>OY986436.1:38088074-38576828 GCA_963920525.1 Dichetophora obliterata
TGGGTTTGTCATTTTATTTTGTTTTTGTGAAATTTTTTGTGCAAAACTTTTGCATATCCGTGTCAAAGCTATCAACATGAAAAAGTCAAAATTACAATAAACGAAATGACATAATGAAAAAAAATTAAAAAAAGCAATAAGGTTTGCATGAAGTTGGAAGCAATTTCGAAACAAATAAAAAAATATCAATTTAAAAAAAATAACAAAAACGAAATAAAGTAAAATAACCATAAATGAGAGCATTTAACAAAAAACTGTTTTGAATTAGCCAACAACTTTCTTGTAATGTACCTATACTTTGGGTGTCTATTAAAATCCAGTTTTACCATTAATTTTAAAAGCTTGTTGATAGCAAAGTTGTTGCAAAACAAGTTGATTAGATTTTTAATTGTAGCAAGATATTCTAGTCGAATTACTTTGTTGAGATGTTTTTATAAGATGTTGAAATGTTTCTTGAGTATACTCAAAAAATGCAACAATTATAAAAATTTGAAAAATTTTTCAAATGAAAGATAAATCTTTAACGCAATATTCTTACAAGAAAACATCCGACTTAAAGAAAATGATTTTAAATTTATCTAAGTATAAGTTTGGAAAATTGAGGATATGCTGATTAGTTTAATGATCTATTAAATTATAACATGAATTAAATTGCGAGCTTTAGATCAAGTAAGTTTAACCCTCCGATGGGTGAGAAAGTCCCTGGGGACCTTTTACATTTTCAAACTGAAATTACTCCTTGATGGTCCATGGGAGATATACCCGACCCTTATATGTATTCCAAGGAAATTTTACGCAGTTTAAAATGAAAATCAAGGCGATCCGACCAATATTTTATTATTTATAAGGGCTTAAAGGTTTTTAGAATGGAAAAGGGTGACAAGGTCCTTAGGGACCTTGTACTGAAATTGCAAGGAATTGTCAGTAAATGCAATTTATTTTGGCTCAGTTTTAATTGTTTTATTATTTGAATATATCACAAACGTGTCCTTTGAATTTTAGGTACTTTCTAGATTATTGTTGGCCTTTCCTTGAAAACATAATTACCCGTCAGGGGAAATTCAACCCTTTTTGAATTTTGAATTATTTTGTTGTTTGAACACATCACAAATGTATTCTTCGAATTTAAGGTACCTTTTTGACTATTTTTATTATGCCTTTGCTTGAAAATATAATAAACAGTCCATCCCTTTTTGAATTTTATTGCCTGTTTTATGGTTGAACACACGTAAACGTAGAAAAAGAGTATAAAAGCGGCTTCAGTTTCGTAAACCGCATCATACAAAGTTTACACAGTGAGCAGAAAATATCGTGTGCTAAGTCTTATACTGAATTACATAAAGAAAATACAATGGCAGTTAGAAATTTAGATATTGCTGAAATGGTGGTACGTCGTAGTACACGCTACCAGCAAATGAGTGAGGAAGAAAAAAATGCAGTGGATGGGAGGTTTGCAGACTTCATGTGTGAGGAGGATGAAGTTGATGTTCCATTTGATCTTGAAGGTGCGGAAGATGACTTGACTTATCAACCAAATTTTCATGTTGATGATTCTGATGCCAAAAGTGAAGCAGATGTAGAGATCAATGAAGATATTAGTGATGACGACGATGATGAAGAGGAAGAAACTAATTCTCCGCAAACAAGTGACAATTACTTCATTTCCAAAGATGGCACCAAATGGAGTAAAAATGAACCACCGACTTCCCGCACTCGTGCTCATAACGTGGTCGACTTCACAAGGAGGAAACCGGGACCAGTAAGAACCACACATGATTCCTTTACCATTTTCCGCTCGATATTCACCGAAGACATGGCGTACATCATAATACGCGAAACAAATTGAAAAGACCGTGAAGTGACAGCTGCATGGAATTTGGCAAATCCAACGAACACAAAAGAATGGAAAACAATCACATTGAAGGAGTTCGACGCCTTTTTGGCTATTGTTTTGTATAAATGTTACAGTCTAATTTGGCAGCAGCTTACACTCCGCATGATGCACTGACCGTTGATGAGCAGTTATTCCCATACAGAGGTTGCGCCCGCTTCACACAATACATTCCATCGAAGCCTGCCAAGTATGGTATAAAGGTATGGTAGTTGTGCGACTCGAAATCATTTTATCCTGTCAAAGGAATAATTTATTCTGGTGAATTGCCTGACCAAACACGACAGCCAATCAAGGGCAGAATGTTGTACTTCAACTTGCGCAGAGTTATTTGGATGAAGGCCGCACAATTTATGCTGACAATTTCTTCTCCACTTAGAAATTGGTGCGTATTTTGATCAGGAAGAAAACTGCATTTGTTGGCACAGTGCGCTCGAATAAGACATGCTGCCACAGGAGTTTCAAAAAAATGAAACATGCAAGCGCTCAACAAACCGCTGGCCACTGGCCATGTCTTATAATATGGTGGACGTTGCTACATTAGCAGCATTTATTTTATATAATGAAAAACAGCCAATTCGAAGAAGTGACAGACTACGGTCATTCCTGATGATGCTGACAAAACAATTGGCAGTACCAAACATGGAGGAACGAGCGCTCAACAACCGCATAACCGCTTTTTCAAGGATACGGAACGCAATGGAAGCATTTGATGTTAAGGTGAGAAAAATCAATTCTTATGTTCAAAAGCAGAATAACTACACATATTTTTGTTTTATTTAGATATTATCAAGACCTACAGAAGCAGAAGCAGCTGCACCGCCATTTGCCCCTAGAGGAAATAGACCTTCATGTCGCCTATGTCGATATGAGTACGGACGGCAGCGGAAAACTAGGTCCTATTGCAATTCCTGCAACAATCCAGTTTGTGCAGAGCATTCTTCACTCATGCATCGATGCAACTCCTGCACAGAAAATATTTTGGACGAGGGACAATCTACTCAACAATAGTTATTTAAGCTTTTTTCATATAAAACCCCAAAAAATGCATAGTGTTAGTATATAAAAAAAATTCATTTAAAGTTAATAATTAATAAATAGTAATAAGAAAACAAAAAAAAAGATATTAAAAAAAAAATTTTCCTACAAAATTCCATACAAATACAAATAGGTCCCTGGGGACCTTGTACTGCATATAAGGGCAACGGATGACTCACCCATCGGAGGGTTAAGAAGGCAGCAACAACAACAACAACTCTGTATAGAGTCAATCACTTAGCTGACTAGACAGTTTGTTTCGGAAATCGCTACATTTTCCCTCTTCAGTAGTCTTTGAGTGATTAAGCGTGATCAACTCACTGTTTAAATTAGTATATGACTGTGCAGATTTCGGAATTCATTCTTTTGAATTGTATGGCTGCTAATCATATGACATTTCAAAGCAGTAGGCTATTTATAGATCATCGCGATCAACTCTACCAAGGTTGCCATCTATTCGAGTTGCTTCTTTTATTTATTTCAATATTCATTGGTGTTCAACAGCTTGTCGAAATGTACCATAGAAATGAAACGAGTTTTTTGCTTCGCCAGAAGCTATTGTTCTAACAGAAAGGTGGATATTTTGATGCTGTTTTAAATATCTAACTGGATTAAGGCATGATGCACTTTTTTGCATTTGTTCTGTTGCCTGATCCAGATAAGAGAGAGAATTTCATAAGGGCTCCTACAGAATTTATGTAAGGCTAGCCTCAACAAAATTGCATATACATCCGATCATTGATATTGACAAAGCTTCCCAAATATGGCTATTTATATTATATACGTACCATATTCGAACAATTTTCGGTCCATATCTGAACCATATCAAGACCAGATCTTAATTTTAATGAAAGATTCGTAAATAATTTCACTCTACTTTTCGAAACAGTTCGAAACTTTTCAACATGGAATTCCAAAAGTCACATTTGATATAGTCATTGTGTTCTTATTACATTAGTAAAAAAATATGATGTATTTTTGTAAAATATTTTAACCCTCTAGCGCTTGTTTTTATGGATATTTTTTATCTCTTTCAGATGAACTTTTAAACGTATTCGTGGAGGTAAAATTTCTTTTTTAAGTGAAGTTTCTTAGGCGGCCTAAGCCGTATCCTTTGAGTCACCTAACCATTTTAATTGTGGCTTTAACCATTTAAGCAAACTGGATGTGTGAAAAGCTAGGTTCGGAAATAGTGTTTTTGCTATTTAAAAGCTTTATTGCTTATAATTAGATTGCAATACTACATGTGAAATGTGCTGTAACTTAGTTTTTTATCAATCGACTTCGTTAAAAATATGTAGAGTAAAATTTTTGTGATGATGAATTCATTTTTGGCTTAAAAGTATTGATAAAACTAACAATTTGAAGGGCTAGAATAAATATATTGGAAATATTATAAAAAAATTCAATAAATATGACTGAAAAAATTGGCGAAGATTACTTATTTCTCTTATGACAATGGACACATAGTACCTTAGGTTTGTGTATGAACTTTTGTTGGAATGCAATCAAGGAGATCAAAGTAATTGATTTCCTTGCGCTTCTCTATACTAATTTTCTCCACTTTCTATAAGACTGATTTTCGGAATTTTAATTCTGTATTATACGAGTCCACGCCCTCCCCTCTTTGCTCTATTATTTATACAATTACGTCTAAAAAACGTAATAGGGGTATATTTACTTTGTCACTCCGTTTGTAACGCCGATAGGGAGGCGTGGCCGGTATAGAAAAGTGTATATATTCTATATCAGTTTCACCTCCTAAGTCGATTTAGCCAAGTCCGTCTATCCGTCTGTCCGTCTGTCTGTATGTGATCACGATAACAGCCTACGCCTACCTTCCACAAAAATTGACTTAACCAAAACCGTAAAATTTCTTTAAATTCCACAAAAATTAATCTAATGACTTCAAATTTTGCACATGAACTTTAACATTGATCATGCACTTTGAATATGATATTTGTAAAAGTCGAATAAAAATCACGTCTACCCCCATACAAAGTGAGTTTACCAAAATGGTAAACTCTCTTTCAATTCCGCAAAAGTTAATCTAATGTCTTCAAATTTTGCACATAAGCTTTAATAATTAATATATACTTTAAGTATAAATTTAGAAAAATCCAATGAAAAACACGGCTACCTCCCATTCAAAGCCACTTCATGAAATCAGTAAAATCCCCTTTAAATCCAAAAAAATGTAAAAAAAACTACAAATTCCGCTCACCTTCCATAAAAAATGAAGTAATCATAACAGAAGAACCTTTTTAAATTCCAAAAAAAATTAATGTTTGAACTTGATGTTCCAAAGCTTTAATAAATAAAAAGGACTATGAGTTTCAAATGTGATATATTTAGATAAAAACCGCATGCAATAAGAGAGATGACATCAAAATAATAAAACATTAAATACTTCAAATCATTTAAAATACGGCAGTGGGGTATTTCAACTTCGGTTCAGTTTAAGATAATTCCTTACTAGATTTGTTTAACTTTCAAATCATTTAAAATATGGCAGTCGGGTATTTTAACTTCGGTCTAGTTTAAGATAATTCCTTAATTCCTTGTTTAACTTTGGCAATTTTCGATGAAATGCTAATAAAAACTTAGTTTTTAGGAGTTTTTAGTTTTTTTGTTTATTTCAACAAAACGTATTCGTGAATTATAAATATTGTAAATATAAAAAATTAATAGAAGAAATAAACAGTCATATAGAAATCTTACTTTCAATATGTTGAGTAGGCGCACTGGTCAGTAATTTTCTATGCAATTAAATTAAAAAATTTAATTTAATTTATAATTTTTCCTGATGTTCTATTAATTATTTTTCAACTTTCTCAGGGGAAATGGTGAACATAAGATTAAATATAACATAAAAACAATAAATGAGCCGAATTGGCTCATTTTTAAATTTAATAGCTCTAAAATTACGGCTGTTATCGTGATTACAGACAGACAGACGGACGGACTAAATCTATTCAGAAAGTTATGCTGATTAAGAATATATATACTTTTCTATACACTCAAAAAGTTTATTAGTAAAATTTCTAAAAATGATATTCGTAAAAAAAATACTCGTTCATTCTACGAATACTCTAAAGTGATTCTAAAGTGATGAATTTGTATTTTGATATATATACGATTCATTCTTAAAATGTTACTAATACCTTTTGTAATATCTACGAATATATTTGTTTTATATCCTTACGACATTCCTAAACATAAATAAAATAATTCGAATAAGTACATCGTACGAATGATTGTGTGCATATAAATTATAATATTCATTACATTCGTAGTTTTTACTAATGCTTTCATAGTATTTACGAATGAAAAATAATGTTAGTAGAAAAAATTTATTATTATTAAGGTTACGAGTTATTCGTACAATTTACGAATTATTAGTTGAGTTTATAAAATTTAAAACCGAAATCGTTCAGGTTTGTCCAACAACTATAAAATATAAGGAACTGTATGTTTGTAATATATAGAATATTCGTAATATGTACTCATCGATTTTACGAATCCTATTCGTAGCTGAAAACTACGAATAAAATTCGTAGAATGGTAGCAGTTATTTGTAATATTTACACACATATATTATTGAGTGAACCAGCCATGCCTTGTTATCGGGGTTACATACGTAGTGACAAAGTTAGTGTACCCCTTCAGGGAATAAATTAAAACTTAGTACTATTAATTTAAATTTAAATCATAAAACAGAAATATTTTCAAAAACTATCTTTCTTCTTTATTTTATTACGCCGCACGGTGGGGCGAGCCCATACAAAGGGTTGGACATCGCATATTGCTTTAAATAATTGATTGCAACTCTGGAACCATTTGATGCATTTTGGCCATATTTTAAACATGTCTTCTTAAAAGAATTGCTCATGAAATCCTTTAACCTTTATGAGTGAAGCGGGTCTAGGAGAAAAATTCATGGTAAAAAATTTTTTTTTTGTGTTTAGCGATATTTCATACCTGTATTTTATTACACAATGTGTTTTTAAACAAAAGTTTATTAGCTTATTTCATTTAAAAGATGCTTAAAAACAGCATACATACATCCCTATTAAAAACAAATTATATGTAACATTAAGAGCAAACAGTGATTTATTTATACCACATATAATTATACAATATACTTAATTTTACACATTATCTGTAAAAGTTGTGTTTTCACTTTCCTCATCAAAAAGGTATTTTGTTACAATCAGATAGCTTTGTGGTGATTTTTTATTAAAACCAAGGATTGAAAGTACTGGATCTGAATTGAGCAGAAGAGCATGCAAAAGATCTGAATTGCAAGCAGATCTTGAAAATTTTCTCGTGTTGTGAAGTCTGAAGAACCGAAATAGTTTGTGATTGGCCTCTTGCGCATACTCGAATAACTAACCTATGGGTACTATCGCTTTTTGAACTATATCCGCACTGTGAATTAATATTTTATGTACAGTAACAGGCATGTAGTACTAATCATATAGTTCAACGTATAATTTTGTTGTTTCTAAACAAATTTTTTTTTTAATTTTGTGATATTAATTTTAAGACCAGATGCTATGGCCTGAAATATAATAAAATTTTAACGCATTAATGTAAAATAAAATAATTCATATATGTATATATAAAAATGTTTTACCTGCAATGTAATATACAATCGTTAAACTAAATTTTTGTCTGATCCAGTGATTTCTGAATTTTTTCTTGTAATTAGTAAAAAATATGCGAACAGTGTTACGGTCATGGCTTTTACCAGCACCTTGTTATACCACATCTATTAACAAACCTTAAACAATTTTAATTTCGTCGTCAGCAAACTAGTATAGTGGTGTTGATTCAAATGCTTTTATCATAATCTTTACATTTTGGTGAAGAAAAAAATGTTTACTGGAAACATAATATGATATGATTTTAATGTATGTATTTAAAAACTTTTTTGTAGCAAACCATTTTATTTATACAAGAAATATATTATGTTTGCCATAAATATGTTATGCTCACTGCAAACAAGCTAATTTGTTGCAATGAATATATTATGTACACTGCATTATCATATAAGCAATATGTTCGCAGCAAACATTTTCTGATTGTCACAAACATAATTATGTTCACTACTTTTAAAATATATTTCATAAAAATTATTGACGGTTAAAGATATAATTACTGTGTTTATTGGCAGATCACTTTTAAGCGGATTTCATACCGTTTATCTGTTCTGTAGAGTTTATGTAATTTTTTTACTGAAATTCTTGAAAATATATTCATCGTGTCTAAAATATATCTCAGGAACCAGACGTCTCAGATAAATAAACAGTATACAAAAAAATTTTCATTAAAATTGTCTACACTTATTTAGTACAATAAATTTACGTAACTTTACCAGTAAGGATGCTATGCTGCAAAATATCTATTTTTCCGTTTAGAAAAGGTTACGGAGCCGGGTCAGAATGGGTAAAAACAATAAATGTATCCCAAACTTGTTTTTTTATCCATTCGCAAGTTTTTATCGCTAATCAAACTGAATCAGTTCCTATAGTTATGCTGTAATAGCCAAACTTTGTGAGAAATGCTATAAAAAACCCGAAGAATACATTTTGAAATTGAAATTCTCAGAAGGCGCTGGATGGCGCGCGCTAATTTTTTTTAAAAACATTTCTTACTATCATTATTTGTAATGTAAGGTACATTGATCCTGGCTAGCCCTGGCCATTTTTTTTTTTACTTTTCAAATTTAATAATTTTTTAATTTGTATTCCTTATCGCAATAACGGGATAGCAAAAACCTTAACAACAAAATATTAAACCAAATATGTCTAGAGTATACCCTTTCATAAAATATAAAGATCTGTTCAATCAAGCAGTTGAACAAGATGCTATAGGACTTTAAAAAAGACTATATTTTTTTATATTATAAAATATCAACTTTGAGGCTTTACAAAAACAAAAGTACGCACTTAGAAATAAAAAACTGCCCAATTCAAATAGCCCAAACATATTTCTATCCAAATGTATCAATCTATTATAATAATTTGCAAGTTTCACTTTTTTTTGGATGTCCAACCCTTTGTATGGGATCGCCCCACCGTGCGCCGTCTAGCAAATCCCCCAATTTGAAAAGCAAATGAAAACATATTACTCAAACCAAAATTTACAAAAAAAATAATTGTTCGAGTAACACTGGTTATATCAGTTGTTATTTTGTTATATTAAATAAACATTAAAATAAAAAATTTGAGAAAAAAACAAGCAGAAAAAATATTTGAATATCATTAAAATCTAAAAATAGCAGACTACTGCCATTAGTGCAGAAATAAGATACGTCAAATGATAAAAATAATATTTAATGAATCGGAATAAATTTCAAATATTTTTTTTTTATATTACACCGTCTGACACAACTTTGGTCCCATCAAAAATTTTTTATAAATATTATTCTCATTATATAATTTTGGTAGTGGGGCCAGAATTAAAAAATTTTCGAAATGCGTTTCGGTAGCCAGTATACATTTCTGGTGTGTTATACTAAAATAATTGCTATCGCTATTTCCGGAACTTCTGTTGGACTCTTTCGTTGAAACTTCCGTTACGCATTCATCAACTTACTCCCAAGTGTCAAGCGTGCGTGAAGAAGTTTTATTTAAAAAAAAAAAAAATGTGTTCCTGTAGCCATTATACATTTTTACTACAAAAATTAAAAAAATTATTTAAATGCTCTGAATGATTTATAAAAAATTTTGTTTGTTTTCAAACGATTTATGATAAGATACTCTCACATTTTTTAATACAACTCAATAACAAGTTGTTGAATTTTTTTTCTCATATTTCAAATAACTTTTATTTAAATAAATAAGATATTAAATAAAAAATAAAAGTTTTGACACAATTTTTTAAATTTGTTTTGTTTCTTAGTAACCTTAAATGGAAACTAAAATGATATTTTAAATTATAGACAAATCACAGAGAGTATATTAAACAGAGGTTGCAGTTCGAACTCTACTCAAATAACGTTGTACAAACGTCCGTAGAAGAAAATAAAAAAACCAACCAGAGTCTTTTTGATTTTCCTGACGGTCTTTTTTGTTAAAAAAAAAATGTTTTTATCTGCAACTCTTTCTTTTTCACAGAATACCAAAATCTACTAAAAAGATAAATATCTTACTCATACCAATATTTTTGCAAAAAAAAAATTTATAATTATGTGTAATAATAACTCTTTTTTATTAAATGCTTTGATTTTTATGTTAACTGGGATAAGCAGTATTCGTAGATGAACGCATTTCTTCGAATAATTACGATTTCACGTTTTCCTTATTGCTACTCGGTTATAGAACTCCGGAACAAAAGTATTGAATAAAAATGGATATTGTGCCAGTAAATTTAAATAAAATGAAACAACAAGGCTGCCTCGATAGTCCACATGAAGCGCGCTTGGGCTTTCGCTCAGGGTTCACGGATTTAAATCCTGCTCAGGTCATGGTCCTAGACTATAATCTTTCTTTCCTTGTTATTAATCAAAATAAATATAAAGAACAGATGCTGCCACATTAAGAACATCCTAAACAAACTTTTACTTGATTACTCCCTTCTTCCATTCTGTGGTATCACAACGGATTAATATTATAGTCTTAGTGAGCTGGTCTAAAGACTTGCCGACACGTTAATCTTACATAACCTTTGTAACAGAAATATGTAATAATTCGGTGGTATTCCAGTTTTTAAAACAATTTAGTCACAAATGGGTTGTATTTAAGTTTCAATTAAGTAATTTTTAAGAAATCATTCGTTTAGTTGAAAATAAGTTAAACTACGGTGTTAATTTATGTTACAAATAAATGCACTTTTTGTAAAAATGTTTCATAAAGTTTTGAAAAATATAAGTAATTTTTACGTTAAATTAACATTAGACAACATTTCTTTTTGTAGCACCTATAAAAAATGTTTGTGCATTGTAATTGTAACAAATACAGTAACGAGTCTGCAACTTAGATGCAACTAAGTTGCTTTATGTTTATATTAAGTTATATTAATGCACAAAAATTATATGTTGCTTGTCAATTTCTATGTGTAGGCTTCTATCATGTAATCCATTTTTGTTTTATTTCAGCGTTCAACGAGACTACCAAATTGAACAAATTTTTCGTTGAATGTCAATGAATGAAATAGTCATTGCAAGCTTATGCTGTATTGAGGTTATTATTCAGTTGCTACAACTTTAGGAAACTTTGAAGGTTTAATTATTAAGTTTGCAAGAACATTGAAAATAATAATTGTAAGCTTGTGCTGTATTAAGGTTATTATGCAGTTGATGCAAGTTTAAAAAACATAATGTATGTTATAAAATTTTGCTTGATATAAGAATGATGTATTCAGGTTCTTATTCTGTTGCAAGAACTTTAGAAAAAACCATTGCATCTTTTAAAATGTAATTAGTTACATGAACGTTGTATTGGAGTTATATTTCAGTTGCAAAAAGTTTTGAATAAAACGGTTGTAAGTAAATACAGCATTAAGGTTATTATTCAGTTGCAACAACATTAAAAAATATTTGTAGCTTTTGATATTTAGTTAGTTGCAAGAACTTTTTATTAAGGTTATTATTCAGTTGCAAGAACTTTGGAAAAAAGTGTCTAAAAACTTCATACTCGCCATATTTGATTTTTTTCTACACTATGAATTTTGATTGGAATAAACTTAACTACGATTTTCTTTAGTATTTATTATTTTTTTTAGAATTTTCAGTGCAATATGACACTAGGAACATAAAAAATATATATATAGCTATATATTAGACATTATAACGCCGAAATTAAAAATTCGAAATAAATCTTATTTGCAAATTATTTTAAAAATTTTTATTTGTTGGGTGGCATGAGTTTTCTAGAGGTAAAACACAACATTCATCGACAAAATAGCCCTTTGTTGTAAAATTTTAGTGTATAACTCTTCCTATTGTCAATAAAATTTCACATCTTTTTATTACCAATTTTATATCCAATTGTCTTTGACTTTTAAAATATACTCAAAAAATTATCACTCGTTTAATGAAAATTATACTAAGGAATTTTGTATTCAAAAGATTTTAAAACTTTTTAAGAACTTATTTTTTTTTTTCAATCAGGAATATTTATGTCATCAATACTCGCTCCTTGTTAAAAAATCTGTCATTATAACAAAAAACAACTTCAATAAAACAAAATATTTGTTACATTCACGTTATTTTACTTGAATTGTAACGTAAGATAAGAACATAAGAACTTTTTTGGATGCTTAAAGTTTGTTTCATCTTGTGGCGTGCAACTTAAGTTTGTAGCAACAACACATTTATAACATTATTATAACACATTTTTGCCTAATTGCAACCTAAGTTTTTACAAAATAAGCATAAAATATCTGCTTTTTCAGTTGTAATTACGTTACAATTATGATTTATATCTGTATTGGCGACTCTTTTGCGACACTTTTACAACCTTTTTGCGGTAGCTGGCAGTGTCTACACTTACAATATTTGATTGCATGCGAACTGTTAAATTTAATTTCATGATATCCAGATTTCATGCTTTAATATTTAGATGGCCACTTCATCTCATGAAATGTCATTTTGGAATTGCTTGCAAAAGTTTATTAAATTCATAATTTGTTTCATTCTTCACTCCGTTGTATGATTTTTTCAACTTTTTATTGCTTTTGCAATATTTTTTGCTTGAAAAGTCCTTAAAAATGCACACTCTTACATATTGTACTGAAAAGTGACAGCTCATCTCATGAAATATATCTCAAGAAATATTTCAAGAGATAAATTTCCTGATGTGAGCAATATCATATATTTGTGCTAAAATGAGCCTAACCTTATGCCTAATGCAGGCTTTAATAAGTTTATTAAACCTGCATTTAATAACATTCTTGTATTGTGATAAGGAGCTTTAATTACAATACATAAAAATCCAACATAAAAATTATCGCGTTGTTTAACGATTATCAAACACTTTGAAAACTCAAAAAAGCAACAGTGAATCAGGAAAATTGGAAACTTTTCTTTAATTTGGCAAAATGTAAGTGTGGCATTATAACGGTTATTTATTGTTGTTGTTTCAAGGAGGTTAAGTTTCAAAAAGCTCCAGTAATTTTTTCTTTTAACTTCAACTCAAGTCGAGCCAGTTGGTCGAACAAAACCGCAAGCTTTAATGATCTTTCTTTATATGAAAAATAACAATATCAGCCAAGGGGTGGGATATGATCTCCCATCGGAAGATGATAAAAAAGATCCCACATTTTGTCACTTCAAACTATCTGCTCTATACAGAAAAATTGTGCTCTTGTTTTAACTTTAGAATTCTATTAATATTAACTAGTAATAATTTTGCTTGCATTCCACACCAAAGTTTTGTCACGGTCTTAAGCTCTTTTTTGACTCTCTTGAAATTTCACAAATCTGATGACTGAAAACTTGGCACATAAACTCTGATCTTAAATACGCACTTCAGATTTCAATTTTCAGATAAAAATCGGATAAAAACCACGCTTACTTCCTATGCAAAGTAATTGGAATACACTTTGTATTGCAGATAGGCGTCGTAATCATCTGATTTAGCATATTTTCAAACTTGATCTCAACTATTTTAACAGAAGCTTATATAAAGAATTCCTTTACTTTAAAATATCTTTGAAATCTGGTCTGTAATCGTGATCACAAACGAATAGCTTATGGACTGATCACCAGATGGAAAGACATACAACCAGACAAACGGAAATGGAAAAAAGATTTAGGAAGTGATGCCGGAGAATAGTATTTATAATTTTCATACCTCAAACACCTTCTTATAGGCGTCTGCTATAAAATTACTAAAACAGTTTGTTGAAACTAAATAAATTCGGAAATGGGGCCCCTTTAGTAAATTGTCGCTTGGATCAAAATTTATCCATTCGAATCTCATAAACAATGTCTTGTATTATTAAAAAACTAGTATAAGAGCCTTTTGCCCAAAAGCAGTTTTTTCTCTTTTCAAGGCTTGATTTTGTATACACTTGATTTATACAAAATACATATGTACCACTTTAAATAACACTTTACGTATTGAAGTAGTGTTGAAAAATTAGTTCAAGTGCAAAAGTGCAAAAAGTCGAGTTTGGTTACAATCATTTTCATACACAAATCTATAAACTGGCCTTGCAACCTTTATATACGTAGCAACTCGAGTGTCGTTTTGCGGATGATACAATTATATTTTTTGATTGTACCAATTGACTCAAAAGAATTTCATTAAATTCATCATAACTTTTTTATAAAAGAATGAAAAAAAGAAGTAGTTAGATCAAAAACGTACTATTGTAAAATCCCAATATTGGACCATATGAATAAAAAGTAGCATCTTTTTGAATAAATGAATAAAAAGTAGTAATTTGTAGTAACTACCAAAAAGTAAAGTGCTACAAAAAGCTTGAATTTGGTATGAATAAAAATTTTGTTCGAAACTATATGTCTACTCACTTCGAAAATAGCATTTACTACAAAAATGTGATATATGTTCGTCGCAGCTGGTAAATAGGGGTATTCACTATTCAGTGCACTTGTCAGTGCAGTTGAGGACTGAGGCAAATGTATACTTGTGCACATTGAAAATTTTGACAGCTTTGAAAAAAGTCATAGTGATGCGTTCACGAAAACCCAACTGGACAACTGCGAAAGTCCTACAGTCCTCAACTGCACAGGCGAGTGCAGTGAATTGTGAATACCCCTAATAAAGTGATCTGAAGAGCGCTTTAAAATTGTCCATGGCCGATTTCCATGTTTGTAGTTTGCTTTCAGCTTCAACATATCTTCTTTTGGCATGCCCAAATAAATATATAATTAAATAAATTCCATTAATTTAATATATGTAAATAATTTACTACAAACTTGCAGTATGCCATTTTGATTACTACTCAAAATCAATAACAAACACTACTTTTATGGTATGAATATACCAGTCTGGCTAATTTGTAGCA
This sequence comes from Dichetophora obliterata, assembly GCA_963920525.1. NCBI lineage: Eukaryota > Metazoa > Arthropoda > Insecta > Diptera > Sciomyzidae > Dichetophora > Dichetophora obliterata. Next base: position 38,102,986 of record OY986436.1, read on the forward strand.
AGTTCGAAACAGCTGATTCTTGTAGGGTAGTAAAGAGTACATTATTCATGTAAGCTAACTACTTTTGAAGGTTTTTTTATTTTGGATTGTAGTAAAGTCGAATCTGTTACTTTTATTCATACGGACCATTATCACTGATAAGTATCATATATATTTTCTGTTCATACTTTCGGGCTAAACATTTTTGAGAACAGTGTGTCTTATAAAATTACCTTTCTGTCAAAAAATAATTGCAATTTGAGAAATACTGTGTGTTTCGCTGCATGCTTGCCTTTTATGTATTGCGATATGCATACTTTCAGGCTAACAGTTTGAGAGATATTGGACACGGAGCAGCGTGCTTGCCTTTTGTATATGATAATAGTTTATCTTTATAATCAAGGTACTATAGAAGACATCTTTTACCAATTTTTAAAAAACAATTCAACAAAATAATTTTTACTAATTTAAGCTTGTTTTAAGCAATGAAAATTTGGAAAAAATGAGAAAAAAATATCCATACTAATAAAATGTTAAAATATTTTTTGTTTTTGTAGTAAGAGACATTTCTGTTCAATTTGTTGCCTAGTGTTATAGTAACCAACACTTTTTATGTTATTTAAATTTAAATTCAAAGAACTAATTTGCTTTTGTTTAGTTATGTAGAGGTTTTTGGCCAGTAATTTTTAATTGCAATTTTTAATATAAAAAATATAAAAATTCAATTTGTTTTTGAGTATAACATTATTATTCCTTTAAATCGCATTTTTTTTTTTTGAGCTAAAAAAATCAGATAAGACTAGTTTGGGTACGAGAAAAACGTATTTGAAGCTCGTTTTTTTATTTTGATACTTTGTACATTTGCAACAGGTGAAAATGCCCAATTCTCCTAGAGGTAAATCTAGGCCAGAACACAAAAAAATAGAACGGTGTAATTTCTATTTTTAATAATAAAGCAGTTATTTAACAAATAAAATGTTCATTTATTGAATTGAAAAATTATGAATGCTTGTAGAAAGCGTAAACACATTTCTTTGTGTCGTCGAACTGCATAAATTCGATCTAATATTCATGTTCATTGAACAGGTAATGCCCAGGTTTGCCTTACAGACGGGCTCAGGTAAAAGGTTTTCTAAACACCCTGTAATCCTGTGTAAATTATTAAAAGATGAATTTAATTTATTATAACATGATGAAATTTCATTTCAAGTCTTGACGTAATTTGAAAACAGAGCATGCTTGCTCCAAGCGGAACCTGAGCATTAGAGGGTTATGTATGAATAAAAAAAAATCATCATATTATTTACTTTGCAATTAAAAAATATAAAGAAGTTTCCTTTCATTTTATGTCTTGTAACTTAAAAATCCCTTAAAAAAAAAATCCTGACATTGTAGAGAAAAAGTGAGAACGCAGTTTTACTTTCCTTTGTCTCAAGTTTATTTGTGTATATCGTTTAATTCGTGTTTGATAATTTCTCCGATAATTGTGGCACGGTTTTATCTATTATAACCGGATATGGGCACCACTACATTAAAAGCTTCTGTGTTGTTTTGTTCTCTTTGCGCTGAGAAGAATTTATACGCAAATCTAATATATAAAAATTAAGTTTTCGTTTGCATTTTATGAGCTGCAATACCATTCAATCGATTTCGATAAAACTTTGTCAACTTATTGCATGCACTTATGCGAGCAATAAAGGCAAAGTTAAAATTTGTCACACCCTCTTCTACTGCCCGCAAATCAATAAAAAATCTACATTTGAGGCGGTTTTGGTCGTATTAGACTAAAATTTGGTAATTCAGTTAGTATGCTTACTATCGGCAACTATTCTATAAAGGGACGTGGTCATTAAAGCTATTAAAAATTAATTTTGTCTAACTCAAAAAAATAAGTTTAAATATTTATATTCAATTTAATGAAAAATGTGCTCACTTTGAAGAACACGTTATAAAATTTTTCAATTTTCGTTTTATAAATAGCATGAAAAGCATATGTTTTTTAAGGCGCCTCACGTTCCATATAAGAAAAAAAAAGAAGTTGTTCGGCTTAAATGCATAAAATAATCCTTGGTTTATGTTATCATGATTCTCTAAATATTTCGACTCTAGCAATAGCCATCCGTGAGCTGGAATGGTTTGAAAAATTTCTAAGAATCAAGTTTTTTTTAAATATTGACTTTTGTAATAATTGTAAAAAATTTTAATGTCCGAAATTATAAGTCGGAAAAAACTCTTCTAATCTGCATCAAAAAATTGTAAATGTTTGCAATCAGATTAAAGATAACGCTATTTTTCATGCATATTGTTGATATGTTTTTTTATTTTATTTCCATAACAAAAATTTTAAGATTAAAATAGCTTCATTTCTTTTATTTTTTTTTTACTTTCTTACAATACTTTTACAGTAGGTATTTATTTTAAAATTAATATTTCTGTTTTGATACATATCAATTTAAGCAATTCTGACTGGGAATCAATGCAAGCACTCAAAAGCTTTCCAACGATATCTTGAATGAGAGGATCGCCTTAGAAATAATTAGGTTTTTTGAATTTTAATAAAATTATTTTTATAAAAATGCTTAAAAAACAGCATTATCTTCAATCTGAATGCAAAAATTTGAATTTTTTGATGCAGATTTGAAGAGCTTTTTCCGGGCTGTAATTTTTGACAGTTTATTTTGTACAACTATTACACTAGCCAATATGGGCACGAAAAAACTCGATTTATAGAGGTTATTTCAAAACAATTCAGCTCACGGATGGCTATCGCTAGAGTCGAAATATTTGGAGAATCAACTTATCATAAACCAAGAATTATCTTGAGTAACTGTGCCGAAGACCTTTTTTTCGTGAGGCGCCTTAATGTTTTTAGCGTGTAGTTTTTGACTTTGCGATATTTTCTTATGGCTCCGTCCGACGTAGGACTTACTTCATTGCAGTCTTTTTTAATACCGATATGAGTTTCAATTTCTTTGCTTTGTTGTTGCGTTTTGTGTCGCTACTTTAGCGTTTGCTCTACATGCTCCGTAGCTTGCGCCGTGCCCATAGCCGATTCTAACTAATCTGACCAGCATTTGTAGAGTTAAAAGAAGTGCGCGCACAGATTTTAAAAATAAGCACAAAATAAGTGCATAAAATAAATAAGAAAGTACAAAAAAGAAGTACACCCAGAAAAAAGATATGAAAATATAAAAAATGCATAAATGCATACATTGAACTAAAAGTTTTATTTATAAGAGATTCAAAATTCGATCAAGCTTACAATTTATTGTTAAATTAATAAGGAATTAATAAATTATAAATGTAGGCAAATTAATTTGGTGAAATATAGTTTTTATTTCAACAAAACAAAAATATAGAATTAAATAAAAAAACAATATCATATATATCTTAACACATATCGCGCCCGCAGTACATAAACGTCACAACTAAAAAATCACTTATTTTTAAGAAAAGCAAGAAACTGTAGATTAGACCGTCCCACTTTTTTGACTTTTTCGAAAAGTACCCGGGATACGTTGATTTCTGATTCTTACACGCAAAAGGCTTAAACAGTTTCTGGCTTCAAATTCATTATTTCGAGAAAACTTTTGAAAAAAAAATTTTCTCCAGTATTTTGCACATAACTAAGAAACTTTTGAAACGATCTTCATCAATTTATACATGTTTAAAAGCTTATAAAAGTTGCTTCATTTTTTTACCATAAGAAACATTGCATTTTCTATATTAATTTTTTTTAAAAATTTTGCAAAGTGAAATTTGGATGAAAATTTTTACGAGTTATAATATTCAGGAATTTCACTAATTTCAATAATTCGAATATTTAGAAACCATTATTAATTTTTAAAAGCAACAAAACTGCACAGTAAAATATTCTGAAAAATATTCAATTTTTTTTTAATTAAACCAAGCTACATAAGTAGGCATGTAAAAATTATATGTATATAATGTTAGTTTTGATTGCAAAATTTTATTTAAATTGCTAATTCTGTGGTCACAAGGAATATTGACTTAACTCAAAGTATCGTAAAAAACGATATTTTTATTGCACTTACTCCGACCTTTTTTCTGATATATATGAACCGTTACAAAAGTTATATGTGCAGACATAAGTGGTATTCCATTTCCTGTAAAAAGTGTTTTCCTGCATCCTTCTAAAGATGCAATAAAAAAAAAATGCCGTATCGCTTTTTTACGATATTTTGTGTTTAGTCATTATTCCTTGTGACCACGGATTTTATGCTATTGATCTGTTATTTATTGATCATTCTTTGAAACAACAACAACCTAACAATCAATTGTGAACTGTCTTTTTAGTTAACTTTGCTATACTCGTTGCAAAACATGAAATTCACAGCTTCTTAATGAAAATCAAAACTATTTTCTACTGGAATTTTGCTTAACTCAATCGAAAAAAAAGCTTTTCTTTGCTTTTTTTCATAATCAACTGTCAGTTTCCAATTTGGTATTGTAATGTATAGTAGATATAAACTACAGGTTTTAGTGTTGTATATCTGCAAATAGTGTAGTAAATGCATCCCTGTTTATTTTGTTAGTGCAGAGTAAAAATATACTCTACCATTTTACAAATACTATGATGCAAGATCATTTGCACTGGATTTGAAAAGCCCAGAGATTGTGTTCTCTGCATAGCTATGCAAAGTATTGCACTCTACTGTTTTGTTTATTTTTTTGTTATACAGTTTTGTTGCTATGAGTTGTCCTTTGAGATTGGAATGAATGCCAATAGATTTGGCTAATATCTAGATTCTAAAAAAATTTGCTTTTAGGTACTTGTCTTTCGCTAGCTACTATACAGTTTTTCAAAATATTATCTTGTAAATAATTTATTGAAGTTCATCCTACATTGCCGAGTACGAATGAAAATTTTTTGGATATTACAAAATTTTTTAAATGATCAAGCAGAACGAGCCGTAGGGCTTTTAAATATGGTAAACAATACGCTGACTATGGATTCAGAAAAGAAAAATTGTGTCATTCAAGTAGTTAAACATTAAAAAAAAAATCATCCGGACAACAGAAAACGTACAATAATTCGCAATTCAAACTTATGTCGTATAAAGTTTTTTCTTATGGTGATTTACAAACCAAACCATTTTTATTTACGTAGCTACGTTTAGTAAAAATACGTTTCGTTCTTCGGAAAAAATCTATGCAGTTGTGTTGCTTTTTGAAAAATAACGTATTCTAAATCTTCGAATAATACATAACAATTTTTCCTTTAAGATTCCTCAAAATTGTCGGCCTTTGTAGTCCAGTGGAGAGTGCGCTAGACTATCAATTCAGAGGTCCCTGGTTCGAATCCGGGCTCGGGCATGCTTCTTTTCACTTTCTTTGTTCTTTCCTGCATTTAAAAATTAAGAAAAACTAAAAATCCACAACTAAATTGTGGAAAATGTGGAATTAAAGGACAGGAACAACTAAGGGATGGAAATGCTTGCCGAGGTTAATGCAATTGTCTTTCAATTTGCAATTGGTTGTTGCGTCTAATCAATAATTCACGTGTGGTTCCAATCAATTCCTCTAAATAAATGTATCCCTTTCCTTTCAGGTCAAAGACCAAAACCTTGTTCGTATGAGGAGCATGCCTTGGTTCTTTGATCTTTTTAAAAAAACAAAAAAAAATTATATTATACGAAAATTCGTTCTCATGCTCTTGAAACACGGGGTTTTGTGAGTTGAAATTATTAAATTTTCGTAATAATTTTCATCAAAATTTCACTTTGCAGATTTTTTTAAAAAAGTTTACTAAAAAAATTAAATGCTTCTTATGGTAAAGGATGAAGCTTATTTTATAAGCCTTTAAACAAGTATAAATTAATACAAAATATTTTATTAGTTTCTGCGTTCTATGCAAAATACTGAAGAAGAAATTTCTTGCTTTTTTAATATATGAATTATTAGCCATACACGATTTCAGTCATTTGCACGAACGTTTACCGATAGTTAATTTTAAAGTATTATATACCTTAATTAATGTTTTTAAGAGTAGAATCAGAAATCAACGTCTCTCTGGAACTTTTCGAAAAACGTTAAAGAAGTGGGACGGATGGTCAACTTTAGAGCTTGCAGAAGCAACGAAACTAACAAAAGAACAGAAAAACTGATTTTTTTCAGTTAACGAATATAGTGATATAAATTCCATTATTGCAGAAGTTAGAGATGTGCATTGATTTATGAAAAAAAAATTAGATTCTGTAAAATTTTGAGTTGTAACGGTTTTTTTCTGGGTGGGTGATGAGATACCGCACTTTACCTAAATCATTTTAAGGATAAAGGGTGTATAGCAGTTGGCAAATTTATAAACATTCATTAAAGTAAAATTTTTTAAAATGGAAGCCCTTTCCCATTGTGAGCCGACACATGTAAAACGTGTTTTTTATAGAGTGATACAAGTTTAAATCATAATAGAACATAGTAAGATATTTTTAATATCAATAAAGCGGACTTTATTGGATAGAAAATTTTATGACATTAATGCTTAAATATGACTTTGGCCATGTGGCTGCCACGGCTGGACCGTACAAGGCGTAATGAACACCAATTTTCACAAACTTTTCGCAGCATTTGCGGCCGTATCTCGCCGATAACTCTTCGAATGTTGATTTCCAGGTGTTCAATTATTTTTGGTTTATCGACGTAGACAAGTGACTTTACATAACCCCAAAGAAAATAGTCCAATGGGGTTAAATCACACGATCTTGGGAGCCAATTAATTGGGCCATTTCGTGAAATTATTTTTTCGTCAAAAGTTTCCTTGAGTAAATCAATTATAGCGCCCGCTGTGTGGCATGTGGCTCCAGCTAATTGAGGTACGAAAAAATTTTAAATCATGTTCCTATACCGTTCAACATTCTGACCATCATTGTTTTTGAAGACATATGAGCCAATGACTCCACCAGCCCATAAAGCGCACCAAAGAGTAATTTTCTGTGGATGTAATGGTGTTTCAACAAAAGCTTGTGGACTCTCCTCACTCCAAATACGACAATTCTATTTATTTACGTACCCATTCAACCAAAAATGGGCTACATCGGAAAATAAAATTTTATCAATTTGTGCTTCAGCCCATTCGCCGAAGTGGCGGCGCATACGATGGTCGTTTGGCTTTAATTCCTGCACAAGTTGAATCTTGAAAGGTTTTAAGCCAAGATCTTTTCATAAAATCTTCCCTTAAGTGGAAGGACATAACCCCAGTTGCTGAGAACGGCGACGAATTGATTGATTAGGATCATCTTCAATGCTTTCCTGTACAGCGGCTACAGATTCTTCAGTGCGCATTGTTCGGCGTCTCACGGGATGCACATTAACAGTAACAGTAAATGTGGTCCAAAAACGATCTATTGTTCTTCGAATTAGCAGCTCTGAACAACGATTATGTACGCCATAAAATGGACGAAGTGCACGATAAGTTTGACGAACAGAACCATTATTTTGATTAAAAATTTCCACAATTTTCACGCATTGCTCTGGTGTATGTCGATCTATAATAAAATCTCGAAGCAAACTTAACAAAAAGCAACTATCAGCTGTTAAATGGGTGGTCAAATAAAGCAGTGATGCCAACTCAAAGTTGCATCACTCTATAAAAAACATCCCGTATTTATTAAATAAATAACAAATAAGAGAAAAAATATGTAGCATATGGTTAATTTTATGTCGAAAAGAAGTACAACAAGTTTTTACAAGAAGTACAGCGAGCAAAAAAGTATAAAAAAAGTACTTCTTAAAGGAGTACGATTGGACACGTTAATGAAAACTCTAATTGACATCCGAAAAGCGAAATTTGTTTTTGCTTATTTTAAAAACACATTTTTTTGAAAACTGTGGTAAAATTTTTTTTTATTATAATAAATTTTGACGTGATTGCAACTTAGTGAACTTTTTACGAGATTGTAAAGCGACAAAAATATGACCTAACTAATTTTTATGTATAATTTGTATGTAAGTATTTGTATGATTAGCATGTCAAACCTGCTTGCAGGATAAGATTACAGTTTTTACGAAGCGTTCAGTATTCAGCTTTCCAACAAGATCAATTTTACGTAAATTCAGTGAAATATATGTTTTAAAATAGCAAAAAGTTCGATTTTTTGAGGTTACTAATATATATAGTAATATACAATATAGATATATTGGAGGTTACTAATATAATCTTCAACTGTTTGGATGCTAGAAACGGCATCTTTTTACACAACCTGATCTGCACTCGTACTCCTGATTACTTATTTGAAAAGCTACAATTTTGTAGGTCAACTAGAAACCTGAATCTTTTAATCCCTACTTATAATTTTTTAAACTCTAACAGACTCTTTTACGTGCACGCCATCAGATTGTGGAATTCACTGCCTTTAAGTATAAAAAGTATTACAACTAAACGCAACTTTAAGCATGTAATTTTCCAACATTTCCCTTAAGTATCTCTCTTTCACTAATTCTATGCAATTGTATTTAAAAAAATCTTACTTTAATTAAAATTACTTAATCTTTATTTTTTGTTATTCTTGATTTTGTCGATTTTTCGACTTTTGTTTGAATTAATTTTGAATTAATTATTATTTTGATTAGATCTTTTAGTTAAATGATATTAATTGTATTAAGTTAAATTTTTAATTGTTGTTTTTTTTATCACTTGTTATTTTGTTATGTATCTATATTCTAACTGCATTTTAAAGATTTTGTCTTATTTGTGAACCTTTTCTTTAAATAAATAAATAAAAAATAAATAAATGATAATAAATAGTTTTAAAAAATTTTTTAGTCAAAGTGTTGGTATTAGTAAGAAATTCATGATTTCAGCAGATTTGGGTATGCGTTCTGTGAAACATAAAAAGTTACAAGCGTAAAACTGGGTTTTTTACCAAAATGGACTTTCAGAAGATTTAAAAACGTAATAATAATTTTTCTCTGATTTGAAAATTTACATTATGCTGAAATCGTTTTATGAGCTTATTAAACTTTAGGGCCACCCTTAACGGCAGATCTCTTTCCCATACAAAACAATCTGGTCCAGCTATTAACATAACCCGCAACTTTTCACTTTATTTATTTTCATTTTTATAATTTTCACTTTAATTGAAATTAATTTAAAAGTGGTTCCGATATTTTCATATTACAACGGAAATAGCTACAATATTTTTTGTATGAGTCTCAAAATCATATATTTGAAGTTTTGTTTTAAATATTTCGGGTCATTTTATCGTTTCTGCAAAATAACGTACAATTAATAAAACTTTACTTACATTTTCACTCACAGCAGAATCCTTCTCTCAGTTTAATAGTTTAACAAAATATTTCCAACTAATTACCCATCTGTTGCTGCTTCAAATGCAATTTATTGTTAGCAGACATCAAAGCGCCTTAACTCACGAGTTATTTAAATTAATTATTTTTAATCTGATTTAAATAACGGTAACGGTGTACACATACACACACACATGCCAACACATTATTTGCACAGCATAACATGGCAGCGTGCAGCAATAGTAATGGTAGAAAAAACAACAGCAAACAGTTCATTGAACTGTAAGCCGAAAAATTCTGCTCTAGCTTGTTGTTTTTATGCAATAAGGAAGGAACTTAATCTCTGACTCAAGCAGCAGCAGAAAAATAAACACGAAAATAAACACTGTTACAAACAGCCAAACAATCGCCGCACACTCAAACACTTACACAAACAAACACGGATGCGACAACTGCAGCAAGGACGAAACTGCACTTGAATCGTTTGAAAAGAAAATCCAACTAAGTCAGCACAAAAATCCCGTCACGCACAAGTTTGGCGTGAAGCCGGCATTAGTAAAAACCACAAAAATTAAAAACACTTTTTAGCAAAAGCTCTACGTCAAAAAAGGAAAAAACAACCGTAAAATGCACATTAGCCGCAATTTTTCTTAAGTAAAGCAAAAAATACCCTACTTTCACAATGCAACAAAAAAACCGGCGTATTTATTTTGTATAATTCAAACAATGCGTCAGCTAAGAAAGAGCTCAACTAAGGTTCGTTTGCCAAGAGAGCAAAAGGACGACTGATGAAACGAGCGCTGAAGCCGAGTAACATGGAAAAATCAACCAAAATCTTGCAGAATCCTTGAAACAGCAAATCCTTTTTTAGTACACACTCAACTTGTTACTGGTGAGTTTACTCTGTGGTGAGGTGGTGAAAGCAAAACGAAAATCTCAGCGTAAGTAGCATAGAAGAACTGTGATTGTTTTTCGAATGTTGTGCCTCCTGCAATTTTGCGAATGAGAACGAACCCAACGACTGGATAAGTATGGCTTATAAAGTTTTCACCACCCATGTTAAATACTTTTGTGCGTTGTGATGGTGACCTAGTAGTTACAGTTAGCTTATTGCAACAAGTGGTTGAGTTGTTGTTGTTGAGTGAAATGAATTCTTGCTTCAAGGATATCTAAAAGTTTTTGGCTCAATTGAGGTGAGTTCTGTTGCAAGAAGGTGGAGTAATTCTTCGACAATTTTACTTCTTTTCATTTGGCCACAGGGCCAACATTGGGGGAATTGTAAGTAAAATGGTGAGTTTTTGTTAGTTGATAAGAGGTGATTTTAAATCACTTATCATTTGCATAGCTTTGTCATAAATTAAGGTATATGTTAAAATATTTGTGTCTATACTGTCAAATCTTTTACGAAAAAATGTATGTTGTTCTTGTATGACTTACCGTACAAAAATTTTTAGCTGGTAGAAAACTTTTACGAGCTCACAATTCGTATTCTGCATGACAAAACCTCATAAAACCGAACAGTTGCTTAGCTAACGCGTAAGCTGGAAACATAAATTGGTACGTTTAAGATTCATTCAAGTTAAGTAGCTCGCTTCAATAAACTTTCACAAAACTATAAAAGTAAAGATTTTATGTTATATTTTCACACAAAAAACAAAAAATAATATACTTCATTTTGTCATTGTTATGGAAAAGTGTGTAATGAATTTCCGATCTCATAAACATTCTTTTACAAAAAACATTTTAATTGATTTAAATTGTTTGCGAATTCATTAATTTATTTTATTCTTGGCATTTCTCAACCAACGCCTTCTTGTCAATTATTTTTTTAAGGCGATCATAAGAAAAAGCTGGTTCGACAAAAAGCCCTCTTGTGCAACGAACCCTTAAAAATGCTATATATGCCATTCCTAATGCTAATTCTTTTTCTCCAATATTGACAACTGCTTGATCAAGAGTAAATCCCTGCAATTTTTGGATAATAATGGCATAAGTAAGTTGTAGTGGAAATTGCTTGAGAGTAAATTTGTTTGAACCTTTTTTAGATTGATACCACAACAGGAGCAAAAGGCATTAGAAGACATTAGAATTGTTGTATTTTGGTCCAGAATAATTGGGAAACTTGACCAAAACCAGAGCTGGGCGATAAGGACAACGATTACTTCACGATTACGATTGCAGTAATCTTTGTAAAATTCAAACATAAAGCAACTTAGTCTCAACTAGGCTGCTAACTCGTTCTTAATTTGTAACAATTACAATACACAAACATTTTTTATAGAAATGTTTTAATAATGTTAATTTAACCAACAATTAACATGTATTTTTTCAAAACTTTATGAATTACTTTTATAACAAGTGCATGCATTCGTAAAATAATAAAAATCGTAGTTTAACTAAGTTGCACCAAAAAAATGATTTGTTACAAATTGCTTTGTCAACAAAAATGTGTTTAAAAAACTGGATTACCACCGTATAATAACATATTTTTGCTACAAATCGAAATCTGTCATCTAGCACAGGACAACTTCCTGTGTCCTTTCTGTCTTAAGAACATTTTAAAGCTTTGATAACTTCCTAGTGCTTTAGTAATTTTTGGCGTTTAAATTTTATATGAATTAAATTAATATCAACTAAACTCTCGATATGCTTTAAAGTCGCTCAATATTTTTTTGCAAAATTTTGCTATTTCTTTTAGAAGATATCAGGTAATTTGAGTGAAATAACGACTTTGGTGCATTTTTTTTCAAAAATATTATTCCGCGATATATTAGGACATTTTTAAAAATTAATATATTTTAATATCGAGACAAAAATTTACAAATCAGCTTTTCTACCTTATGTTAATTACTTGATTATTTGCTCATACTTTTTGAGTTAAAAATAATTTTTAAATTATTAATAAGCACACTTTTTAGCTAGAAAAAGTCATTAGATCATGATGAAATTTCATATAAAATAACATCGCACCAATATTTCAACTTCCATTCAATAGAAATTTTTTACAGAATGGTTAAAAAAGTGGCGGCCGTAGCCTATTAGGTAGAGTGCGTTGCCCTTAATCTAAAGAACCGCGATAACCCGGGTTCAATTCCAGCTCAGACAGAATGTTTTTCAATTGAATTAATTTTCCGTTCGGTCGTCAGCTCTCTGCAGACAATGGCAAATCTCAGAGAGTAAAAGTTGCCATGTAAAGCTTCTTGAGAACATAAGCCGTTTGGAGTCGGCATAAAACACGTAGTTCCAGTTCGCGATCATTTGTGATCAAGCATTTAGTAACACGCACAACACAATTGATCAATAGAAGCTAGGTCAAAGTCCTGCGAAGGACTGCAATGGCCACTTTATTTTATTTTATGGTTAAAAAAATATCCTTTATAACAAAATTCCTTTAAAAAACAAAGGGAGAGGTAATGAGAGAGGTAATTTATGATTGCCTTATCGAAAATTTGTCGCATCCACAATTTCATGTCCGCTATCATACTTAAATTTTTTATAAGTAAACCAAGCAATCTTTTTTAAAAAATAACCACAATTTCAATTCCGATTTTTTTTCAGTTACTTCTGAAACTGTAGATTAAAACTTGCCGTTTAAAATTCGCTGAATATTGTAAATTACGACATGTGCTCAAATATAATTTTTGTTTTTGGTCTCGGTTTCAAGTCTTTGTTATTGACTAAAATCAATGAAACAGATTTTTTGGTAAAAATTAATCGCTTAGCTTCGAATGTACCTAAGTTAGGCAAAAAATATTTATTTATTTATTTGGACAAGCAATGCAATATACTTATCCGAACAGGTTGCTTTTTTCCCCCTTCTCACCCATTTCCTTGTTTTGGTGTACAAATATATGATAATCGAAATGGGCGTAATTCGTCAAAAAGAAAAGAAAGGAGAAAAGAAAAAAACAAAAAGCAACTTACGTACTAACAGAGTTTAAGCATATAAGTAGAAAAGATTAATCAAAAATAATATTTTTGGATATTATTTAAAAAAAAAATATAAATAAATTGTTAAAAACAATATTTATAATAACCAGGGCTTGGATTTTGATGACCTAAAAAATGGCAAAAATTACCTAAAAACTGCAGAAAATGACGTAAAAACTGATGAAAATTACCTAAAAAACGCAAAAAATTACATATAAAATAAAGAAAAAAATAAAGATTTAAAAATATAACATTACTAAACTTAAAATTTATTTTAAATAATTTTTTAACATAGCGTTAAAGTATATTACAAGGTACATTTTTAAGTTTTTAAAATTGAAGGAACGTCGATTGTCTGGCAAAATGTTTTTGTAAACAGAAAAATTTCTTTCTTATTAAAATTTGTACCCCTAATATTTCAGCAATTGAGCATAAGAATAGAGTTAATAATTACTAGCACATCTTGAGTCTTTATCTAACACTCTTTTAATCTTTCTTCATATCCTTTCGTCAGTTTCATCACGCGCAGAGCTTTTTTTTATCGAAGTCTATAAACAAAGCTACTCCTTTGTAGAGAGGTAATGTTTTTGATTTAAGAGACTCTACTGTTAAAGGAACATGTTTAAAAATTCGCATTTTATATGTTTAAGTATGAATAAAAACAAAAAACGTTCTTTTAAAATACACTAATATGACATAAAAAAGCGAAAAATGCTTTTGATTTGAAAATTAAAACCAATAAAGAACGATAAAAAATGCGTAAAAATACCTAAAAACTTTTCATATTTTTAATTTAGAAAACATAAATCGACGTTCAAAATAAGTGCATAATAAAAAAAAAAAAAAAAAAATTAAGTTTTTCCTAAACTATCAAACAATTAGAATTTGTATTTAAATCATTTAAAATCAACATAATAAAAAAAATTTAAGATTTTATAGATAAAAAAATTCGTTTCACTATTAAATCTTAACTAAGCGAGAAATAAATAAATAGTTTTAAGTTTGTTTAAAGTTTTTTCTAAATGACCTTGTTATTTATTATGTTTATTTTATATGATTTAAATACAAATTCTAAATGTTTGATAGTTTAAATCATACTTGATTTTAAATACAAATTCTAGTTGCTTGATAGCTTAAAATTATTTATTAAGCTTTAGGTCCAGGTAGAACAATTAATTGTTCTAACGAATCTTTACAAAGAAACAGCAACAACAACAATGTTTTTAATATGAAATGGAAAAAATCACTAGCTTTAGTACGAACAAAAACATTACACTAAAATGACCTAAAAAAGCATAAAATGCTCTAAAAATTAACAATTTTTTGACAATAAAATAACATAAAAATAGGTTAAAATAACCAAAAAATGCTCTAAATCTAGTAAAAGTAACTTGAAAATTAAAACCAATAAAGAACGATAAAAAATGCGAAAAATACCTAAAAACTTTTCATATTTTTAATTTAGAAAACATAAATGGACGTTCAAAATAAGTGCATAATAAATAAAAAAAAAATAAAAAATTAAAAAAATTTAAGATTTTATGGATGAATATAAAAAAATTCGTTTAACTATTAAATCTTAACTAAGCGAGAAATAAATAAATAGTTTTAAGTTTGTTTAAAGTTTTTTCTACATGAACTTGTTATTTATTATGTTGATTTTATATGATTTAAATACAAATTCTAAATGTTTGATAGTTTAAATCATATTTGATTTTAAATACAAATTCTCTAGTTGTTTGATAGCTTAAAATTGTTTATTAAGCTTTAGGTCCAGGTTAAAACAATTAATTGTTCTAACAAGTCTTTCCAAAAAAAAACAACAACAACAATGTTTTCAATATGAAATGGAAAAAATCACTAGCTGATTTTATTGCAATTTCGGCCCTGCTAAAGGCTTCATCAGAAATCTTTGTGACACGCCGTGCAAGTGCGCATTAGCGCACTGCACCACAGAGACGATGAGATTTTACTTTTACTTTAGTTTTTATACCTATGTTATTATTATGGAGTCCAAAAGTCTGTTGGAAGTCTGCCACTATCAAAGCATGGTTACTGAAGCAAAAATACAACAAAAAACATGAAAATATGGAATGGGAGAAAAACTGATAAATTGACACTTCAAATCTCATTGCCTCTGTGGTGCAGTGCGCTAATGCGCGCTTGCACGGCGAATCACAAAAAGATTTCTGATGAAGCCTTTAGCAGGGCCGAAATTGCAATGAAATCAGCTAGTGAGTTTTTCCTTTTTATTTTGAAAACGTTATTGCTGTTGTTGTTTCTTTGGAAAGATTCGTTAGAACAATTAATTGTTCTAACCTTAACCTAAAGCTCACTAAACGATTTTAAACTATCAAACAACTAGAATTTGTGTTTAGAATCAAGTATGATTTAAGCTATCAAACATTTAGAATTTGTATTTGAATCATATAAAATCAACGCTATAAGTTTGTTTTAAAACCAGGCTGACTTTTTTGATGGAAATTAACAAGTTCGATCCTATTTCGACCGCTTTTCGACCTAAAAGTCTTGCAAACATCCCAGTAGTGGATGGAAAATATCCGGAATTTTGTGCAAAACAGTTTTTGCATTTAGTTTTGTATCAGATATGACTGAAGTCATCATTGCAACTAATGAATTTAAAAATTTTCATTTATAATTTTTTTTTTTTTTGCAAAGAAAATGGCAAAATATTGATCGCATTGTTTTTTGAGCTGTTGCCTCGGTAGATTACTTTTTAACCCACTTCAAAAAGGAGAAGGTTCTCAATTTCGTTGGTAGTTTTTTTTTATTTTCTTTTAATGTATGTACATCGATAACTCCTAAAGCACTTGCCCAATTTCCTTAATTTTGTGTCTATATATAGAGATATTGAACATGGTAAACGACAGAAGGCCGTGGTGATATTAGAAAAACACTGTATCTCGAATAATATGTTGTATGTCCCTGGGTGTCGTAAAAGATATGACACCCGGCTCCGCTAGCTCATTGGTGTCATGGAGGGTAATAAATTCGACCCAGCCGTATTTTTTTTGCCGTAACTTGAGAGAGCTCTTTAAAGTGGGAGTAAAAATTTTAGTTGAAAAAAAAATAAATTTGGTCATCTTAACATTAAACTTATATCTTATCAACAAATTCAGATTTCTTAGTTATTTATCATTTCGGTTATTCTAAATTTTTTCCTTTTTTCGAATTGACTTCTTATGAATTTTCGAATTTCATTTCTTTTAATTCTCTTTTTAAATTTTTGATTTCTTAAAAATTTTCTAATTTCTTTCATTTACTTTTTTTTCCCATTTAAGATTTTGATCTTTTAAAAATTTTCTAATTTTTGTTAACTTTTCATTTTCTTTTTAGATATCGATTTCTTATAAACTTTCTAACTTTTGTTTTATTTTAATTTTCTTTTCAGATTTTTGGTTTTCCATATATGTTGGTCATTTTGTTTTTATACATAAATATATGTATACAAAAATATGTAAAATAAAGATGAAATATAAAATCTAATATATATATATACAAGGAAAAGAATATAATGCCAGGGATTTTTAATCTCCGGAATGTAGGCATGGTTCTAATCCTGCTACAATACGATTTTATCTTTCTTTATAGATTTCCGCTTACCTGTTTCCGATTTCGCTGGGATGTCCGGTTCGGCTACACTTTCTGGCACCAATGTACTTTTTTCTTCTTGATTTTCACTTCGCGTAAAAAAAAACCTATTTTCTACGGATCTACGGATAAATAAACTTTGAGAAACTTACCGTGTCCATTGCATTTAGTATGTGTATGTGTAGTTTTTGGCTATTGGCGTTCCTTCCTTCTTCTATTACACTCCCGGATTGATTTGGCTACAAGTATGTATATAATGCTATCAAATGCCCGATTTAATGAATAGAAAAAAAATATTCACAAAAATTTAATTTTTCTAGTTACCATTAAAAATTGTATTCTTATTTTCACCGAACAATGTTTGTATTAAGACAAAAACTTATGTCACTGCACTTGGATGCTATGCTGCAATGCTGAATTGGTTGGTCAACTAAAAGTCAAGCCTCAGCTCGGCTTTCGTTTGACCACTTTTTGTTTTGCCATTACCCAAAAAAAAAAATACTCAACTAAAACAATCGTATATTGTAAATATTGGGGTCATTGGCTATACTGATACGACCTTTTCTTTCCTGTAACTATCTACCTTCAATCTGTCTGTCTCCCTTACCCTAATGGTTTGCTTTTGAAAATATGGTCCAAAATTAGAGCGGTATTTTGGTGAATTGGCCTAAACTTACGCTTAGACCATTGCCAAGGTCATCATTTAAGCGGTTGCAGTGCCTGAACTTGGCTTGACTACCAGGCGAACATAAAAGCATATTGACACAGCTCTATCTATATATGTCCACAAATACATACACTCACGTTATGCAAATGCAGATCTTTAGTTAGGGCAAACACCTTTTTTAAAACGTCAGTCAACTATGTATTTTTGACGTTTAACATTCCTGCGCATCTTAAACTGTTTTTGCGAAAGGTGTTATTTAGGGCTGCTACCTACTAAAACTATATTTCGTATTAGGGGTATTCACGAGAACCCAACTGCACACGTCCAAAACTGCCCTGACTCGTAAATAACAATTTCATGATTCTAAGTGTTGTGAGCACGCAATCAAGAAATATTGTCACCAGTGTAGAAAAACTCGTTACAAGGATAAGTGGAATTATAACAAAAAACGATAAAGAAAGTAGGCGGAATTCGACAAACGGGCGTAGCAATATTAGAAAAACACTGTATCTCGAAAAACATAGTTACCAACGAACTTGAGAACCTCCTCCTTTTTGAAGTCGGTAAAAAATATTGACACTAGAGTACTGAAATTTAGTACAATGGTGGGAACAATTATTAAAAAATTCGGTCAATAAAGTGGGCGTTATTGAAAAAATGGGCTTGAAAATATTAGAAAAACTCTGTATCTCGAAAAATATTGACACTAGTGTACTAAAGGCGAAGACACAATTATTGAAAGTTACGGTCAAGAAAGTGGACGTTATTGGGCACAGGAGCATGACAATATTACGAAAAAACTATATCTCGAATAATATTGACATCAGGGTAGTACAATTCGTTACAATAATGGATAAAATTATTACAAAACACGATTAAGAAAGTGGGCCGAAATCGACAAAGGGCGTGTTAGAAAAACACTGTATCTCTGTTAGTATTGACACTAGGGTATTAAAACTCTAATTTATTACTAAAATTTATTATTAAAAAATAAATATCAAAAAATGTTCATAAAGGAATGAATACATATATGATAATAAAACAAATTAGTTAAAATTAAAATGATAAGATTTTCAATATAATAATATATATATATAAATAAATTATCGAGTTTGACCAGGAAACTAATAGGAAAAGTAATTTAAAAATATTTTTTGCTGTGTAGTGATTTTGAAGTCGGTTTTTTTATAAAAGAAATTTTTTTGACTAAATATGTTGGTTCTTTCAATGTACGTTATAATACTTTTTAGGTTTATTTTAATTTTTAAAATTGATGGTAATTTACTTTCTAATGAGTTAGTAACTGACAAATTTTCTGCTGGAATTGTTCTACGGTCACTGTTTGACCCTTGTCTTACCGAAATTACTTAAAAACGGCCGCTGTTTGACCTTTGTTTAGACGTTGTTCGATTCTTGCTCAGTCGCTGTTGGGCCTTAGTTAAAAAGTTTGTTTTTCTCGGGCTTTAAAGTCAGTAAACCAAACTAAAACATTTCAGTGTTTCCGAATCTGCAATAATTTAAATTTTTTTATATACTCATTGTACACAAAAAGTCAATTAATTCCAATGACAGGAAAATAAAATTATTTGTACATACCAAGTTACACTGATTATATCGGCTAATCCTTAATGTTATTGCAGTGTTAAATATTTTTCTCGTTCTTTTGTTTAGCGCTTCAAGGTGTTGACATTTCTAAAATTATAGTAACAAGTGTTTTGTTATTTTTCTTTATTAATATATTTTTTCCCCTAATCAGCACATTCTCCTTAACTAATTTCTCAATTTCCGTCATACTCAAACCCATACTTTTAACGCACGTATATTCATGATTTATATCACGAGTTATCCTGGAGCACCTGAGCACAAGGCTGTAGCTAGAATAACGAGCAAAAGAATAAGACAAACAAAGCCAAAAAACCAACGACAATATTATTAGCAACATGAAAGAAGAGAAAAGAAAAATAAAACGCTACAACTAACATAAACTACTCTATAAAGGACACAAAAACAACAAGAAAAATACCAACAACGAAAAAAACTTTTGTCATTCGAATGTGATAATCGCATTTTACAAAAGTTTTTAATTAAAACTTTACGCACGTTTTCACAAAGTACAATTCTACACACACACAGCAAGCCATACACACACACAAATGCAAGCACTTTACAGCACACACATACGCACATGAATGTAAAGATATATATATATATATAAATAAAGGATAGAGAAAACCACACATAGAAAAACACGCATGCGAAATACTAAAGTCGAAAAAAGCGCAATTTATTTATTTTGAAATAACAAACATTTTGTAGCAAATACGAGATCAACACGAGCAACACGAAGGCTACGCATACGAGGCTCACATCCTTTCGTTTGAACGTTCGCCTCATCCGTATTCGATTCGTAGATGAGGTAGACGAGCATACTTTAAGCTCTTACCTCTTCTTGAGAACGTTGGAGCGTTTCAATGCTTTGCTAGTTTGCGTTATAAAGCGAAATTCATGTTCATGTTCCCAGTGTTCAAACGGATCCGTTACGAATTCGAGACGGACTTACTTCTTTGTACTTTTTATCCGAAACGGATTGCGTTTCGCATTCGGAACTACTCCTTTTTCGTATGATATTCCTCTCAGAAACACGAATCGCTTTTCAACTTTTTCGGCTTCGTCACGGACCCAGACCGGAGGTCATATGCGCAGTTCATATCCGTTTCGGACTATTTTTTTTAAATATATAATGCCAATTCGAAACGGACTTGTTTTTTTTAAATAGTTCGGATTCAAAACGGAACAATAAGGTTTCTGCCATATTCAATATATATTTTTTTTATTTTGTTGTTATTTCAGTTCTTGAGTTAGGTACGTGCCAATGATAAAAAAAGTTATTTAAAATAAAAATATAATCAGATTTCTATTTCGTATCTCTAATCCACTAAAAATAAAATAAAATATTTTGTAACAAATTTAAGTCTGCCTTTTATGTTAACGTTGTGACCATTTTTTTAAGGATCAGAAACGGGTCCGTCGAAACATAAGAAAGCGAAATGCATACTGACAGACTTGTAACGGGTTCAAAACGGATCCGTACCGTTTTGTGCACATTGGGTTACTACTAAACATGCATTTGTGTGTATGTGAGTGTGTTTGTATTTATTTATATACAGACGTATTTGTTTATTTGTCTGTGTAAGTCTTTGTCTATCTGTCTGTCTGTCTGTCTCACTTTACTTTTGCAACTTTTTTAAGTTTTGCTGCCTTTGTTGAACTGTGTAGCAAAATAAAAAAATAAAAAATATTTTATTGCATAGTTTTAGGTACCAATGGTGAGCCACAAAATTACTTTGTGTGCTGTTTGTTTATATGTTTGGGTGCCAAAGCGGCGGATGTGGATGTGTGTGGCTGTGTTCGTGTGTAAATTTTTATTAGTTGCTTGTTGTTATTGCTGTTGTTGTTTGTTGCAAGGCTCTTGCTTAGCAGAGCTGCATACGAGGAGTGAATGCTACAAACAGGGTTGCCAAATTAACACACTTATACGCGCATACAAACTGTTACAAGAGCAGCTTCGGTGCATGTCCCAACTTTGTTGTTGTAGTTGTTTTTGTTTGTGCTATTATTTCTTTCGTTTTGTTTGTTTTTGTTGTTTTTCAAACAAGCACTCATAAATTCTACATAAGATATGCATGTACAAATTAGTTTATGAGTTATTCTGTTGCATTTTTCATGCATGAAATTATTTCATTTAATATTGCATCCATATGTTTTGTTTCCTCTATATAGCAATGTGTGTATAATATGTGTGTGTTTGCGTTAAAGTGTTTGTGCGTTTGTGTCTCTTGTAAAATTCGTGTTAATTGGTTTTTGTATCACGCGTTCTTTTGAAACATTATTAATTATAATGATCTTGCGTTGACAAAAGTTTATAATTTTCGTTTTTACATGTTCTCAGGCGCAATTAAAATTATAATTTAATTTATAAAGTTTTAGGTCATGCCATTTAAGTTGCAATTTAAGTGGCACTTACAATCATAAACAGTATTTTTATATTAGTGTGAGCAAAATCTCTCTGTTTTGTGGTTTTACCCAAATATTCTATAACTTTGTTCAACACAAACATCGAAATAAATATCTTAAGATTCAAAACAAAATTTGTGCAAGTACAATGCAACTATTTTAAAATCATTTTCTATTTTCAGTCCTTCAACTTTTATATTTTATCATTATACTGCAGATTTTTATGCAATTGCATACGTATATGTTGCAAATCCTGCATATTGCATACATTCTACATATAACATATATCTACAAAACGTTGCATACAACTGACATATGTTGCGTATGTCTTGCAAACATTGCATACAACTTGCATACGTTGCATCTTTCTATGTCGATACGTAATAATAGCTGAGGTCTACTTAAGACAGAACCGTTTTATTTATGTAGCTGTGTTCCACGCATATATCATTATGAACACAAAAAATATTTAGCTTCTAGCATGACCTAATCCAAAGATATGACCAAAAAAAAAGACCCTTTCATATAACTTACATGGCGAAGGAAAACTTTAAAGGAAGATTTCTCGAAACTTTGAAATTAGACTTAAGCCATTATTGCTTATCAACACAGATACATTGCAAACAACTTTTGCTTTAGTTTACTGGGTCACACAGATGCCATTTTATAATGCATGCAAATAAAATTTTATAAGTAGTATTTGATTATTTTGTTTTGTAATACTGTTGTGATACTATTTTGTCATATTAGTTCTTTTCAATGTGAATTAAAAAAAAAATAAAACAGAAAAAATCGGATAAAAATATTAAAACTTTATGTTGATTTTATATGATTTAAATACAAATTCTAAATGTTTGATAGTTTAAATCATACTTGATTTTGCATACAAATTCTACTTGTTTGATAGTTTAAAATCGTTTATTGAGCTTTAATCAAAATGCTAGAGCACGACAAAACAGAAACAAGCTGAAAATATATCAGCGAAAATCTAAAAACAACTTCAGTAATCATACTTTGTTAATGGCAGACTTTCAGCAGACTGTTGGACTCCATAATAATAACATAACTGTCATTCCATGTAAAATCGGACGCTTTTGTTCAAAACCTAGTTTTGACGATTCCGATTTTTTTCAAATTTTTCACGTCGATAGAACTTTAAAAACAAAAAAATATTTGCATACTTTTTTAATTCTTTTTATATTTTTTATGCAGTTATACACAGTGAAAAATTCAAAAGAAAATCAGAATTTGTCATTCAAACATGTAATCAAACAACTATATCTTCTAAACCGTTAGTCCAAAAAAAAAACTGTTGGGGACATATTTTATAGATCTAGAGTTGGTCTTTATATTGGTATCCTTTTTTACAAACACTTTGGTACAAAATTTTATGTGTTTTGACCACTAAAAATTTTATTCACATATTTCAAAGTCAGCATCACTATTTTTTTGGCACAACAGTCAAAAACTGACTACACAATTTTTAAGTACAAACTACTTTAATTTTTAATTAAACATTTAATTTTTAGTGTTTTTTGATAAGCTAGGTACATATCGTCGCTGCGCCAACAAAATTTGTTATATGTATTTCAGTAACTTTTCAGGAGAGTAAAAAAACAAATTTTTTCAGAGCATTTCTAGTACTGCGAGCAATATCTGTTTTTTATCACTTCTAAATCATAAGAGATATAAAAAAAAACTGCAAATACAGAAATGTGGGTAATAGATAGTGTAAACAATATATGCTATAAAAAAAATACAAAAATCACATAACTAAATCTCATGTAAAGTCACATTGAAAACTTTTATCAACTCGTTAAAATACACTATTCTTCTGCGGACACTCTATTTTTGAAATTTGATAAAATATTTCTTGGTTGTAATTCCGTGATGTATCTCTATGTTTGTTAAGTTTACAAGAACAACAAAAAAATTATAAAAAAAAACAGAAATACAACAACAAATGTGAAATTATGAAATTGAGAAAAACTGAGAAATTGACACTTCAAATCTCATCGCCCCGGTGGTGCAGTGCGTTAGTGCGCGCTTGCACGGGTATCACAAAGATTTCTGATGAAGAAAGAACAATTAATTGTTCTAACTTTGACCTTAAGCTCAATAAACGATTTTAAACTATCAAACAACTAGAATTTGTATTTAAAATCAAGTTTGATTTAAACTATCAAACATTTAGAATTTGTATTTAAATCATATAAAATCAACATAATAAATATAGAGGTCATTTAGGAAAAAACTTTAATTATAAATAAAATGATAAACAATTTTACATAATTTAGTATTAATAAAAGTATACATCAAGGAATTATAACCAAAAAATTTTTTAGCAAATTTAAAAATAGAGTGTTTGCAGCAGAATGGTACACCCAGAAAAAAAACCTAAAACCAAAGAAAATACACTTTGCCACAAAGACTTTTATTGGTTAGAATGTGCCCAAAGGTAAAAAACCGTTAAGGCAAAGGCACAAAGATTGTTAGATTCCCAAGAATAATATACTTTAAATCAAAAATTTAAATTTTTGTTGCAAAGACGTACGTCTTAAAAAAGCATGGAAAAAAGTCCTTTAAGTAACGAAAATTTGCTTTGGCACAAAGACTTTTACTCGTTACGGCAAAGACGCAGACTGTTAAATTCTAAAAAAATATACTTAAAACCAATGATTTTAATGCTTGTAGCAAAGACGTACTGTGGCTCAGAACGAAAGTCGGGCAGGCATTTCGTATCATTTTCGCATTGGTTTCAGAAATGAAAATGTATGAAGAATATTGCAATATATATTTTTTTAAAACGTTATTTTTTGGTGAACAAAATGAAACAGAAACATAATTAAAAAATAAGAACATACGGTGAAACAAATTTAAATCGAAACAAACCTATAAAAACGAGCTCACATTGAAAGTCGGGCAAGTAAAGAAAAAATGAAAAGTGTGGTCCTTAAACCATTATTCCTGCTTACAACTTTTTACTACTGTTTGAAGAAAAAGTTCTTCAAAATTATTGACTTTGTCTTTAAAACAATAATACTTACCTTCAAAAAAATAAAGAAAAATTGTTGATTTTACATAATTTTTTCAAACTCCAAGCAAAGAATTATATCGTTACGGCAAATATTTTATCTTAACGGCAAAGATTATTTCTTTTATTTAGCTTCAAAGAATTTTAGTCTTTTGTTTCGAAGATGCAGCATTTGCATAATTAAAAAATAAATCATTAGTGCAACGATTTTTTCTTTATGGCAAAGATATGTTGGTTACAATTTAGCAAGAACTTTTCTTCTTTGATTTTAAGGCGTTCATTTTTCTCGGTGTATATTTTACGAGTTGATAAAATTTGTCAATGTGACTGACTAGAAAAAACAGTTCTGATTTTTGTATATTTTTTATAGCATATTTTTTACACTCTCTGCTACCCACATTTCTGCATTTGCAGTTTTTTATATCTCTTATGATTTAGAAGTGATCCAAAACAGTTATTGCTCGCAGTACTAGAAATGCTCTGAAAAAAATTTGTTTTTTTTACTCTCCTGTAAAGTTACTGAAATACATATAACTGTTTTTGTTGGCGAAGAGACGATATGTACCTAGCTTATCAAAAAATACTAAAAATTCCATTTTTAATTAAAAATTAAAGTCCTTTGTACTTAAAAATTGAGTAGTTAGTTTTTAAAAAATTCGTTTAAAACAGTAAACATTGATTCTCCAACATAAAATTTTGAGAATGCATTAAGAATGAATGCCTCAACGATAATATTTTTAAAGTGCCAAAAAAATAGTGGTGCTGAATACGAAATATGCGAATAAAATTTTTAGTGGTCAAAAAATTTAAAATTTTGTACCAAAGTGTTTGTAAAAAAGGACACCACAATAAAGACCAACTCTAGATCTTTAAAATATGTCCCGAACATTTTTTTTTAGGACTAACGGCTTAGAAAATATAGTTGTGTGAGTACATGTTCGAATGACAATTTTTGTTTTTCTGTATAATTTTTCACTGTACTTACTTACTTAGTTGGCGCTACAACCGTATGTCGGTCTTGGCCTCATCTAAGAATTTGCGCCAGCCATTTCTGTCTTTCGCTTGCTGGCGCCAGTTGGAAATTCCAAGCTTCGTCAGGTTGTCCTCTACTTGGTCTTTCCAACGAAGATGCGGTCGTCCTCTTCTGCGTCGACCGCCGCTGGTACCGAATCGAATGTTTTCTTCACTGGAGCATCGTCTTTCATGCGCTGAACATGACCAAGCCAGCGTAGCCGCTCGATTTTAATGCGCTTGACGTTGTCGATGTCAGCGTACAGCTCATACAATTCGTTATTCCACCGTATTCGGTACTCGCCATTGACGCAGATTAGTCCGTAGATCTTACGAAGAATCTTTCTCTCGAATGCTCCTAAAGTCTTTTCATCTAAATTGCTCAGCGACCAGGTTTGTGATGCGTAAAGTAGGACGGGCATGATGAGCGATTTGTAGAGCGTGATTTTCGTTCGTCGAGAGAGGGCTCTGCTTCTCAATTGCCTACTGAGCCCAAAGTAACACCTATTGGCCAGAGTTATTCTTCGTTTGATCTCAATGCTGATGTCGTTGGTTGAATTAATGCTGGATCCCAGATAAACGAAGTTCTTCACAACCTCGAATGAGGTATTGTCAACGGTAAACCTCGACGCTGTCATCCGCAATTGGGGTTTCCGGAATATCATCTCTATTGGCGGTATTGTTGTCAGCGTCGCCATTTAGAAGCTTAGAGAAGTGTTCCCTCCATAACGTCAGTGTACTCTGGACATCTGTCACTAGATTCCCGTTTTCATCCTTGCAGGAAGAGGCTCCGGTTTTAAAACCATCGGCAAGGCGTCTTATTTTTTCGAAAAATTTTCGGGCCTCATTCCTGTCACCATACATCTCAATCTTCTCCTGCTCGCGCTTTTCTGCCTCTCTTTTTTTCCGCCTGAAAATATGTCTCTCTTCCCTCCTCTTTTCTTTGTATCGCTCCTTAGCAGCGCGCGTTACAACCGACTGCAGGGTGGCTTTGTAGGCGGCGTCTTTCTCTGCAGTGGCGTCGCGACACTCCTGGTCGTACCACTGGTTTCGGCGAGGGCGTTGGTAGCCAATCACCTCTTCACCAGCCGCACGCATGGAGTTGGAAATGTGTGTCCACTGCGCGCATATATCATCGATTGGAGGAGTGCTTTGAAGCAGGAGTGAGAGTCGAGTGGCGAAAGCATTGGCTGTCTGTTTCGATTGCAGCTTGTCGACGTCTAGCTTTCTCTGTGTAAGGTTGCGTTAATTTATAGCTTCGCACAGACGTGTATGGATCTTGGCTGCGACAGGTCAATGTTTGCACCACGGATCGTGCGTACATCCAATACACTGGAAGAGTGCCTTCCGTCGATCAAAACGTGATCAATTTGATTTTTTGTTTTTTGATCAGGGGACATCCAGGTGGCTTTATGAATATTAAGATGCTTGAATCTAGTGCTACTTACGACCATGTTTCGTGCTGCGGCGAAGTCAATCAGCCTCATTCCGTTATCGGAGGTGTTGTCGTGGAGGCTGAACTTTCCGACTGTTTGACCAAAAATATTTTCCTTGCCCACCTTAGCGTTGAAGTCACCAAGCACGATTTTTACGTCGTGACGGGGGCAGCGCTCGTAAGCATTTTCAAGGCGCTCGTAGAAAATTTCCTTGATCTCATCGTCCTTGTCTTCTGTCGGAGCGTGCGCACATATTAGGCTTATATTGAAAAATCTAACCTTGATGCGGATTATGGCAAGTCGTTCGTTCACTGTTTTTCACTGTGTATAACTAAAAAAAAATTGAAAATTACAAAAAAAAAATATGCAAATATTGTTCTTTTTTACAGTACCATCCACGTGCAAAGTACCAAATTTTTACAGAAATGTGAGTTTCGAAAAGCGTCCGATTTGACATGGAATAACCGATATGCAAAAATACAACAACAAATGTGAAAATATGAAATGGGAGAAAAACTGAGAAATTGACACTTCAAATCTCATCGCCTCTGTGCTGCAGTGCGCTAGTACGCGTTTGCACGGGTATCACAAAGATTTCTGATGAAGCCTTTAGCAGGGCCGAAATTGCAATAAAATCAGCTAGTAATTTTTTTTCCTTTTCATATTGAAAACGTTGTTGTCGTTGTTGTTGCTGTTGTTTCTTTGGAAAGATTCATTAGAACAATTAATTGTTCTAACTTTGACCTTAAGCTCAATAAACGATTTTAAACTAGCAAACAATAAGAACTCGTATTTAAAATCAAGTATGATTTAAAGTATCAAACATGTAGAATTTGTATTTAAATCATATAAAATGAACATAATAAATATCTTTTTTTTTTATTAAAAGGAAACCAAAGTACTTTCATACACATAAGAAAAAAATTTAATATAAAAAGTTTTATTTTAATATTAAAGCTTATAATAACTAATTAAAGTTTACTATACTAATAAATGAGATCATTTTTTATTTTATTTTTTATTACAAAAGTATTGTATACTTTATATCTTCCGTACACACTCAAAACAGTATTCACCTGCAATGTAAATTTTTTAGAACTATAAAACAAAGTACTTTTGTTGTTTTTTAAAGGTTTACTATTATAAAAATAGAAATATTTCGATTTTTTTTTTCCTTTATTCCACAGACACAGAATTCTTTCGGAAGTTTAATTATCAATATCTGTCTTCAGTACCTATAAATCTTTAACATTAATTTCAATAGAGATGATAAAATCGAAAATGATAATATCAAACGCATAAAATGAAACTAGCCGAAACTGACAAAATGGGCGAATATTCGGTCGGACACTAGACATAACATTTAAGCATAATTTTAAGGCGTAGCATTTAATGGTCTAAGGCCGCGTTCATAGAGAACGCTTTTTGCTGAGCCGAGCCCAAAAACACATTGCACACATAGAGAACGTAAGTCACGCATATCTTTTGCCCCAATGCTTTCTTGAGTTTCAGTTCAGCTCGACTCAGCAAAAAGCGTTCACTATGAACTCGACCTCATTCGTTTTATAATTATTTGGCTTATTTTCGAGAAATGCGAGTTTCAAGGTCAAATACATGTTAATGCAATTTTTGTTAGAGCAAAACATTTATTTTCATTTGCCTTAGTGGCTTCTCGTCTGCATGTAAAACATTACCAATTACCTAAGAAATAATTTTTTAGAACAGTTTAACCCTCAAAACCGAGCCCTTACAGTTCAAGTTCACCCATTATTAAAAAAGTCGGTATTTAGTATAAACGCTTTGTTTTAACAAAAGAATGAAGCTTTTTTAAGCAATTATATTCCCCTAAAACAATAACGCTAATATATTGCTTATATATTAAGTAACCAGCTTAAGTAACGAAAAACAAAAAAGATTCTTAAAATATATAATATTCGCTATAGCTGGACGTATTGAATTTTAAATATTGTTTGAAAAAAAATAGCGACTATTTGAAAAAAAATTAACATTTTCGCGTGTTTTTCAATAGAAAAGAAGTGTGTGTGTGTGTGGCCAACACGCACGGTAGAAATGAAATCTTCAGAAAACTGTAGACGTTTTTAGTACTACGACTCATCCATAAAACATCTTTATCTAAGTCTGTGAAAAAAATCGACTTGAAAATCAATATTTTCGACTTTCGATGCAAACATGGCCGCTGTTTTTTAATTTGTATATTTAACATTAATTTTTTTTTTAAAAATTCAATCAAACTATGTATGTTAAAGTCTATTTAACAAACATAGTTTGAACTACCGTTTGGTCAGTGTACTTTTTTTATCTTATTCCTGTATCCTTTTGAAAAATGGTTCAAACTATTGAATTTATATTAAAAACATGATTCAAAATTTGCTTTTGTCTTAAAAATAAAAACAACTAAAAATTCCATTTCTGACTACTTTCCATGTGGCATAATATTCATTTGCAAAAATTCTTCCAAATTTGCGCAAAAGTTTTTTCTAAAAGTTGTTTTTTATTTTTTTTTTTTACAAAATAGTAAAGTTTCAAAAATAAATTTTGTAAAAAAAATTACCCAAATTTTTCATTAAACCTACTATCTTTGTTACATATATTAATAAAACAAATTTTCTGTTTTTTTTTTAAATATCAAAGAACCAAGGCATGCACCTTATACAAACAAGATTTAGTCTTTGACCTGAAAGGAAAGGGAATTAAGAGAAATTAATTGGAACCATACGTGAACTATTGATTAGGCGAAACAACCGTGAAAGACAATTTGAATTGCTCTTAATCGAGGCTAGTGTTATGCCTTAACCTCGGCAAGCATTTCCGGCCCGTTCCTGTCCTTTAATTTCACATTTTTCTCAATTAAGTTGTCGATTTTTAGTTTTCCATAATTCTTAAATGTAGAAAAAAGCAAAGAAAGTGAAAAGAACCATGCCCGAGCCCGGATTCAAACCATTTGTTTGTTTGTTTGACCATAAAACAAATCTAAACGGGTAGCTGGATTGTACTCAATTTTAGTACACATATTGTGTGCATCCTAGAATAGATATAGGCATAATTGGTTTTGAATACACCTCTTTGACACCAAAAACATTCACATATCTTCGAAATTTGTTCTACAATTTTGTATAAACCATCGTTGCCTAAGAATGAGAAAGACAGACTTGCAAATCAAAGTTTGTACTCTCTATTTTTTGACTTACGTCTTATAATATGTTAAATTTTATTGTTTATTTTTAAAAAGTTGTTCTTACATTTTTGAAAAGCACCGCACAAAGAGGAAACACGCTAATTGCGTTCGCAGCGCCATCTATGCTTTCGATTGGCTTAAACAAATTTTTATAAAAACTTACTCTAAATTTGTCCGACAGTTCAAAATAACGTTTAAAATGTCTTTGAAATTGGTCACCGCTGTCAGACTATGTCACAGCAGTGGCGGCCATAGCCTAGAGGGTAGAGTGCGTGGCCCCTAAGCTAAGGAACCGCGGTAGCCCGGGTTCAATTCCCAGCTCAAACAGAATGTTACTTCAATTGAATTAATTTTATTGAGTTTAATATTTTGAGTGAACGGCATGTAAAGTTTTGAAAGTGCTAAAAGCGATCAAATAGCATAACATCCTTCATTCATGTTTTTTAGATATTGTGAAATAACTCTAAGTCAATTGAAGTCTTTTGAGTGCACTGAAAAATTCATTTAGTGTTCATAATAAATAAATGCTAAATAAAGAAAAATTAGGCCTTGAAAATAAAAGTGGATTCAAGACTTATGTTTTTTGGGGGAAAAATTACACAGAGGCCAATAAAAAAGTTAACATTTTTTATTGTTTTTGAGTTTACTTGCTTTTGTTAAAAGTTAGCTTTTGATTATGTAAAACGCATAGATGAAGTTAAGGTGATTTAGTTTATTCTGACTTCAAATTAACCTCAAGAAAGACTTAAGGCAGTATTCTAGTGTAGAGGCACGAGTTTCAGTCCTCTTTTGACGGTCGATAAAAAAGAACCAGATAATATTTTGTTATCCATTTTTTTATAATATCTTATATCGTCGCTGCACCAACAAAAACGGCTATGTGTTTTTTATCGAATTTTTTTATTACATATTTTATTGACACTATCTATTGCCCACGTTTCTGCATTCACCGTTTTTTTGTATCTCTTTTGGTTTAGAAGTGATCAAAAACAGCTATGTGCTCGCAGTACTAGAAATACTCTGAAAAAACGCGTATACGCTTACTTGCTTATAACTGTTTTTGATCGCAGGCGAAAAAAAAGACGTGTGTTGTTCGCATGTAAAATTTGACCATTAACAAAGGTAAAAAATGTTCAGTTTAAAATAGCCACTATCTCAAAAGATATCTGTTCTATAGTCTAAGGGCCGTTTTCTCAATGTCCGGTTAAGCACTAATCAGAACTTTAACTGGCGGTTAGCAAGAAAGCATTTTCTCAATGTTCGGTTAGGTCTTAAGTGCCGGTTAAGTTAACGGCAAGTTGAGGTTCCGGTTAGTTGCTAATCGGAAGAACAGCTGTGTAGCGTAAAAAATAATTATATATTTTATAATTAAAAATGGATAGAATTTAAAGGATTTCGTTTTTTTCTTGCTTGAATTCGATCCAAAACATAAAAAGGACATATGCGCATAGGCGTGATTACGTGGAAGAGTAATGCACTTTCTTCATATGCACTGAAGTTCGGCACTCTGTTGCGTTTTTAAATTATTTATTAATTAATCCTTATTAGATTTTTACAACTTGCACATCAAAAATAAAATAACAAACAAGCGTACAAACAGCTGATATGCAGTTTAGCGTATTCACTATTGAAAAAATTCACAATTAATGACTTAACCGACAGTTACTTAACCGACACGTGAAAACGAAATTGTTTTTTTAGTTATCGTACGGTTAGATAACTCCCGGTTAAGATCTTTGCTAACCGGACATTGAGAAAACGGCCCTAAATATGGAAGAATGCAATGCTACTCTCAATAAAAAACTGGAAATTGAAGAAAATCCGACTGCAGGTGGTAAAATATCACAGAGGGAAAATATTTTCAAAAATCGTAAATTTAGACTATTGCGTAAAAATATAATGTTTGGATATTAAATTAAATATTTAGGCTGTGTGCGAATTGATCTAAATGCGACCTAAACTAAAAAGTCTCGATAAATTAGGAAGCATTTAGGTAGCTCGAGAATTTCCTAAATTATTTAGGAAGCACTGCCTTATCGACCCAATTTAGTTTAGGCCGCATTAAGATCACTTCGCACACGGCCTTAATATACATTTAATACTTCTTTCCACAATATTATGCAAATTACTGTGTTATACAATTTTGTTTAATTTATAAAAATATGTATCTATGTTTGCAAATATATAATAAAAACAGAATAACTTTTGTATTCTCTCAATGCATCTCACTCAACGAAATTTGGAT
Source organism: Dichetophora obliterata (assembly GCA_963920525.1). Classification (NCBI taxonomy): domain Eukaryota; kingdom Metazoa; phylum Arthropoda; class Insecta; order Diptera; family Sciomyzidae; genus Dichetophora; species Dichetophora obliterata. Next base: position 38,135,374 of record OY986436.1, read on the forward strand.
AAAACTCACTTGGTTCAGGTTTTATGCTGACCAATAAAGTAGTTCACAACTCTGGCAATGTGTGCCAACGCATTATTCTTTTGTTTAAAAACCCAAGAAATGTGTTTCGAACAATTTTTCATTGGTAACAATAATGGACCACCATTTTGAATTAAAAAGTATCCTTCGGTAATACTTGTGAGTTCAAAAACATATCTGCATTAAAAAAAATTGCAAAATGTTATACATGAACAGTTATTTAGACATTTATTGATCAAAACCTTTGTTTAAAATATTATTTTTTAAAGAAAGCAACCTATTTATTACCATTTGCCACACATTTTCACTTTTTTTAGCAAGATTGGAGACAAGATGCTCAGTAACACATCATTATAAAATGTTTTTTATATAAAACCCAATTTAAGTAGAATTTAACCATTTCTAAAAATGTTTCTAGGAGCGGGGTTTTTGGCACGGGGTGTAACAGGAGCAACGACCAGTTAACTAATCGAGTCCTCAACTTCTCCACATTTCATCTATGGAATCGATTCCATACCACCAAAAGAGAATTAAAATCATGTATAAAAACAGCTATGTGCTTTAAAACAGCGCAAATGTTTACCACGTCGTAATGTGCAAAAAAAATTCTTTTTTTTTCAACAAATCAATAACATATTTTTAATGTAATAGTATCCAAAAAAGAAATTTGAAAAATAATGTCCTTGGACACAAGGAAACAGTTTTTTTCACCTCCTGAAAAGTTACTGAAAAACACATAGCTGTTTTTGTTGGCGCAGCGACGATATATTAATAGGCAAACATCAAATATTGTCGTACACTTTTTCAATATTAATTTAAGAATAAGGGCAATGAAACATATATCATTCGAAAGGTACTGCGCCCTTTATGTGCAGGTAAAATAGTGAATGAGGTATCAAATAAAGGATCTGGCTGCACAATATGATTAAATTTTAGATTGGTGAACTTCGACCTGAAATATGAATTTATTACTACTTACTTACTTTGTTGGCGCTACAACCGTATGTCGGTCTTGGCCTCATCTAAGAGGCCATTCTGTCAGCCATTTCTGTCTTTCGCTTGCTGGCGCCAGTTGGAAATTCCAAGCTTCGTCAGGTTGTCCTCTACTTGGTCTTTCCAACGAAGATGCGGTCGTCCTCTTCTGCGTTGACTGCCGCTGGGTACGAATCGAATGTTTTCTTTACTGGAGCATCGTCTTTCATGCGCGGAACATGACCAAGCCAGCGAAGCCGCTCGATTTTAATGCGCTTGACTTTGTCGATGTCAGCGTACAGCTCATACAGTTCATTATTCCACCGTATTCGGTACTCGCCATTGCCGCAGATTGGACCGTAGATCTTACGAAGAATCTTTCTTTCGAATGCTCCTACAGCCTTTTCATCTGAACTGCTCAGCGTCCAGGTTTGTGATGCATAAGGTAGGATGCGCATAATGAGCGATGCGCATTATGAGCGTGATTTTCGTTCGTCGAGAGAGGGCTCTGCTTCTCAATTGCCTACTGAGCCCAAAGTAACACCTGTTGGCAAGAGTTATTCTTCGTTTGATCTCAATGCTGATGTCGTTGGTTGAGTTTATGCTGGATCCCGGATAAACGAAGTCCTTCACAACCTCGAAGAAGGTATTGTCAACTGTAACGTGGGTTCCAAGACGCTGGGACTGTTTGTTAGTTGACACCTAGTATTTCGTCTTTTCTGCATTCACTGCCAGACCCATTTAACTTGACTCTCTTTCTAATCTGGAAAATGCTGCACTGACTACGCGCGTATTATGGCCAATGATATCTATGTCATCAGCATACGCAAGAAGCATAACACTCTTGTAGAATATTGTGCCACTACGTCTCAGATCAGCAGCTCGGACGATCTTTTCCATCAATAGGTTGAAAAAGTCGCACGATAAGGAATCACCTTTCTGAAACCTCGTTTGGTAACAAATGGTGGGGAGAAGTCCTTTCCGATTTTAACTGCGCTGCTGGTGTTGCTCAGTGTCATCCTGCGAAGTCGTATTAGTTTTGCAGGAATGCCAAATTCAGACATGCTTCCTTATTGGGCTGTCGAAGGCGGCTTTGTAGTCGACAAAAAGATGGTGGTTGTCGATTTGTTTTTCTTGAGTCTTCTAAAAGATTTGTCGTAGCGTGAAAATCTGGTCGATGGTGGACTTTCCAGGTCTGAAGCCACACTGGTAAGGTCCGATCAGTTCGTTTACAATGGGCTTTAATCTTTCACATAAAACGCTCAACAGGACCTTATATGCGATATTAAGAAGGCTTATCCCACGGTAATTGGCACAGATAGTGGGATCGCCTTTCTTGTGGATTGGGCAGAGCACACTGAGATTCCAATCATTCGGAATGCATTCTTCCGACCATATTCTGCATAGAAGCTCGTGAATGCATTTAAGTAGAGCTTCGCCTCCGTTCTTAAACAGCTCAGCAGGTAAGCCATCAGCTCCCGCGGCTTTGTTATTTTTAAGCCGAGCTATAGCTGTCAGAACTTCATCATAGTAGGGCAGCGGAACTTCAACGCTGTCATCCAAAATTAGGGTTTCTAGAATATTATCTCTATTGGCGGGATTGTTGTCAGCGTCGCCATTTAGAAGCTTAGAGAAGTGTTCCCTCCATAACGTCAGTCTACTCTGGACATCTGTCACTAGATTCCCGTTTTCATCCTTGCAGAAAGAGGCCCAGGTTTTAAAACCATCGGCAAGGCGTCTTATTTTTTGGAAAAATTTTCGGGCCTCATTCCTGTCATCATACATCTCAATCTTCTCCTGCTCGCGCTTTTCTGCCTTTTTTTCCGCCTGAAAATACGTCTCTCTTCCTCCTCTTTTCTTTGTATCGCTCCTTAGCAGCGCACGTTGCAAAAGTTCGAACTACGTGAAGTTCGTTTTTGAAAACATGTACTTGAACTGTACGTAAATGTTAAACACGTACGTGAATGTTTTTATTGTATTTGAACGAGAGATTATATTACATTAAGTTTGGCCAGCTTTTTATAGCTTTATTGGTGCTTGTTGGCGAATACTTAAAAACGTGAACGATTGAACCCATACATACTTCACGTGTTTGCATGAAAATGGGAGCTCTAATTTCAATAATACAAAAAAAAATTAAATTTAAAAAATTACAGGTGTAGTGGGTCTGTTGAAAAAAAGGGTACCTCCTTGTTAACACGATTTTAACCTTTCTAGTAATCTGGAAAAAAAATTGTTAATAAGTAAATATGTGTGTCGTTTTAGACCTAACTAGGATTAAAGCGACATGGCCATATTCAGCGAAATGGCGACTGTTTGAAAAAAAGTAATTTTTTGACAGTTTTCAGAGTTATAAATTTTTTAAAAATATAAAAAAACAACATTTTTATATCCTTGTTCGGACTATAGAGGGATATATGAAAATGGTTCATACTAAATTTAAAGGTAATCGGTACATTATAACTTTAGATATCGACACTAAAATGATTATAAATTCTATAAAAATTTTAATTTCGAAAAATCCATTTAATGTTTAACCTACAAGTAATGTTTTACCCTCTGAGGCTTTTGTCAATTTTTGCAGAAAGGTGACGACCGAATAGAAATATTTAATTCAGTGAAAACAAATTCCGTACAGATGGTGGGAATTGAACTAGTAGCTTTTAACTTACGTGCAACGCACTTAATCATTACGCCACGCCCTCACAATCTTGACTTATAATTACTTTTCTTGCTGAAACTGTTTATTCTACTTATTTTAACTTTTTTCTTGTCTAGTATAGAAGTCTTTAAAAGATAAGATGATGATCTTTTAAAGACTTCTATACTAGTTTAAGCTGTTTCTATCTTCACTGGTTTCAGTTTCCTTTTTCTGTCTCATTTACAAATTTGCCAGCAAATGTGAATTTTCATTAAATTATTTTTTACACATTTTACACACACTCGTATTTTTAATTAAATAAATATCCTTAGTGACAGCAACATGCATCGAAATGCATTAAATTACATGTGCAACTTAGTGTCTTTACGCTTACAGTAATGTGTGAGGGGTTGTGTGCTTGAACGAGTATGTGTGTGCATAGCCAGGGACGGCCTTTTCTAAGGCGGTGACCGGGTGCCACCAGAACCTGTGGGTCCCCTGCAAAAAAGAATAAAAAACACGAAATTAATAAAAAAAATTTTTTCTTATTTTTAAAAGATATGCAATATTGTTACAACAATAAAAACAATTCATAATTGATAAATAAAAAATTTAGTTAAAATATTACGTACTTATGATAAGTAAAACTAAATATTTTTGAAAATAAGCCTTTTTTATTATTATAAAGTCACTCTATGATAAAATTTTTTTCTATACTAAATATCGCTAGTGCATTCGCAGTGTGCCATACGGATCCCTTTCGAATTCGCAATGGACTTACTTCTTCGTATAATTTACAAGTTTATCTTAAATCGATCCGTCTTCGAATGGAATTGCTTTTTTTTTTTTGATTGGAAACGAACTTTTTTTAAAATAATGCGAATTCGCGACGGATTCGTTTTTTTTTTAATTATTTCAGATTCAAAATGGAACACTAAGGTTTATGCTAGGTTACAAATATTTTTTTTTTTTATTTCAGTTTTAGTAAAATATCAATCTGAAATGTCAATGTAAATAATTTTTTTGTACATAATTTATGATCTGTAAAATTTAACCAAAGTAGAAAATTAATATACCTATTATGCTTGAATATTTAAAAACCCAAGAACAAAGCATGCATTTGCATAATTATTTTGTAATAAAATAAATAAGAGAATAGTAGATTAAATTGCAAAAATATTTATTCAAATTGTAAAACATAACACTTATATCTTTAAACATTTTATAATTATTTTTTCTTAAAACAAACCAATAACTTTTCCAGCTTTAATGACAAAGCGTGCAAAATTAAGCTATTAGAAAAGTTTCCGGGAAATATCTTGTCCACAGCTCTGAAAGTCAAGTTAAGACTCCTTCTAATTATATATTAAAAAATTCTGAGATGTCGTTCTATTCGGTTTGAAAGAGAGCTTCAGGAGCATGTGGCTTTTTATATATGGAAGTTATTGAAAAAAAAAACCAATTAGAAATTGTATTTCGTACCACTTATCACATAAAAATAACACAAAAGATTCGATAACAACTTGAAAACTGCTTTTATGTTCACGTTCTGATCATTATTTTGACGGAACAAAGGAATACATGATCGCCTAAGAATATGTTCGCATTTAAAAAAAAAGTTCCCAAAGCTATCACCGATTCTCTTTCTTTAACACTATTGCGTTAAAAAAATAAATAAATCTAGTATACAAAATTTCAACACGTTTTTATAAATTCTGATTTATTAAATGTTACATTTATTTTTGAACATTAAGGCTTTTTCGTTAATTTTCTCCAACTAAAACAGAAAACAGCTCGTAGCACTATCTAAATATTAAAACAGATTTGTTTTTTTAATTTTTATTTGCATAATTTCATCCCAATTCCGGTTGGTCTCGGTGGATTTGTGAAAAATCGTTTCAATTCTATGGTCAATTCTATTGAATTATATTGTTTTAAATCTATTCAATTCAGACTCGTCGAACTCCAATGAATATCGAAAAAAAAATAAGAAGCAACTAGAACAGACAGTAGCTCTGGTAGAGATAAGGGCTTGATTTAAAAATAGCTACTGCTTTAATTGTCATATGATTAAGTGGCCGATGAGAACGTAAAAGTTCTTGCGAATTTATTCGAACACGTGTCAAATAGGGCTTTCAATCTTGAAGGGTTTTGGCGAATCCCGGGATCCCGAAATGCCAAAATGTTAATTTAATGGCATTAAGCTGTATTAAAAGCAGTACAGTCAATAACTCTTTCTATTAATTTCTTTCTTATTAATTTTCGAAATCATAATTTTTAATGCAAACAAGGGCTGGAAAACAGTTGTAATGTAAAAAATAAGGAAAACAATTCATCTTTAATAGGAAGACAAAGTCTAATACTTTATTTTCATATTTCCTTTGTTTTGACTTTTTAATTGTTGTTATTATTTTATTCGTATTGGGTTTTTTTTTTAAATTAATTAGCTGTCATTGCCAATTGTCAATATGATAATTTTGACAAAAGCTGAATCACTATTGTAACAATGTGTAACTTTTCAGTGATGCCTCATTGCATTTAATGATATTTTGTATAAGATTTTGTTGAAATCACAAGAATTTAAAATCTTAAACCTGTATAGAAATAGTCGATTTCAACATAGATTCTACGAAATCTCAGATAATCTAAGGATTTAGAGCAGGTGGAAACATAGTATTATTCTGAAGTAGCATTTCGTATTTTAAGCGGAAACGCTTGTAAATTTATTATTGAACAAATGTGTGATAACAACGGAGATCGAAAAAAAATAATAAAAGGAGAAAATAACGATAATAATATGATTTTTTTTTAATAAAAATCATAACCTGTACGGTCCTTAATTAAAGATATTTGCAAAATTTTTATATATTTAAATAATAATAATAACAAGTTTATTTAATGAACAATTCCAATTTCTTATATATTATAAAAGTTCAAAATTTATTTCAGATAGAAAACAAAAAATATATAAAAAGATCAAATACGATTTCACTTTATTATAAACATAAAAATACAAACGTAAATAAGTTAAAAAAACAAACAACAAAAAATAATCTTTTAAAAAATTTAAAAAGAAAAAAAAAATAAGTTAGCTGTTAGTAAAAAGTACGATGTAAATAAAATATTACTTTTATAGTAAAAAACTATAGAACAGGGGGATTTTGATTGTAAAAAAAGCCATCGTATACATTCCAGTTGCATTTATAGTTGCTGAAAATTTTTATATTGTCTTGTGAATAAAATCCCAGGATTTAGTGTTTTGAATCCCGGGATTCCGGGACTATAAATTGGTTGAAGATCCCGGGATTTCGGGATTCGGGATCCTGGGACTAAAAGCCCTAGTGTCAAATCATTAAAGACTTTAACAGTAGGTTGGTCACAGCTGAATATTCAATACTACTGAAGAGGAAATGTAGCGATTTCTGAAACAGGCTGTCTAGTCTGCTGCGTGATTGACTCTATAGAGAGTTTTTATTGTAGTTGTTGCCTTCTTCAAACTTACTTGATATAAAGCTCGCAATTATATTCATGTAAAAACAGTTTTTTATGAACCGAATGTGGTGGCACAATAACGAGGCCCCTCGATGGCCTGGGCAAATCTTGCACATCTCTCAGAAGGCCGACCCTGTGCATAGCATTGTAATGGAAACATATGGCGTTCAACATTTTTTTTAATTTAATTTAATTCAGCAGAAGTTAAGCCTAAGAAAAATTAAATAGGTTGCTCAGAAGATAAGTAAAGAACGTCGATAGTAGGGATTATGTTGATGTAGAGATATGTAGTACTTATGATAGAGATTTTACAAATAAATGCGTTAGGCATTTTCAAAAAAGCAAAGGTGTCAGAATCGCCTGAGAATATCTTTTTGACCTTTATAATAAAATGGAATTGGGTCCGTATTTGGTAATAAAAAATGCTCTTCCACCATGACAACGCATCGGCCCATACGTCTTGATAATATTGCATGCGTGAACGGGAATATTCTTAACACTTCACACCATATATGTACATTGAAAAAAAAAATCAATACTACAACCATAAAAAAATTTTTTATTGGGGTTTTTTTTTAAATAAAAAACGTCCACCACAAATTTTCACCATATATTTTTATTTAATCACGTTTATGTTTACTTTAAGCTCTAAGAGTGCTGTTTGATGGCCATAAAAATGCTATTTATTTTAATTTCAAAACCAGATTTCGACTGTTTTTTATAGTTGAGATATTGAGAACTTGACATTGAGATCATTTGAGGTCAATGAGCTCTTATACGGGTAGTAATTTTACCCGTGATTTTAGTTATTGAATAAATTTTTGAGGAATTAAAAAAAAATTTACCGTTTGTATAGTCACTTTGTATGGGAGGTAGAATTAATTTTCTTTCGATTGTGTTTATTTTCAAACGCAAAATGCGTAACTAAGATTAAAGCTATTTTGCAAAATTTAAAATGATTTAATAAATTTTTGTGGAATTTAAAGAAGTTTACCGATTTTATAAAGTCACTTTGTTTAGGAGGTAGACGTGTTTTCCATCCGATTCGTCTAATTTTTGAACTTGATCCTTAATTTATAGATACAAGCTTTTATATTGAATTTAATTATGTAAATAAAAAAAATTCAACTTCGATTTGAAAAAGAACTAGGTCTAGTTAAAGATAATACAAAGCCAAGTTTTATCTCTTCAACAAATGGAAACACTGACCGACGATTTTTTAAAAACCATAAAAAAAGCTCTACGATAACTGTGTCTACTCCAGTTAGAAGCTTAAAAAATATTTTATATTATTCTAAGCTGTATCTCCTCTGCTTGAAAGATATATATTTCTGAGAATGAGACTGAGGATCCATATAAGCAAATAGGGTGTCCCCACTATTACAGATAAACTACATACAATAAAACACCTTACGCAAACAACTTTGCTTTAAATTTGATTTTTAGATTAAAGATGTTATAAAGTTTGCTAAATAAAATAAATATAAAATACATAAAAGAACCTACATTTACAACTTTATAGCTGGTATTTTTTGCCGGTAACAGTTCATAAAATACTCTGCTATGCTTAAGATATAGTGCAACAGTGCATCGTTGGATAGGGCAATTATCTGAAAAAGCACAAGAGGCTAATAAAAAAACTATTGACTTTTTTAAATACAAACTCACGTAAAAGCTCAAGAGTAAATACAAATACCAGTATTTAAAAAACTGCCAGCAAAACAGCAACAGCACTAAAAAATATGCTACCGCTGTGCAGCGAAAGCAATTCTTTTACGTTAAACAATTTTGGCTTAAGTCGCAGCACATCCGAATTTTATTTTCATGTGACTGTGATGTTACTTTGACTGCGCAAATTGAAAAAGTTCAGTCGAAACACAGTTCATGTTTTAGTTTGTTGAAATGTGCTGTTGCATTGACTGCCGAACAACGACCGCTATGAAAAACGAATCAGAGAACTGCACAAGCCTCCTTGAAGTTTAAGCCTTTTCAAGTACTTGAAAAATTTGAATCAGAGAAAACTCTTGCTGAGAGTTCAGCCCATCTTGAGTTGACTTTAGATAAGGTGTACTCAAAATTTTGACAGTTTCTATCAGTATGTTCGGTGACTTCCGAACCATTGAAGTCACCGATGTATTTTTCCTAGCAAGCTCGCTGCTTTTTCATTTCCCCGTATGCCCTTATGACCAGGTACCCATATTAAACTGATGTCAAAAAACTTTGACATTTCGCCTAATGCAGCACGGCATTCTTTGGCTACTTTAGAGTTGATGATACTTGCACCATCGATTTGATCGCTGCTGGGTTGTCCGAGAAAATATATATATGTCCCGTTTAGAGATGACATTCTCTGAGGCCATGGTGCAACTTCCTTAATTTCCATAATTTCGGCATGATAAACACTACAGTGATCCAGCAGCCTACAGACCAAGGATACCCCTAATTCTTTTGAGTATACCCCATACCCGACCTTGAGATTTTGACCCATCTGTATAGAAATGTAGACACCCTGGTTTGCGCTGCGCACCTTTATTCCAGTATGTTCTAGGTGGAATAAGCGTGCCATAGTTTCCATCAAAAGGAAGCAGAGGTTTACAGTAATCAATTCCTTGGTGGAATGAAGCTGAATTTGTAGAGTATGGATGCGTGTCCTGAACCCAAGTTTTTTCATACTCCAGTTTCCCTTAGTCTGACCGCCCAGCAAGCTGAATTTTGCCTAGCAACCAAGTCGAGCGGTAGAAGGTGGAGTAAATAGATGTCATTTATTGGAATTTTTGGAGCTGGTTCAAATATGTGACCTTATACAAGGCTGGCCATTATATCGTTGCTCCATATAGAAGTATAGGTCTGATGACCCCTGTATATAGCCAGTGAATGACATTGGTAAAAACCCCATCTTGTCCCTACAGCTTTTTTACAAGTGTACAACGCAACTGTCGCTTTCTTCGTACGCACAGAAATATTAAGTTTCCAGCTAAGATTACTATCAAGAATGAGTCCTTAATATTGTACACTTTCCGATAAGGACAATACACACCTATTTGGCATGATTCGTGTGAGGGACGGAATGTTATCTTTCCTTGTGAAAAGGATCAGTTCTGTTTTGGCCGGATTTACTCTAAGACCACAGAGTTCGGCCCATAGCTCGAGTTTGCAATGAGCTCTTTGCATAACGTCGCGTAGGGTAGTGGGAAGGTAGTTACCTGTTTCCTCTGATTGCGATTTCTACCTTATCGGCGTATGCTGCCACTACACAGAGAGGGAGCTCTCTAGAAACAGCAGCACACCACCTTGTGGCGGACCTCTTTCCACCGATCTTACAGCGCTGTAAGCACCTAGGTCTGATAAAATTACTCGGCAGTTAAGTAGCTAATCTTTTAGATCAGTAATGATTTTATTCACACCTAACCTACGCATCTCCAGTCGTATAGATTGCGGCGTGACATTATTAAATCCTTCCTCTATGTCTAGGACAGCAACTAAAGTGAATTCATTTTGCTGGGAGAATCTTTCGATAATCTCGACCAGTGAGTATAAAGCCGTATCCACGGACCTTCCCTTGCTATATGCATGATGTGATGCCGATAAGAGAGCAGAGTCAATACTGCTGCGTAGATACAGATCTAGTAGCCGTTCTAGATTAGAGAGTGGTATGTGATGTCTTCCCTGCTTTGGGTATAATGACCAATCTGGCATTATTCCAAGCGTTGGGAATATATGTCAGGCTTATGCAGCCATTGAAAATAATACGAAGTCCAGGCAAAATATATTTTGCAATCTTGTATTTCTACCGGGTAAACGCCATCAGGCCCTGGTCATTTATTTAAATTGAATTGAATTATTTATTTAGCTTTAAGCTAATAAATGGCTACAGTGTTTTTTAAAGTTAACCCTCAAACAGCTGACAGTTTACAAATGTAAACTTTCCGACTTAGAAGCGTTTTTTTTAATATTTAAATTTCTTGAAACTTCATAAGAGAGCTACAAATTCATTTCTAAATCGAATGAAATAAGATAGAAATGTAACATTTTTTTTTTATCTCATATTACCTATTTTTCAAAACTACTTGTTTAACGGCTTTGTAAACATATGTATAATGTATGGAGATACGTATAAAATAGCAAAAACTCATTTTGTTTTTGTAATAAAATAAAATCTTATTTGATATTCGAATAAATTACATTATATTAGATTTATTATAAATCATTATAAATTAGAGGAAAGTTTTAAAAATTCATGTGCATTCCAGACACTCTGTAACGCACACACTTTCTTGGCGCAAAGAGAGCAACATATTCGGGTAACGCTTTGACTTTTCTCTATAGCGCTTCTCGATACCGACTGTTCCTGCATTCGCTTGCAGTTGTTGCTGTGGCTGATTCAATCGAAGACTCGTGGTGCCCAGCACTTCCAGCATCGCATTGCGAACATGAGGCCAACGATTGATGTGGCTAATCTGATGTTCGGAGTTTAAATAATTTAGTAACATATTATTTTTCATTTTATATATAAATATTAATACATTCAGTAATGTTATTTGATTAATCGTTAACCATTTGAACGTATCTAACATTCTTCTAATAGGTGTTAATATATTGCACATAAGTATGCATCTCCTCTATTTCCTCTAATTCCCCTTTTTTGCCATTTTTGAAGCCAATTCATCATCTCATTAGTTCCTAAAAATAATATTGTTGAACAGTATTCAAAGTGTTGTTTAATTATAGCATTATATATTTTGATTGCACTGTTTATTAATGCCAATATTACTTAAGTGAGACTCTATTTTTAACTCTCTGTCTATCACGACTCCAAAATACTCAATTTCCGTCATTTTTTCTATTACTTCTCCATTCACAACAATATTTTTACTAGAATCACAATTAATAGCTAGAGCCTTGGTTTTACTAGTGTTAAATTTTAGTTTGTTAATTTTTAAATATTTTCTTACATTTCCCAAGTCAACATTTATCTTATCAATACATTCGTCTAACGAATCTCCGGCTACATACAACAAAGTGTCATCTGCAAACATACAAATCTTTAAAAATTCTAGAACTTTTTCTAAGTCATTAATATATATATAAGGAACAGCAACGTGCCGAGTACAGCTCTTTGTGGCACACCTAACACAATTGGCAAAGTATCTGACATATATTTCGCTACTTTGGTTCGCTGCCTTATGTTAGTGAGATAACTTCAAAACCACTCTCGTTCTACTCCTTTGATTCCATATTTTTCTAACTTGTTTATTAGAATTTCTCTATCAATTGTTTCAAACGCTCTCTGCAAATCCTGGAAAGCCGATACCACTCTCATGCCCATTTGTACTTCCGTTTTCCACTGTGTAATAACCAAGTTGAGTGGTTATACTGTGGAATAACCAGTAAATTAACATCTTTTTTATTGTTCATGGCTTTCATAATGTTTTTTAGGTCCTCTATGTTGATTAATTCAAATTTAAAGCTGCACTCGGTCTTTTGCACTTAGTTAACGTAGTTGATATGAGTTACGTTGCTATTAATTTTCTTCGCACTTTCAATAAAAAATATATTCATTTTATTCGCAATTTTACGCTTATCAAAAGTCAAAAAAAGTCACCATACTGTCAAAATTCACTTTTTCGATCTCTCTCTGTTCTTAATTGCACAAAAATCTTTTAATTGTATTCCACATTGCTTTTTGGCCCTGTGCGTGATCAATTTTTGTTGATATGTAATTATGTTTTACATTTCTCAATTCAATTCAGTAAAAGTTTTTGTAGTTCATTTAATTTTTCCACTCATTTATATTGTTTGTTATCACCGCCTTTCTATAAGATTTATTTTTGTATATTTCATTTGAAAAATGTTTTGTTTCAACCATTCACCATCGTTACTACTTTGCCAATCCCTTAGCACTACAAATTTGTTAACACAGCTACATAGTTTTTACTAATATGTGATGCTATCTCGTTGCATTCAATACGATTTATAATGATGCCCATGACGCATTTCACTAATTCATCATAAACCATTTGAGCGTTATCTTTAATACTTTTTATTTTGTTATTGCTAGAAAATCGATTTATTGAAGTTAATGGTATACTAATTTCTATCGATTCGTGATCACTAATTTTATATTAATTTTTTATATTTGCTTTAAAACTTTCATTATTTGATATTACATAGTCAATCAGCGTCGATGATGTATTGGTAACTCTTGTTAATTCTGATGGTTCGTGCTGCTATTATTTTCGCAGCAAAGCGAGAGTACAACTTCGGATATTTTTGTTATTGCTTCGGCTTTGTTGTTGTGCTTGCAAATTTCCGCAAAGTTAAAGCACAGCCGAAGCAAATGAAATGAAATAACGACAGTATTTTCGAACGCTGACAAATACTGATTTATTAAGTTTCTTATCAGTTCTGACCCATTGATTGACTCCTACCGAGAAATTTTCTACCCTAACTACTGTTCGTAAAGTGCATCCGGACATATTAGTTTTTCTTGTTCCTGCTAATGCATCAGAAAAAATAATCAGTGCAACAATATCGCTTTTCTCTAATAAATTATGATTCAACTAGTGAAGAATGTTTCGATCCCGAGAGCAATTTTTTGTCCTCATAATTAAGTTTAAAATCCCATTCATAATATTGTTAAAATAAAAAGAAATTTATAAATGTTAGAAATTTTAAACTTTAAATTTCGTTATCGCAGCTTTTCTCATTTTTTAGTTATGGGCCGCAATATATTTTACATATATGAAAGGTAGTACGTCTTTTTGTCTAATCCCACCAAAGTTTTGCAGAAATGTTAAAAATCACATATAAGTTATCCACAGATAATTCCATTAGCGTTGCTGTTAACTTACATTTAAGATAGAGCCCAAAATGTGTTCAAGTTGTATGGCAGCTGCCATGTCGACTTGTCCCATTGCGTCGGAATTTTTAACACTTTATGTTTGATTTTGTTATCGTAGTTAATCTCATTTCTAAGATATAGCGCAAAATGTATTTAGCACGTTGACTGCCACGGCAATTTTCAGAAGACTGGCCAAAAATGACAATTTGATTCTTTCACACTATATTACTAAAAACTCTATTTCTAGATCACAGGTATCATCAAAAAGTAAAAATGGTGTTTTTTTTAGGAGAAAAATGACTTACGAATTATCTCGTAGTTTGCTTCTGTAACAGAAATCGCTACGCAGAATAGGTCTTTCTTTAATATTTTGTTTTATGGTTATTATTATTTGTTATAATTATCATAATTTTATTATTATTTTCTTTCTTTTTAGTTTTAATTATCAAGAACCCAATATGGATAAGAAAAGGTCACTGACTCAAAATGAAATTGAGTACATCGCAAATCTGAGTGATTCAGAAAATGACGGGATTTTAGCGATGATAGTAACGACATTTATGAACCTTCTGAGCATAGAAGTGATAGTGAAGATGAAGTCATCTCCGAACCTGAAGACGTCTCCGAACCTGATTATAATGACGATGCTTTCCAAGCAACAACGTCAAGTGCGGTTGATGATTTGTTGACAGAAGTTCAACAAAATCCTGAATTATTTCTTTTTCAAGAAAATGTTGGTGTGAAATTTGATACATCAAATTTTACAGTACAAACGCTGGTGGATTTATTTTTTTCGGATGAGTTTCTTGCAATACTGGTAGAACAAACTAATTTATATGCTGCGCAAGAATTTGCAAAATGGGAAAATGGAAATGCTATAAAAAAATCTAAAAGGTTATCAAATTGGCAAGACGCAAGTGCTGCAGAGTTGAAAGTTTTTATTGCACTTTTATTGCAAATGGGACCTTGTACTTTTCCATCAATAGAACATTACTGGAGCACAAAAAAGCTATATAATGTAAACTTTTGGCGCTCACATATGAGCAAAAATCGATTCCAGTTGCTACTTCGTTATTTTCATTTGGTTGATAACTCAATACCATCTGCCGACAGATTATACAAGGTTCTATCTTCTACGGGGAAGATTGCTTGCAATACATAAAAATTAAAAAACACAAATATGGTATCAAACTATATAAAATATGTGAGTCCGACTGTCTTGTAATGAAAATAAAATTTAAAATTATTTACATAGGAAAATCTGAGGAAACTACCAATAATGTAGGTCACACTACTGATGTTGTCTTACATTTACTTGAGGACTATCTCGATAAAGGCTACACGCTTCACATGGATAATTTTTATAATTCAGTTAGTCTTATAAAACTGTTACATACACGAAAAACTTATGTTTTGGAACCCTGCGAAATAACAGAAAAGGAAACCCCAGAGATGTGGTAAATCCTAAACTGAAAAAGGGAGTGTTTTAAGCAGCAGAATGGTCCTGTTACTGTATGCAAATTTAAAGACATAAGAGATGTCCTTACCATTTCAAACATGCATGTGTTTTTCCACGCAAACTGGTTGAATCTCTTCTGCAATCAACGCGACTACGAATTCTTCTCTGAACTTTATCAGTTTTATTTTAGATGAATTAACTTTCTGAAAAATTCTGTGAGCATTTTGTATATATATCTCTATAATATGTAGTGAAAACTTTTTGGGCCATCTAATAGTCTTTCTTAGAGATGTGTAGTACAAAATCATTTGATCTGATCGGTCAATGCCAGACATTCCAATTTTTTTATCTCGAATTATATTCGGTTTCATGGAAGTTTTTCCATTGCAATTGGTGGAACATGCATGACCAATCGCAATGGAAAAACTTCCATGAACCGAATTCGAGATAACAATAATGAAATGTCTGGCATTGACCAATCAGATCAAATGATTTCGTACTACACATCTCTAAGAAAGGCTATTAGATGTCCCAAAAAGTTTTCACTACATATTAAAGAGATATATTGTATATATACAAAATCCTCATAGAATTTTTCAAAAAGTAAGTTCATCTAAAATAAAACTGATAAAGTTCAGAGAAGAATTCGTAGTCGCGTTGATTGCAGAAGAGATTCAACCAGTTTGGAAAAAAAAATATATTGTAAGAGCTCCATTATTTACAGTGTTTACCACCAACCACAAATTTACAGTGTTTACAACCAACCATGACAAAGCCATGTCATATTTGTACGCAAGCAAAAAAGCGCCGAGAAACGCGTTACTTCTGTCCAGCCTGTGAAGAGAAGCCAGCCCTTTGTGTGGAAAATTCCACAAACAATAAAATATTACTTTATTTCTTGTATTTGAGTTAATTTTTCCATAATATTGAATGAATTTTTCCATATTTTTTTTTTAATAAATCTTCAGTTCACGCAAGCCAACATTGACTTTTTGTTCTTTTCCTAGAAGCCATTTATCGATACTAGCACTGATATAATACGGTTTTATTCGTAGCTACACAAAAATGGCTGGTTTAGTTAGTACGAGATAACCCGTAGTTGGCACCCTAGAAGGGAACGCAATCTACGAGTTATCTTGTAGTTGGCAGTCCACGTGTTAAGTTGTATGGCAGCTGCCACGCCTACTTGTCCAAAATTTCTGAAATACTTTTTTGTACTTTCCTATGCCTTAAACATCGATAACTTCCAAAAAAATCCACAAAATAATATTTTCCATCTAACTGGCGCCAATCGCATCACTATACAGCGCTAGCTCGAAAACGCCTTCTTCAGTTAGGCAACTGGGTTTTCAATGACCTTGACGAACTCTCAGAATCTTCGGTATACCAAATCCTAGTGTTTTTGAACAGCTCTCAAATCGGTTTAAAAAGAGATAGGAAATCAACCCACAATGGGCCTTATTGGCTGAAGTGTCTCAATTGAGTCAGCCATATTAACCTAACCTAAGAGAATTTGGTCGAATGAAGAGGTCACCGAATCACTGAAACAAACGCCTATTTTGTGAACCTTGATAAGACCTAAAATTAAAGGAAGAAAGAAAAAATTGTTAAAACGTTGGGATAAATGTATTTATCTGAAATGAGACTATGTTGAGAAATAAAAAGTCACTGACTTATGAATCTGCCCTCTTAAGAGCTTAAAAAGTTGTTAAAAACTTTCGATGTTTTAGTGATTTTATATTATTTCTAACTACAAAGTTAAAAACTCACCGACAGACCGCCAGTTATTTTTTTACACTAATAAGCATTAATGATTTTCACATTTTTACTCTGTCGTAAATTACTTTAAACGTAAAATTATCGATTTATTACATTCTGTTAGGAATAATCAAAATACATCAATGTATACACTTCTACCGGCACACCACAACATTTGACCCCGAAAATTCAAAATAATACAACAAATGCTGCTAGGCAAAGCTTAACCGAAAGACAAGACCAGAATTACCCTTTTATGACATACATGTTTCAAAGCTTTTTTAAACTATCATGCATATTTGTAAACAAAGCACGTAGAATTGTCTGTGATAACAAGAAAAATAGACTCAGCTAGCAAGTTGAGACTGTAAGCTGGGAAACAACAACAATATGTATGAAAACTATAATAATAGAAGTTCAAAATGAGGAGCAACAACAGAAACAACAACAAAAACCAACAGTAACAATTGCATCATTGACTTTGGCATTGGCGATGTGGACAGCTGACAGAAAATGCGAAGCAGATATTTTTGAAAAAGTGCAATGGCAACAACAAAAACAACTACAACATCAACAATACTTGTGGCAGATCACGCATGCTGATATCACGCATACACACAAAGATACATGCATACATACAAATCCTTATATATATGTAAATAATGTATGAGTACAACTGTGCGTTAGTGTAGTTGTTTTTAATGGGCTGTTATCACAAGAGTTCAAACCTTAAAACTGTAAAACTAACCAGGTTTTTAATTTGCCAGAAAAACATACTTTTCAATTTCCAGAGAGATGGGGTTTGCGAAAATTTGAGTACCTGTCTGGAAAATGGTAACGACCGGTCCAGTGAATTATTCCCTAAAAAATTCCGGAAGATTTTCTTTAAGGAATGCTTTATAGAAAAATTAAGAATAAAATAATTCATTCTTATTCAATTCAGTGCCCTCTTCAGACAAAATATACAGTTGGATCGAACTAAATAATTTGTTTATACATGTTTATTTGTTTATATTATTTATTTATACTACATAAATAATTTGTTTCAATAAACACATAATTATAGAACACTCCAAAAATGTTATTTCGATATTTGGTTTAATAAAGCAGATTTAAATTAAACAGGAGCAATATATTATTCATTCAACCATCTACCATAGATAAAATAAATTTCTGAACAAGGCAAATTTAATTTAACCCGAAACACGCTGTCGTTGCCATACACTGAACCAAAAAGGAACATTATATTATTGAAAAGGTGCATTAATTTCAATGAATTATTCATTGATTTTGGTCCAGTGAACTTTGGTCCAATGAACGGTCATTGATTTCAATGAATTTTCTTCATACTTTAATTAATAGTTCATTAAAATTAGTGATTTTCAATGAATGGTTCCTTGAATATCAATGTACACTTCATTGAATTCAATGAGCAAGTTCATTAAAAAAATGCCAAAATTAATGATTTTTTCATTGAATTTAATGAAAAAAATCATAAATTTTGGCATTTTTTAATGAACGTGTTCATTGTATTCAATTAAGTGTGCATTTGTAATGTAAAGTTAATTGAATTCAATGTAAGATTCATTGAATTCAATGAATAGTTCATTGAATTCAATGTATAGTTAATTGAATACAATATATAGTTCATTGAATTCAATGTATAGTTCATTGAATTCAATGTATTATAGTTCATTAAATTCAATGTATAGTTCATTGAATTTAATGTATAGTTCATTGAATTTAATGTTTATTTCATTGAATTTAATGTTTATTTCATTGAATTTAATGTTTATTTCAGTGAATTTAATTTATTTAGTTTATTGGATTCAATGTACAGTTCATTAAATTAAATGTATTCAGTTCATTGAATTCATTTATATTTCATTAAATTTAATGTATTTAGTTCATTGGAATAATTGATCTATACATTATATTCAACGAATTATTTGTTTATCCCTCTCTAAACATTTTTAAAATAAGGAAATAATTACAATTTAAACAATATTTTTTTTTATTTTAAAGAGTCAATTAATATACAAATATTCGAAGATTTTGAATAGTTTTTAAATTTATAAAAACATACGGCAATAAACTCCCACACGAGAGTGCATGCCGCAGGATATTTTAAGTGAAATAATTTAAAAATTTTAAAGTACACATCTACGGCTCTTATAAAACTAGCAAATTGAAATTTTACACCATGATCACATAAAATTGTTGGAATGAGGAGAAGTTCTTCTTTCCAACAGCAAGGATTAATGGTTGAATATTTTCGCCTTTAGTTTTTAAAAACTCAATATGCTTCTCGACTTCCTGGATGCTGCTTCCAACAAAAACGAATGCCTCTTGGGAACTAGTAATTATATGCTTTAGGAAAGTTTTTCTTCCAAAGTTGTCCTTACTGCATACTTCTTTTTGAGTGGGCACCAAATACCCATGAAGGCTCCAAAGAAGTTTCATAGCAGTACTGTCTGGAAAGATATTAATTGAAAAAAATATTATTTATTTATTTAGCCTCGAGGAAAATTAAGCTTACCACTGTAATTAGTGAAGTCTTCAATTTCTGCCAACTTTGCCAGCACAGCTTTATATTTTATGTGGTTTTCATCCTTTAAAAATGTAAACATTTTTTGAAAATGATAGCAGCAACCACTTTAAATGCCAGGTATATTTCCGAAAGCAAAGGAGAAATCTATATCAATCTAGAAGATATTATAAATGAATATAATATATTTATTTTTAATTTAATGAGATCTTTTTTCGTTCCATTATATCACTGCTGTTAAATTGCGATTACGATTAGTAATCAATTAGATTATTTTTTAAAAAGAATTATAATCATTATATAATCCTTCAGGGAGAAGTTTCTGATTAGTAATTGATTACGATTACAAATTATAATCACGATTACTTGAGATTACGAAAATAATCAAAAGAATTCAAAGAATAATAATCGAATTACTTTTGGAGGTTCTTTTTGATTATTTTAAGAATTTTTGCCTAAAGTAAGGTTGATCGGCTATTTTTTTTCTGCAATCATTGCCTAATTTTTTTTTTTTTTTTGAAAAATTAGTTCTTATGAAGAAAAATAGTAGTTTTGATTTATTTTATTTATATTTACTTATTTTGAATATTCTTACAAAGCGATAACCATTTGGATTTTTATACTCCGGCCATTTCTTAAAAACCTCTGTCAGATTTAGATTTCCTTTGATGATTTCATCCAACCTATATTGGCTGCAAGCCTGCCAGCAACTGTCATACTCGAGAGCTGAGAGCTTATCGAATCGAAAACTTCGGATGCAGCTTTTAGCGTCAAGTTCTGGAGCTGAAATATGTAAATACATAAAATATATTCAGTAATAAAAACATGAAATTATTGTATTATTAAATTTTACTAAAATAAATCATACTAACAAAAAGTTTTTGTTGGAGGTGATCCCCTAGAATCATCAGCGCTCAAACGCTTGCATACTCTGAACGTAGTTTTTGGGTTGCAAAATTTTATATTAACTTTGCCTCTTTTGCCCGTTCTATAAAACTCCATTTTCTTGTGCTGGGAAACCTGAATATTTTCCTGCTCTAAGCTGAAGCTCGTTCTCAACGATAAATGGAGTTGATTCTCCTCAAAAAAAAAACACATAAGTACTATCAATATAAGTATACCGAAACAAAAAAAAAAACACAAAAATACTTATATATAATTAATTTAAATAGCTTTCAATTTTTTTTAATACGTTGTGATTGGCCTTCAACAGAACTAATTTCTCAAAAGAGAAATCGGTGAGGCTTTGTCTTCTGGAGTCGTTGACTATGCCGGCAAACGAGAACAACCGCTCTACTGGTGCGAAAGAAGTTAAAGGCGTATTCGTTTTAATAGCCAAATAATGCAATATCGGGTACTTTTTCAGCATTCCAACGTTTGTGACTTGGTCGCTGATATATTTAAAAACGTCGTCCTCAACAGTTTTGGCAATAGCGAAAGAAGTTTGTGAAGTAGAGACACCAAATGTTTGTTCATAACTGACCTCTATATTAAAAAAAATTTTAATGGATGGCCAAAAATAATAATGAATATGTTACCAGTATCGTCAAAGTTTTAGAAATCTGTCTTATAGCTCTGGGTGCTTTGCGGAACAAGAATTTGATCGCCGTCCAATGTCTGCGCGTGTTGAATTGCTGCAGCAATAACAATTTTGTGAATGTCTTCAATTGTCCGACCGTGTGGCGATATTTTTGCCAAAGGGTTGAACCACCGCAATTTCACTTCTGGACATAATACAGAGGCGACTATTGCATGATTTATGTCTTCCTTCAGTTCAAAATACGACAAAAATCGTTGCTTAAGCTTGATTCCCATTTCAGCTGCTGCCCACTTTAATTCCTCTGTTGCAATTGAAGAAATAGCTTTTTTCAACTTAATGGCAAGTGAAACTAATGATGGAAGCAGACACCCGAAAACTAAATTCTCTTCCCTTTGCAAAAAATCTATTGTTTCTGCCACTGGAGCCATTAAGAGCCTATAGTCATCAAGATATTGTAGATCAGTTATAGTGAAGCTGATCTCTATACCCAATTTACCGCACAACTCGCCAAGCTTCTCTTTATGAGATAAAAGACGGCAAATCGCATCATAGGTGGAGTTCCATCTCGTTACTACTGGGGTAAGTAAAGATGAACTCAACACCAAAACTATAATTTCGGACGATTTGGGGTAGTTGCATTTCCGCCACAACAAACTGCATTTATGAAATGCCTGAAAAAAATAATTCAATGAATAGGTATTTTTTAGAATTGTCTCATTCAAAAATCAGTAGTACCTTCGCATGTTTTTCTTTTAAAAAGTTATTGGCAGATATAATTTTAATGAAGTCTGTCGAGGCAAGCAAATTTAGCGTATGACTTGCGCATTGAATATGTAATGGCACAAGGTACGCGTCAATAGGAAGCTCTACTGGCTCAGGGTAGTCCTCGATATCGTCGTTTTCAGTGATTTCGCTTTTATTTTCTGTTTTTATGCAGTCAATTCCATATTCCTTAAATGCTTTAACGAAATTGGATGCATTGTCAGTTACTGTTGCCACAATTTTAGCTGCACTCAATCCAAAGTCATCGTTAATGCCTCTCATTACATCCAAAATCCGTAGATAAGTATGCTCCCGTATGAAAATCGTTTACACGCCAATGCTAGCGACTTTTTTCGCATTCCTTCGTCGAGCCAATGGCAAGTGTATCCAAAGAAACTGCAATGTTTGGTTGACCATATGTCCGCTGTGGTGCATACGTATTTATTTTGGCGTATAACTTTTTTCATGTATGAAACTGTTCGACTATATCGTCCCTCCAACAATTTAACGAGTTTCCGACGGCTCATAACTCGCAGCCCAGTCCCATCAAACAAACTTCGAAATGAAGCTCTCTCTACTGTGCAAAGAGGTACAGCGGAATCTGTTACAAATGTAACAACTTTCTCGTCGAAAGAAATTTCGGAACGCTTCACAGACTCGGAAGATGAACTACTGCTCTTGTATGCTTCATACTGATTTGGATGTTTATTCCGCAAGTGCTTGATGAAATTGGAGTTTGCATTCTTATGTGCTCTAATACGCAATTTGCATGCGGTTTTAAACTATTATCAGCAATCTTTAAAATTATATAAAAAATTAAACACATTAACATCATATTAAAAAATCTCTTAAAAATATTCTTTTAACTTACTTGCTCAATATTTTCGAAATATTGAAATATCATTGAACGTCTTTTCGACTTTTTTCCGGGGTTTCATGCTGCGTCGTGGCAGCTGTACGCTTTTTTCCTTTTCTCCGCGGCGGTTGGCTAGAAACCCAATCTGCGTCTCTTACCGAATCGTCTGAATCGAAATCTTGGTCAGAAACATTATTTTCGATGTCTTCAGAACTCATTTTCACTTGTTAGTCGATTAACTAATTTAATAAGCTAATTTTAATAATTGCAGACAGAAGTGAATACAAAAAACAATATTTGTAAACGACACGATTAGCACAAACGCACTTCTTAGTTAAAGCAAACTTAAATAAGAATAACATTTGACCGGTTTATCATTCAAAAAAATTAGGCTTGCGCAGTAACTATGTAAACATAATGTGTAATCAATTGCAATATGCATCATGCGATCGAAAATGTACATACGTCTCTTCTATTGTTTTATTTTTTTTCGGTTTTCTTATATTGATAGTACTTATGTGTTTTTTCTTTCTTTCTTGTTTTGGTTTTTTTTTGCTAACATGCAAGGGACGTTGTCTCATTATTTAAAGCTATAGCTAAGGCTTTAATTCTTATACTTTATCGTATAGAAGTTTTAAGCACATACCAAAGCTTAACTGAGTAGTATAACAAATGTTAGGTAATGTAAGCAGCGACAGTAGAAAACCACCGTGAGATCAGTAAAGATCGCTTATTATTAATTAAGTTAATATATATAAATAGAATTGTACTTGATTGGAAGCATTACAAAATGTGTTTTAATAAATAATATTACTGGCATATAAAAAAGTTACGTCACATTCAATGTTGACTAAGTATTTACTGAAGTATTTGAAAGTATTTACTAAATACTTTTAAATATTGTAGTATTTGCAAGTATTTGAAAATTCAGCCTTGCAAATACTTAATTATTGGTATTTGTATTTACTTTTTCTAATACCAAGTATTTATGTATTTTTTTTTTAAATACCAATACGTAATATTTGTATTCGGTATTTATTTTTCAATTACTTGGACCAGTAAAAAGTATTTAAATAGTATTTTAAATACGTTTTATTTAACTACATCCCAGGTCTGCTTGGTATAACATCGGAATTGGGACTGTAGTTCATTATGTCCGCTAGTGTCACGTTACTCTCAGAGGTATCGGGAGAGCTGGGTCCACGTGAATTAGAACGTGAGCGTGAAGTACTCTTTGAACTGCATGTATTGCGTTTTGGAGACTTTCAGTAGAACGTAGCTTCTTCCATGTGGCTAGGAAATGTTTGAACAGCACTCTGTCGCCTAGCTCAATGCCTTTAAGAAGTTTCACGACGTCGTCATCTTGCAGTAAGGGTAGTATTTGCAAATTAAGTTTTTGAGCTAAAATATAGAGAAGGTTAATAAAAATGCTTAATCATTGAGAATGTCAAAAAATTGTCATGAAAATTATAACAGATAAAAGTGTAATTTCCTTGAACAGAACTTACAAATTAGCAAATCAGTCAAATGCTCCAAGCTCCAACACTTCAATACTGCTTGCAGTTCTTCGACTGGTACTTAGTACTTCATGTTATTTGTGGCGCATGCTGCTGTTGGCTCCGCAGCAAGATAAGTGACGATCTGCAAAGTGTTGTCCGCATTTGTCAACGAATCTCCTTCATCATCCAAATGCATCAAGGAGTTAAAGAATTGTTGGTCAGAGTTTTTATCAGTGTCAGACATTTTACGTATTTAATTGAAGTAGATCTTAGTGATATTTTTGCGAGACGTGCTAATTGTGGTTTCAATTTTTGTTATTGATTAATGTTCGCTACAATGCAGATACATTACAAGTTCAATGTGTACTTTTAATACGTTTATATAATATTTGTTATTAATAATATGTACGCAGCCCATTTCAATTTCTTTAATTTAAGATTGCTTGAGAAAAACTTCGCTTACGCGGGAAAATTGCCGAACAGCGACGTCAGCTGGCAAACAGGGATGACAATAAACATGGATTTTACTAAGCGTTTACATGAGACTACGTTGTTAAGACAGTTGCAACACATTTACTTATTTTATTTAGTTGGATTGAAGCTGGGAGAGTAGAATGACATTTCGTATATAAGAGGGCAGTGGATATGAAAATATCAAAGAATTTAGTGAAAATGTTTAATAATTTCAGGTGATAGTGTTTTTTCATGGCAGAATAACCAGGTAGATGCAATTCGGAGAGCAAAAAACGAGAGAGCAAAACATTGGCTTAACTATAATGTCACTATTGACAATTTATGTATATTCGTTCATAGGGATGTTTAATTTACTTGTAACCGTATAAATCAATTGAGTACCCAGATTTTATGTATGAACATGTAAAAAAGTAAACAAAAATCTTAAAAATTTTATAAAATGAGCCGTGTTTTAAGATATAATATATAACTAATTGTAGTTTTGCCTTAAATGAAGCAAATGAAAGTTTACTTTTAATATAATTTTCATTCGACTACTTATTTCGATTGTTCAGTAACCAATTTATTTGTAAAGCTATGTACGGCTTCTTTAAACTGTCAAAATATATTTTGACAAGTGAAATTGCTGTTTGAAAAAATTAAATTTATTTAATGAAATCGACGATTGTTTGTTTATTTGCCAACAATTGATGAATTGTTTTGGAATTATCGTGACGGGAGGAAGTTATAGGCAGTCCAGTAAAGCCGTTGTCAAACCTGAGTTGTCGTTAAACATTTGCAGTTACCGCAATTGAAATACTCAAGATAAACTGCTTGGGAGTACATGCTATTTACGTTTAAGTCCACCGGAATGGAAACGGATGTGCTAAATTCAAGAAACAATCTTAAAATAATTATGTGTATTGTGTTACAAGTAATTGTGCTCTGTGTAATTTTCAAATTGTAATGCTTAAAATGTAATAAATAACTTGCTGGGACTTTGAAAAAATAAATTAAATTAAGTGTCCTTAAGATTGCAGCTACGTTTTTAATTCGATCCGATCGGCAATAAGGAACATGCGAAATTACTACATTAAATGCCGTTTTCTCAATGTCCGGTTAAGCACTAATCGGAACTTTGACCGGCTGTTAGCAAGAAAGCATTTTCTCAATGTTCGGTTAGGTCTTAAGTGCCGGTTAAGTTAATGGCAAGTTGAGGTTCCGGTGACTTGCTAATCGGAAGAACAGCTGTGTAGTGCAAAAAATAATTATATATGTTTTAATTAAGAATTGATTATAATTGATCATCCAATAAAATCATCCAATAAAAATGTCAAAATTGATATCATTTTCATAACACCTCATTTTGACATTATAATTACGCCTTTGTTATTGTTTTGTTGTCGGAGAGAGCGTATTTCTAGTGCATCTACCTGGTTATTCTACCACGGTGTTTTTTAATAAAAATAAACTTTGCAATAAATTACGTTGCCAACTGTGTGGAAAACTTTTCAACAGATGTAATGAGTTATAACAAGTATTTATTATTCATTGTCTTAAGAGTACAATGCAATGCAAACAATATGTTAAGAAAGCTTTTTTAATTTTGGTCATTTTACATTAAAAAACATTGTCTTATGTAAAAACACTAATAATTTTGAAAATTTAATTATTTTCTTGTATGAAATACTCCTTGGTTCGCATAAAGTTTTTTCCATTGGCAGTTTTTATAACAGTTGATGGTGGACCAGATATTTCATTAAAATTCAAAATGAAATAAGCTCCTAACTCTTTGGGGTTAATCTCAAATGCCATATAATGCTGGTCGTAAGTGACTTTTCTCATTTGTTGACAGAACATCACAGCATCACCACTAAATTCGACTATGTTTATTATTACATATATTTCGTAATCTGCACGGAGCTTTGACACATAAAAGCCAGTTTTGTATGTTACTCCATCATATTCTTTTTTATCATAATAATTTAGATTAACTTCTAATTGATTTAATTTACAGGTAATTATTGAAGATAAAGGAGTTTCAATTTTATTTTCGAAATTCAGCATATATTTTTTGTTATTGTTATTATAACAAAGAATTCTGTTTGCAAACTATAATTGAAATTTTTTACATATTGTAAAGCAGATGTTTTTAAGTGATATTATTGCATGAGCGTAAATTTTAAATTGTTTGTGAAACGCTTCATATCTGAAACACCAGAACTTCCTAGTAGGTCCCGAATTTTTTAAAACTGTAGGGTAATGTGTTAAAATATGAAATTTAGGTTTCAAAACATCATTAAACAGAATGTTGCACTGCTCGTTATGAAGTTTTATTTTACATCTTAAAGCTAAAATACTTTGTTCGGTTACTTCAAAAGACATCACTAAGTCAATAATTTCTATAAGAGTTAAAGGAAAACACCAAACTTTATCATCTTGTGGTATTAAGTCACCGATCATTAGGGAAAAGTATATCGTAAAAGTTAGCATTTCACTTGCAGTCATTCGTAAATGGCGGCTTTGCAAGTGCGAATAAGAGATTTCACCACAAAAGTTGCCTATTTCAATTGGACCGTACTCAAATGTTTGTTTTCGACGATTAAGCGTTTCAAGGTTGAAATACTTTACATTTTTAGTAAAATGCAGTATAATGTGACAAAGATCATAATGACATATGCCTTCAAATATGCCATGCATTGCATCAACGCTAAAGTTTTCAATAATAAGAAAGGAGGGAATGACATTAAAAGCACATGTATTTCTGATTCCAGTTTCTTTAGGCTTATCAGCTTCAGTATCTTCAACATAATTAATAAAGTTTCTCAACTTATCAGTTTCTTCAAAAGAGGATATACTGCACTTATCTCGCTCTTACTTACAAAAGCGACAAAATGCACTTATCTCGCTCTAATTTACAAAAGCGACAAAATGCGTTAGAAAAAGACTTGTTAAATTCAAGGACGGAATTTAGTCCAAGATTGTCGCCAATAATAAGACCTAATATAAAAAACCTGATAGACTTTACCATTTGATGCTTTTATTTCAATTCCTTCTTCTTCTAGAAGTTTCAATTCTTGTATTAAAGGCTTAAGGCACTTGTCGTTACCATAAATCTTTAAATCTCTGGACTTAATAACAGCTGCTAAATATATATTGTCCAATGTATATCTGTTGGAAGGAATGCATGGGAAAGAATAATAAAAATTACAAATAGAATGTGTTTTGTTGTTGTCAGATCCTAGTTATTAATTTCCAAATCATCCGTTAAAAGGAAGTATGGAATTAATAGTTTACTTGGGTATAACAAACGCTTCTTTTTCCATAAATCCCCCTGTATAAAATTTGTGAAATGTTCATCGTTTTCTAATATTTCCATATGCTCTAACATACTAATCAAAAAATTTTCAGATTCGAAAAACATTTTAAACTGCGAACGCAGTGGTAACATTAAATATTTGTCTTTACTTTCCTTAAGCTGTAACTGCTCCCGCTCAAAAACAGGCTTGATTTCAGTATTTATTATGAATTCGGTGAGATCATCCATTAAACCTAAAGAATTTAGCTTTTTTGATAATAAATAATCTGAGTCCAAACCTTTAAATGGATTTTTGCAATTACTTACAATGTCTACAATATCATTCAAAACCAAAGTGTCATTACTAAGGCTGTGTTTTCCAAAATTGGTAAAAACCTCAAGAATAGGTTGAACTACCAAATATACTACATCCTTTTGAATATTGTAAACATCTTTTCTGGAAAAATTATCATTGCCATGCAAATTCAAAGAAAATTTTAGCGTGTTTTCAAATAATTTTTGTAAATCTTTGGTGCTTTCATATTCTTTTTTTGTTTCAAGAGGAGGAAGAGCAGATAAATGCACACTGTTATTGTTACCAGGAATTTCATCAAGATAAATTTGAGTATTGATTATTTTTTTTTCTTCTACATGAATATTTTTGCGTTTTTCGCTCTCTGCAATTTTTTTTTTTTTTTTTTTTATCAAGACTATGCACAACACGTAAATGTTTTTTAAAGGCTGAAAAATTACTAAACACTTGATAGCAAATTTCATTGCAACAGCGGTAACACTATTAGCAGATATTATATGATTTTTTTTTATATGAACGAATAGTAATTCAACATTTTTAAATTTTCTTTTACATTCAAAGCACAACATTTTCTTCACTTTTAATTTAATTTATTATCGCCTTTTATCTAAAATTTACACACACAATTGCCACACGTCTTCACAACTTCGCGTTTCACTTCAAACAAAATTGGGAAGGGAATAAATTAGTATACATTGAATTTAATGAACTGAATATATTGAATTTAATGAGCTATGCATTGAATTTATAGAACTATACATTGAATTCAAAGAACTATTCATTAAATTTATTGAATTATACATTGAATTTAATAAAGTGTAGATTGAATTTAATGAACTTTACATTGAATTTTACGAATATACATTGAAATCAATGAACAATTCATTGAATTTAATGAACTATACATTAAATTCAATGAACTATACATGAAATTCAATGAACTATAAATTGAATTCAATGACCTATATATTGAATTCAATGAACTATGCATTGAATTTAATGAACTATACTTTGCATTTAATGACCTAAACATTGAATTCAATGAAGTGTTCATTAAAAAATCAATGTATGGTTCGTTAAAATTTGATTTACAACTGGAATCAATGTAATTTTCATTGATATCAATGAAAAGTCCATTAAAATAACGACAACAAATCATTGATATTTATTTAGACATTTTTAATGAATACAACTTCATTGATTTCAATGAACAGTACGTTAAAAACTATGAGCAATTCATTAAAATTCAATGATTTTTTCATTAAATTCAATGAATTAATTTTAAGGTACGCTGTTCATTAAATTTGTTTTTTCTGTGTATGGCAATGCAAACACAATCACTTAAAATCTGCTTATTTTAGTTTAAACCATTTTATATTTGCGTTAGCAGGTCATTCTTAAAATTTCAAAAAAAATTACTCGGCGTAATTCGGTTCAAGTAACCTGTTTTCAAAATTATAATAATAGTTATAAAAAAAATTTGTTAACCCTCTTGTTTATATAAAGGCACCTGGGTGTGGGAAATGAAATGTCAGTCTGCACTACAATTACAAGAGAAACGAGAGTATCACTGTCGATAAACAGCTTTTACCATATAGAGGTAGAACACAATTCACCCAATAAATCCCATCTAAGCTACGAAATATGTCAAAAAATTTTATGGGCATGTGACTCGCAAGCGTCGTACTCATTGAAAGGAGCGATAAATACCGGTAAAATAGGTAATGGTCCACGTGAGACGCAAGTACTTAGGTGCAAAAGTGGCAAAACAGTTGGTCAAAAGCTTTGAAGGTTTAGGTCGAAATTTTACGATGTACAATTTCTTTGCATCAGAACAACTGTCGGAATATTTGTTGTCAGAAAATCGTACGTTGCATCACAAAGAAAATACTTACAAGTAAGATTCGCCCATTTATTACTCTTTACTTTGATTCTACGGCGAAAAAACTATTGTCTCTTACGTGTCCAAAAATGACAAAGTAGTAGTGTTGCTCTCGACTATGCACTATGAAAAATCAGTGTCAGGAGACGACCAAAAGCCAGAAATAATTAAGTACTATAATGGCACAAAAGGCGGAGTAGATGTATTAGAAAAATGTTGACTCATCATACGACTAAACGTAATACCAAACGGTTTGCTGCAACTACTGCTAAAAACCAATTTGGCAGGAACACAACAACACAGTCAATATGCGTTATTCATGTTTGCAAAATTTTTATTTTTGTAACCTTCTCATTTCCGAATTAAAATGGTTGGGACCACTTGTTTTTTAAGGTATGTGTTAGTATTTACTTAAAAATGAACTGGCAAAAATTTGAAAGTCCTTGGTGCCCGGGTTCGATAGTTTCAGAATGTTGCTTATTTGCAACTGCTCCCGTGCCCTAAAAATTCGCAAAAAAGAGCAAAAATAAGTAATCCAGTCCTTGTCAAATGTTGCTATTTTGTGCTACACAAATTTGACTAAGCAGAAACTCGCAGTAATTCGCAAGTGGCCATGTTTTGACGGCAGATGTCAGACTAGAGTACCAATCATTAAAACAACAAAAAAAAAACAACAAGGAAGCCAATTTTTTCTCTTGATCCGACATTTGTCGAATTTTTACAAATAATTTACCAAATAAATATATATTTTTTTGACTTTTCCCCAAAAGTTGCAAAATTTTGCAAAAATCCTGTTCGTGTACTTTTTGGAATTTTTCACGCAGAAAGCATTTTTCCGCTTGCTCTCTCAAATTTTACAACTTGCTCATTTCTGCTGCAAAAGTACGGGAATAGACCGTAGAAGTTACTTTAGATTTTTTTCATTCACATATACATAGTTCTTCTCATACAGATCGTATAAAGGTACCCGGGTACCTTCGTATACACGAGAGGGGAAAATTTTTCGTATACAAATGAGCATTAATTATACTAAGAGACTGTCAAGTAAATTAATATTAAAATCAAATATATTGAAGCCTGATATTACAAAATTTGAGCTGTCCAAAATTTTTATTATACGCGTATAAGCAAATAAAAAATATTCAAATACTTTTTTTACAATCCTGGCATCACCGGGGCTTAAAATTAAAATCCCTTGATTGCTTCAGGATTATGAAAATATTATGACTAAAATTGTATAACAATTCTCATCTAGAATTCCATAAACACGGTGATGTTTTCTATTTTTTTTTTCATACAAGAAAGCAAATTAACACCTTGAGTTTTTTGGAAGTTATTTAATAATTCTTAATATGTACCATAAAATTCATGCTGCATTGCTGCTACGCCAGTTCATTGAGCAGACATGCCAGCCTAGGATATGCCTACACAAAAAAGATATAAGCAGGTATACAGGCGAGCATATCTCCTGCCTTTCCAAGGCATGTTGCCGGCAGACATACAGCAGGGCTCCTTTTCCAACTTGGCAGTCTGCTCGATACGCATTCACACACAGCAATATAACTGTTCCTTGACAGTTTCTACCTTATCACACCACCAGCAAGCTGCGTAAAGGAACTTCGTTCCTATAACGAAAATAAAAGCACTAAGGGTTTTGAATTTAAATTTATGGCGTTTTCGTTTCACGAAAAAATGCTTCATTTTTTCTGCCTATTTTTGAAATTCAGCCCTCTTGAGAACAAGAAGAAGTTACCTTTAAAATTGAATCGTGTTCTTTTCTCGAAAATGTTGACCTAGAAAGTAGAAAAAAAATTCAGAATTCTCTATTATGTTATATTTTGATTCCGGGATCTCGAAAAAAAAAATCGCGGTGTATAAATGACGTTATTCGGGACTTGAATATGCCGGGATTGACTTCCTTAATACGCATCTACTTGATAATAATCATAGTCAGTGTCTTCATTATTATAGTTGCATTGGAGTTTGTAATAGTTTGCCGACACAATAATTTGTAATACATTGATTGTATTAGTGTCGAAGGCAATGAATGCGTAATTGTAATTTTAGCAGTGGTAATATATGTATGTAAGTGTTTGTGTGAGCTTTCACCATAATTCACTGCTTGCTCAACGCTTAGCTTTACTACATTTAGAGTAATAAATAACACAGCAATTATGTTTATGACTGCAACAAAAATTTCAATTACAAAAACAAATACACATACAACAATACTGCTTCCGGCTTGCCCAGGTGAATTGAGTATATTTCAAATAATATACTCAATTCACAATCAAGTGTAATCAAATAATAAGAAATAATTAATAATTTTCAAATTTGATTTATGGGTCATTTCACGTAAAGCGGACAATGAGAAAGGATTTTTTAAGGCTAGTTACCAATCAACTACCAAGCAACTTCAAAAAATTGTCAAAATTGGAGGACAGATTTCTTAAAAGCTATTGATGCAGCTATTCAAATGAATTAAATAATAAATTACTAGTGTTTATTTGAGAATGTTATGTGTTTTTCTTAGAAATTGAGTAAAATTTTAAATTGGATTTTTTCTTATATTGTAAAATGGAAGTTAGAATTAAAATTTCGCATTATTCTATGCTTTTGGATTTTTCGTAAATAAACCATTTGTGGGTGTAGTCTAGTTGGTCACTTTCGAATTTTTTTTTTACATTTTACATAATTTTTTAAAATACTAGTTTTAATCAAGTTTCGAAACTCTGCAATAACAGCAACCAACACTTTTCCAACGTTATCTTGAAAAAGAGAATCGCATTAAAAATAATGAAGTCATTTAAATTTTGCTGAAAATAATATAAAAACATGGAAATTCCTTATTTAACTTTTATTATAACAGTACTTATTTTAAATATATACGTTTATTTATAAGACTAAGTGTTTATTTGGAGGTAAATGTTTGAAGTGACAGACAAACACCAAAATTCTGCAAATAACCTACATATAATTTAATCCGCCGTTACTAGCGCTATTCGGAGTAACGTCATTACTAACCTGGGTGTAATCCACCCATAAATTTTAATTCATGAATTTGTAAAAAAGAACGCTAAAACAGTAAAACGGTTTTTTTTATTAATTTCGTATATTTTATTATTCTATTAAACATAAAATTCGTTCAGTTTTATTAAAATTTAGTTTTAATAAAAATATATTCAAATAACATTAATAAGAGAACTAAAAAAAAAAATATCATAATGGTTTAAATAATTATATATTCTGAGGTCAAATTATTTGTCACGTTCTTCGAGAAGGGCAATTTGAAAATCTGAAAGATGTATGAAAAAAAAAATTATCTAAAAAAATTTTTTTGCAATGAAAATTTTTTAAAATAATGACCTCTAATTATTCGATATAATTGAAACATTAGCCTCTCATGGCACAGCAGCGCAAGCATCGTAGATAAGCGGCTAGCACATAGAAAAAATGCCGATTATGCAAAATTTAGTCACATAGTCAAAATAAAACAATCAAAGGAATTCTTGGTAAAAAAATTATACAATTTCACATTTGTTTTGCCAAATCGTCAAATGCATTGTAGAATACGCTGAAATCGAAATTGAATAGAACTTCGATGTTTATCTATCTAAAGATGCATTTCTGTTTTCATCTGAGCATTGCCATGCATTGCCATGTTGTGCATAATCAGATACACGTAAATCCCTTTAAACAGATTTCTATGTTACACTTGTTTAGCCATGTCAAATTGGATCAATACAAAATTATTTGAATGATACAATAATTGTTCAACTGTTCAAATTACAACGAGAAATTCGACCATTTTCACTGGGCTAAATGTAAATTCACAGTGTTGAGAAAGATGAGATGAGATCTTGCAAGCACAAACACGTCCGCATTCTTAAAAAATTTTTCTAATGATTTACATAACGTGATGACATATTCGAAGCTGTTCAAGTCAAGAAAAGGTTTAAATCTTTAATTTGAATTTCCTGTGTTGCCCAAGAGAGGTTTTTATTTGAAACCTTCTTTATTTTACTTGCGAGACAAATCACACGTATATAGTAAATAATATAACATGATTACTAACGTGGGTGTAATCCACCTGAAATTCTTGTTCCTCCATTACTAACGTGGGTAAAACACCCAGACACTTTTTAAAATGAGTAATTTTATAATTTAGTTTAAAAAAATTTACTAAATTTTGTTTTAAAATATAGCAAAATAAACAAAAAGAGATAACATTTGATATAATGTTCGCACCATTAAACTATCAATAAATTTTTTCCATATTTCATAACTTATGGGTGTAATCCACCCTGCGTTATTAACGGAGGGTTAAGATAAAAAAATCTGCTTTGCACTATTTAGACATAAAAAGCCTCATAGCGAAAAACGGTGGGTTTTACGTTTAAACCAGCGATGCCCACGAAAAATATTTGAAGAGTGCAAAACAACAACAACATCAAAAAATTTTTAATCTGGATGCAATGGGGATTTACCAATAGCAATAGCACGAGTCCTGCCAGAGTCCGCGACAGCGATCTTATATGTACACTGTAAAATTAATGAATCAAGTAAATCAAAATGTTTCATTTTTTTGCTAGTCAGAACACATTCTGATTTGCCTAGTTTTAACCGCGTGGAGGTTTTCAGATATCCGTTTTTATTTTTTGCTTTATAGTTTTTAATTTTTTTTTTTTTTTTACTTTTTGTTTTATGTTTTCTTTTTGTGAACTTTTAATATAGTATAATAACACTTAATAAAGTATAATAACACTTTTTTTTAATCTTATAATAATGTTTATTTGCTTTGACCTTTATTTTTTATATTTTTAATTATCTTACTGTTTTATAATTAACTAAACCGTTATATAATCAAGATTAAAATTTTTTAATTTTTTATCATCTATGAAAAACAGGCAACCTCCCAGTTTTCCGCAAATTATTTTCTTGCCATTTTTCATACCCCTATAAAAATAATTTATTCTGATGCAATATAAAAAACTACCCACCTGCAAATATTCAATATTTTTTTCTCAATGTGCTTTCGCTTAATATATTGAAATATTGAAGGTGTTCTAAAAGAGTGGAAAGAGTAAGGCACTGGGCATCGCTGGTTTCAACCATTAATGACATTTTTGAAGATAAGCTTTAAGCAGATTTTATGTCTGACATAGAGGAGCGGTTATATTGGCGAATTACTGATTTCGGTGAACTTTGAATCCGAATATCTTCTAGCTAGTACAAGGTATCATAGGGAACTCATGACATGTTGTTAATTATGACTTAATTAAGAGGTTTGCATGAAAAAATTTCGATGTAAGTTTTTCGATTCCAACTAAAAAAAAAAATCTGTTAAAAAATATGGCAAAGAAATACAAAAATCCTCTGGCAAAGTCAAAAGTTATGTCGCAGAAAAAAGTAAGGATGCAGAAAAGTTGTTTAGACAAGGAGGGTTTAAAAATAAACTCTAATATGTATCTTAAAATATTGTATTTAGTTTTTATGAAGATCCGCGCAGTTTTAGTATTTTCAACCAAAAACTTACTACCTGCGCGCACGTACCTGACCGCTCACAAAATTTTAAACTCACTTTTCTCAAAAAAAAACGGTTTTTACGGACGCCCCAAATGAATTTTCCGGAGCCCATAGACCGATCCTTCTGAAATTTTAATGTCATATTCTACACAAAAATACTCATAAAATATACTTTTATCATGTTAAAATATTAATTTTTAATCTATTTTTTACAAATAACGGTGGAAAAAAAACTATTTTTAAAATTTTTTTGGTTTTTGTTACTAAAAATTAACAACAATTGTTAAAAACTAATATCAATAGTTTCAGTCTCCGACTAATATTCATAGCGAGCAGACCGTTCGACTGATCTTCTTTTGCCTTTTGTTGTTTTTTTAAGCAATTTTGTTAATTTTCTAATATTTTTCTCTTTTTCTTTTCTGCTACTTATCTTTTATAAATTAATTGTGCGTGGTGAGCTCGCGTATGCGGAGAACATGACTCCCGGGCCCGCTGACAGTGGGAAAAACCGGTTTGCTTTACTAGCAACTGATTACCCCAAAGCAAAAAAGCCAAAAACAACGCAAAAACATATTCCCTTCCCCGATCTTTCCTCAGTTCACAAACTTAACCCTAAATTTGTTGTTATTGCTTCCAAAGATGAAAAAAAAACCGCTTGCAGAATATTCTTATTTTGTCGTTCAAAAGCAAAGAAATAACCTCTATTACGGTTCTAAGTAATGGAAATTTGTTATTACTTGTTTAAGATAAGACATCTATTGAAAGATTTATGTACGCCAAAGAATTACATGGGATATGTTCTATTACATGTAAGTACCATGAAAATCTCTATCTTACGAAAGGCATTATGTATCCTTGCCTTAACAATATTTCTGAGACTGAAATAGTTAAAGAATTAAGCCTTCAAGATGTTGTCGCGGTATATAAATTTACCAAAACTGTGGAGGGCAAAACACTACCTAGCGGAGTGGTACTATTGCCATGTGATTCTTATTATCTCTCTAACAAAGTAGATATTT
The DNA here is from genome assembly GCA_963920525.1 of Dichetophora obliterata. Taxonomy (NCBI): domain Eukaryota; kingdom Metazoa; phylum Arthropoda; class Insecta; order Diptera; family Sciomyzidae; genus Dichetophora; species Dichetophora obliterata. The sequence continues at coordinate 38,172,251 of OY986436.1, forward strand.
TGTGGTACACCGCTCGCGTAAAAGAGTTTATCCCAAACCCTATGCCATGCAAGCTTTGCCAAATTCTTGGTCACACGGGTAAACGATGCAAAAATAACCCGATAAACCTTTTGCGCAAACTGTTCGGGAAATCATGCCGCTTCTTCTAAAGAATGCAAAAAGTTTCAACAGCACAAAGAAATTATAAAAATAAAAACGCAGAACAAATGCACCCTACGCGAAGCGCAACAACTCCTTCGGTCTCAAGTCTTTTTTTCTACACAAGTTAGCAGCTTTGCTTCAGTTATGTCCTCAACTAAAAATAACAATCAACCTTTTTTCAACCCCCAACAACAACAACAACCACCACTACTACAACAACAATCACTGTAACAACAACAACAACCACTACCATTACTACAACAACCACTACAACAACAGCAACAGCCACTACAACAACAGCAACAACAGCAACAGCCACTACAACAACAAAAGCCAACAGAACAACTACAACAACAACAAACACCTCAACAACAACAAAAATAACAACTCAATAACCAACAAAAAACAACCACATCTACATTTAAAAAACAAACAACAGCAAAACAACAACAACAAAATTTAATAAAAGATCCTATTACTGCTTTCCCAAAAATAGTAAAACCAAGTCAATCAAAACCATATTCTAGCTCAAACTCCTATTCAAATACAAAAACTATAGAGTCGATAGATAAACTTTCCATTCCTGCAGTTAAATCTCAGTTTTCAAGCAACCATTCAGCTCTCATTGACACTCCAACTACTCCTACTACTCCAACTACTTCTTTCAACATTAAAAATTTAAACATTTCTAAAAACACTTCAACTCCTATGGATACAAAATTTACAAGTATAATTTCTAGTAGCTCTGAATAAGATATTTAACTAACTGATATTAAAATATTTACTTGAAAATATTTAAGCATTCATAAATACATTATTTCACTACTTATTAATCATGCATTTCGTCATCTCTTTTCTTTCTTTCGTTTTGTTTATTTTTTCTTTCTTACACTTTCGTCATAGGCTTTCCTCTGCCTACATAATTATAACTCCGATTTTTCTTCCTTTTTGCTTTGCAAATAATGGTTACAATTATGCAATGGATCATGAATGGATATTTTAATAATTACCATGCGCTAGACCTTTTAATTAACTCACACAACCCTTCAATTCTGTCTACAAGAGACACATCTTGGATTTAACTCCATTCTCTTATTAATAAAAATAACATTGGTCACTTCCATAACCTACCACGAAATTGGACAAACAAACAAGGGATCGGTATTCTTATAAAAAGAGGCTTACCATATAACTTTTAAACAATAATCTCCCCCCTATATGCTATTGCAATTGAGATTAATCTGATAGTAAAATCCACTGTTATTTGTGCATATGTTTCACCAAGGCAACAATTTTGCTCGTCTAAAATACTCCAAATTCTAAACATTATTTCTGACCCTGTAATTCTTCCCGGAGATTTCAATTTCTTGAGTTCACTTCGGAGGTCTTCAGCTACAAATAGTCGCGGCAAGCACGTAGAGGATGTTATATTGTCCTCCAACTTGATGGTACTAAACGATGGGTCACCTACACATTATTCGACACATAACTCTTTTGCACACGTCGATCTTACCCTCTGCTGTGCAAGTATATTCATGGCAGCGATCACTACCCTATCATCACTAAGATTAACGTTAGTACAACCACCAGCACACCAGCACAATTGGCCTTGAATCATCGTGTGAACAAATCTCTAATAAAATCTCGATCTCATCAAACATAAATCAAGAAACGGCTAGAATACAAAAATTATACGCTGTGCAGCCCACTTGACCATAAAGCAAACCAATAGTAGATCAACAAAACCCTTTGTTCCTTGGTGGAGCTTGGAATTGGCTACCCTCAGATCCAATAAGCAAGCAGCTTGGCGAGATTTCAAACGTGATCGCTCCATGTATAATCTTGTCAAATATAAAAAAGCAAATTCTCTTTTTCGGCACTGTGCTAAAAAAGCTAAAAAACTTAGTTTTCAAAAATTTACCAGTTCCATAGGCCCATCATCTAACCCGAAAAAAATCTGGTCCAATATAAGGATGCTCTCAGGTACCTTTAAGCAATCTTGCTTTGCAATGTTAAACACATCAAATGGTCCTATTTTCTCTACCAATCAAATTGCGAACCAATCACTTCTCAGATATCTCATCAGACAAGAACTTTTCTACACAATTTTTAACTAATAAATCACTAATAATTGATATCAATTACTACAGTCCCCATTACATCTCAATTGCAAAATATAGCAAAACAACCATACAAATGTCTGAATTTAAACAAGTTCTGAGCTTAGTTAAAGGGAAAACCCCCGGCACAGATAGAATTTCATATCCTATTATAAAAAACCTTCCTATTCTTATAAAAGACAGAATACTTAAATTGTATAACTCTATCTTCGATGATGGTTTTTACCCACAAGTTTGGAAAACATCCGCCATTATTCCTATACATAAACCTAAAAAACCCCTGGGCGATATTGACAGTTATCGACCAATATCTCTACTTCCATGTTTGGATAAGCTCCTTGAGAAGATAATTGCCAGCAGAGCAATGTGGTTTGCAAGTAAAAATAAGTTTATTAGCCACAATCAGGTTGGATTCAAAAAAGGGCACGGAAGAACAACCGACGCCTTGCTGCAATTAGATTATTTCATCACTAACGCTTTGGCAAGCAAAAACTATATTTCTTTGATAGCAATGGATTTTCAAAAGGCTTTTGACCGAATTGGTGTTCATATTGTATTAAGACAACTTAAAAAAATGGAAAGTTGGATCAAAGATCTATAAATTTATTAAAGTTTTTTTATCCAACAGAAAATGCAGAGTGTTGGTTAATGGCTGCTACTCCTCAGTAGCCCCTCTTGACAATGGAGCACCCCAAGATTCACCGCTATCAGTTAAACTGTTCGTTATAGCATTTGATGAAATAAGTCATATCTTATCTAAATATTCCGGTATTGATCATATTCTATATGCTGACGATGTTGTTGTTTTCTCAAAAAATTCCGACACAAATTCTGTAGCGAATACATTCACCGAGATACTAACAGAAATAAACAACTGGTCTTATACCTCTGGTGCAAATTTATCAATAGAAAAAACCAATACTTTTCAGATTTGCCGTAAATTGAACTGTAGTAACTTAAATTTAATTTTTAATAATGAAAAAATTAACCCCCTTATGCAATAGATTTCAGCATTTAAACAACAGATTGGATTGTGCTGTTTTATACTGGTCAAGACGACTAATGTTGTTTAAAGCCTGCTGGCCCCTTACTCAATAGATTTCAACATTTAAACAACTGATTTGATTAACATTTACTAACATTTAAACAACGAATAATGATGTTTAAAACCTTCTTTTAGCAACGCAGCCGCTAAAATGGGTTTATGAAAAAGGGGGTAATTGTTCAGACACCTTAAAAATCTTAAGTTTGATATTTGATAAGATATATTCTTTTAAGACTCACTGTAAATATTTTCAAGATAGTTTAAATCTAAGGCTAAATATCATTAAGTATCTAACATCTAAGCGCAGCTTTGTACATCCCATAACACTCATCAACATCACTAGGGCACTCGTTCTGTCTAAAATTGATTATGGACTTCCAATCTATGACTATTGCGCCAATTGGTCTCCTCTGCGGTCCATACCATAAAGCTGTACGGAGCTGCTTAAAGGCCTTCCCAACCAAACCAATAACAAATATTTTGGCCGAGACGGGCTTACCCTTACTACCACATAGAGCTGAAGATGCCACCTATCGTTTTTATCCGAAGCTACTGCAACCAAAAAATCCTGTTCTTGCAAGTGATGTCTAAAAGTCACTGAGTCGAAAACGGACTCCTAACAGAAGCTCAACAATCGCTAGATGTCTAATGTTTGGTCGGAAACATTTTCTACCTCTTAAGCCTATACGGAACAGTCCTGAATCCTATCCACCCTGGATGCTAAAATGCTCCTCAATTAACACAAAGCTTACACAGTACAACATTTTTCGGTTCATTGATTGCCAACTCAATTCTGAGAACTGTATGTGAAATTAGACCCAAATAGAAGAATTTCTGCATCACTCGTTTTGTCTTCTTACCTGCCAAAATATTTTTAATATCGATTTGAAGTTAGTAACTATCGTATAGGGGAATTTTTCACGTTTTATGCACAACAAATATTTGGAGAAAACATTGACACCTTTTTTATGATTCTGAGAATTAAAAAAAAAAGGAATAAACAAAATAATAAATAAACCCACATTTAAGGGTGCTGATTATTTGGAAAGTTTTGCACAATTTTAAACGTACAAGTGCTGAATCAGGTATATAGCCAGCCACCCTTAAAATATGCGTCCATTTATAAGTACCTGGCAGTAAAATATTGAAAAATACGTAGTATTTATAGGTGTGCATTGATCGATTTTTGTCATTCAGGCAGTGCCGACGAACGCGAACAGTGAAAGTGATTTTTCTCCAGTTTTTTTAAAAGTGAATAACAACAAAACATAAAATATATCAATATGGAAAACAACAAGTGCCCAAATTTGGATGAATTTTGTTACGTTTGTGGTCATATCGTCCGAAAAATACAGAATAAAGATCGAAAAAATTTGTTTACTGAGCAATTTAAAACCGCGTATTGTAATTATTTCGATGAAGCAGATTAAAGTGGTGCAAATTTTACGCCGAACACAGTGTGCAACAGTTGTTATACTACCCTTCTAAAATGGATGCACGGAAAAAGTAGAAAGTTGTCTTTTATAAAGCCAGTAATTTGGGTGGAAGACCTAACTGGACATGATGAATCCAGGTGCTATGCATGCATAAATTTTCGTCCTGGATTAAACAGAAAACAATTAAAAGCAAAAGTATACACTGCTGCATTTACTGCCACACTTCCAGTGCAACGCCCTGCTGATACCTATGCACCTAAACCTCCGAGTGCGGATACTGTGTCCCTGCTAGCCGAAACCATTTTCACCAATCCGACCAATTTGGATGATGCTGATTGGACACCCGATATTGAAAATAATGGATCAGAACCGGTAACACAAATCGAAATGGATTACATTGTGGCTAAGATGGGACTATCACAACAAAACTCGGAATGGTTGACATCATTTTTGAAGCGCAGAAAACTCACACAGCAAAATGTCAGCGCAACATCATACCGACAACGCCAAGCTGATTTTCAGAAATTTTATTCTGTTGACGAAGCAAATACGTTCACGTACTGCCATGATATACTAGGCTTAGTGGAAAAATTGGGAATGGTTTATATCGCTGGTGACTGGAGTTTATTCATCGATGGTTCAGCTACCAGTTTGAAGGCTGTGCTGCTGAACAAAAAAAGTAAAAAACCATCCATTCCATTGGGATTCAGCATAACTATAAAGGAAACGTATGAAGCATTGGGTAAATTTTTGAAGAAAATCAAGTACGATGAACACAAACGGAACATTTGTTGCGATCTGAAGGTGGTCAACATACTACAAGGGATTATAGAAAAGGGCTTCACGATACACGATACAAAGGAAATTATTATCAATGTAAAGATTGGAAAGGAAGAACTCCCGAGCTCAACAAACAATTAAAATTACGCAATGAACCTATGATAAAGGACCTGGATGATATTTTGTTGCCACCGCTCCACATGAAACTGGGAATAGCTGGGAAATTCGTTGAAGTGGTGGTCAATAAAGTTAATGGCGCCTTTGACTGTTTGAAATCCATTTTCCGAAACTCAGTGATGAGAAAATTAAAAAAGGTACGTATCGTACTCTGTATTTAAATATTGTCATATTTAAATTTTTTAATTTCTATACATTCGCATTACCAATAATTTGTTCGTTTTTTTATGTATTTAAAACAGGTATTCTCAATGAACCTGATATTCGGAAATTGATCAAAAGTGATTTTTTCACAAATTTGCTTTCAGAGCATCACGACCACCAACATGCATGGAACGCATTGAAAGAAGTAGTAGAAGGCGTTCTAGAAAAGAACCGTGTCCAGCGAGAAGAGATACAGCAACGAGTGGACAGGTTGCTGTATTATTTCGAAAAAATCGGTGCATCCATGACGCTGAAATTGCATTTCTTGCACCACCACCTCGATACCTTTTTGGCACAATCACCTCAGGAATCAGACGAACAAGGAGAGAGGTTCCACCAGGTGACCATGCCAATTGAAAAGCGGTTCAAAAGCAAAAAATTGGATGCATTGCTTGCGGAGGTTTCCACAATTATGCAGTTTGAAGAAAGCACCGAAGATGAAGACATTGAAATTGGTCGACACAGTGAAAGAAACACGCTCTTGAATAGTATGTGTATCTCGGATGACGATACAGACTCAGACCATGAATATGAACAACCTACGAAGAAAACAAGATCATCAGAACCACAAGCGTCAACTTCTACAAGAATGGATATTGCCAATAATTGAAAAATGTTCTTAATTTTGTTTTTATGCATATTATAATTGCGTATTAATTGCATATTATTTTATTTTCAACAAGTTTTTATAAATAATTTTTTTTTTGCATTATAATTTTTTAATTTTTATTTTTATTTTAAGGGTGGTTTATTTAAGGCTATAACTGATTTTTGAAATTCATACCTTTACTCAATTGCGAATAAAAGCGAAACGCGTGCATTGATTTTCATGATCTTTTTCTCATTTTACTCATAGGTTATGTGAATTTGCGAAAAAGTAACTACACTTGAATTTTATTTCCGTTTTGTATTTTTTATGAATTTAAAAAAAAAATATTTTTTTCTTCATGCGCTTATTTTTAACTTGGAAACTGTTGCTTTTATAGGAAAACTATATATGAACAGATTAAGGAAATTGTAATTTTTAATTTTTTAAAATTTATTTCAACTAAATCGGGCTAGTGGTTGTCGAGCTATGTCAAACAACAGGGCCTAAAACGTGATAAATTCCCCTATACGATAGTACTAACTTCAAATCGATATTAAAAATATTTTGGCAGGTAAGAAGACAAAACGAATGATGCAGAAATTCTTCTTTTTGGGTCTAATTTCACATACAGTTCTCAGAATTGAGTTGGCAAATCATGTGTTGTACTGTGTTATTGAACATCCTAAAGACAGCACTTCTAACTCAACTTATCAACAGCTGTTTCTTCAGGAAGCTGATCAATATACATATATCCTCAGGATGGAACCTTATCTTCACTGACGGATCGAAAACTAACAACAATACTTGCACAACTTTTGCTCTGTGCTGTCTGTGTAAAAATGTTGCCTTCACACCAGCACTTACGTCTATATCATTTACAGCTAAGGACATCAATAACTTTATCGTAAGGCTACGCGATCTGCAAAAAATTAAGAATGCTGGAATACCTACATTCACTACTATTCTGGTATAAATTCTGAGCTTTTAATACCGCATAATCCAAGCACAGCATCCACTTTTACCATCATACCATTCACGCGACTACGTTTAGGACACACAAAGCTTACCCATGAGCATCTTTTGACGGGGTCCAGTCCCAATAACTGCCTCTTTTGCAGTCACCTAGCTTCAATAGACCACTTGCTGAACTTCTGCCCGAACCTCTCTCTTAAAAGGAATCTGTACTTCTCGGACTTACGACCCTATGACATCTTGAAATTTCCTTCTAATGACAATATCACTAAAATGTATTCTTTTTTAAAAGATTGCAACCTTCTAAATTTTATCTAATTTAAATAATCACTAACTTAAATACATAATTTGCAGCTATTATAATTTTATACTTAGCATAGATCTATCTCTATTTTAATTTTAACGATATTAATTATCTGCCAGTCGAAAGCCTCAGATGCTAGTACTGCCTAATTTCTGTATTTATATGGTAATTTATTCTTGTATAAATCTCATAAAATAAATAAATAATATCAATATTTTAATTTGTAGCTATTTTCATACTTAACCTAAAATAAAACGATTTTTTCCGATAAGCCGTTGTTAAGATATCGTGCCTCTAAATTATAGCATTGCGCTTAAGTACGAGTTTTGTGTAAACAAACTGAAAAAAAGTTAAAAATAAATTTTTGTTTATGTAATCTAAAACTTCATTTATCATCCCCCGTTACGTTTGTAGACATATCTTTCATATCAAACTCACTACAAATTCCCAAAAATAGCCTATTTTCTTAGCCGACGAACTAGACTACATCCTTAATAAAAAATCAGTTAAAATTGGATAAAACCATTAAAAATTTTTGTGATTTTCTTGTGAAATTTAATAACATCTCTTTAAAAGTTTTTTTTGCCGTAAGAGTAGTAAAAATCATTACGATTTCTTTGGAGTTATCTTTTCGATATATACAAATTTTTAACTTTATGCTTTTAAATTCTTTTTTAATTATTGAAAAATTAACTCGATTTTCATGGATTATTTTAAACCAATAGTCAATTATTGCAAATATATGAAGACGAAAGTCAATTGCCGTATAAGATATGTGAGTTTGTTCTATGGGAAAAAGTCAGAATTTCAACCAGTTGTGGTTGACAAAAAACTACTTTTTCTGTAACATACTTTAAAATGTGCTGATTTTCCTATAGGGTAGTTTTACAGTTACTGCAGCAGAATTTGAATAGCTGGCTTCTTTATATTCACAAAATATGTATATCTCGATTAATTGTTCAGTAAACTCCGTATAATATTTTGATTGCTTACCTACCATTCTTTGAATTTTGAGCTACATTGATATTGAAGGTTATTCTTAGTTCTGATATAAACTGCTAAAACTGAAGTAAGGAACACTTAACATAACATACTTACTTCTGCAGAAAACTTTTTAACAAACTTTTAAACTTTTAAAGGAAACAAAAAAACAAAATAATTCTATATTTATTTGAAAAGTTATATGTTTGCATTTATTATGCTTTACATCTCGCAATGTTTTGAGGTTTTTTTACAAATATTCACATATAAGTAGCTTTCGCAGCCGTTGCCGCTGCTGATGGCATATTTTCAATATACATAAATATACGTATAAATAAATTTATTTCTATAACATTTTATACAATAGGCTCTGTTTCTGTTTTTTTTCCGAAACATTCTGTTAATAAAGTAATGCTTGAAATGTATGCATGTATGGCATGTATATAAGAAGTATTTGTATATAGAATGGAACAGCTAAAAGTAGGTATAAATTTATATTTTTTTTATGGCATTAAGAACAGCATCGACATTGATATTAACAACGTGCATCATCAACATTGTAAGGTTTTTGGTTTGTATGTCACAAAAATAAGCATTAATTGAAATAGAAAAAGAAAATGCTTACGTTTATAATGTTTTTAAGTTAACGCAGAATTTACAAGTACCAAAAGCGGCCTACTTTTGTGCCATTTAGTTTGCAATACAAATAAATCATGTTGCAAAATTTAATTGCTGCCTACAATTATCTGTCTTTGTTGTTGCAAACCGCCTGCAGACGGAAGCAGTCAAGTGGCAGCCACTTGTTCCACATGATGATGGTGATGATGATTGCGTTTGTGCTGTTGTTGTTGTTGTTGATGTTGCCACCTTCAAATGGGTTTCTGCTTCTGGCACACTCTTCTGGCCTTTGGCGACATTTTGATTGTTTGCTGCATACTGAAGCGGCAGCAGTAGCAGCAGCAACAGCAACTCTTTGATTGTCCAACCGAGCAACAAAACTGCGATGGCCAAAGGAATGTGTTTAAAACGTATTGAGTGAAGCGTATGGCTGCCACTGCCGCTGGCATTCAATGAGGATGCGTCATCACCGTTGGGCACAAAATGAAAGAGGAAATCTGCGAGGTTCAGAAAGAGAGCAAAGAAAAAAAATTTTAAATACAGACAAGGCTTAGAATGTTGTTGGTTTTCCCTAATTAACTACCCTGTATTTGCGTGAGATACGTGTCCTTTTTGTGCAGCAGTTCGCCATCATGCAATGCATACTGATCGTAGGGCTCGTTGTGCACCATGTTGACTGTATCGATGGCAGGGTGCTTCTGATGATCCTCCAGAATTGCTTTTTCCGTATGCTTCCAATAAACGTCGTGGATTTGGGCGGTGCAACGGAGCTAGGGAGAGGTTGGGGAAGAGGTACAAATTTAATTTAAATAGAAGAATAAAGAAAGAATATCATCATACAACCATCTAAAAAACTATTTTATCTGAATTCTTTTTTGAACGTTTTCATATAAAAAAACCTCGTTCTCTACACTAATATAAAAATATATACTACATGCAGAGCTCCATTTATATATTTCTTTCTGTACACAAAAATGTTCCCATTTAAAAATTCCCATTTTCAAAAATTTGTAAAATTTGGATGTTTCAAGTACCTTAAGTTTAAAAAATCGTAAAACCGGTATATTGTGAGGGAGACGCAATTTTTAAATGTCGACCTTTTCGTCGTCATTTTGACATCAATAGATAACACTTCAAAGTCACTGTGTGTCACCGCTGAACGCACACACCTCCCAAACTTACCTTAAGCTTGCCACTTTCTAGATGCTTTGCCGTGATGACAAAATGTATGCCAATTATTGATGTTTCCAAGCCGTTGCGTCCATCACGCAATATTCTATAATGACGCACATGTGAAGGATTTGCCTGAGGATTAATTAAGAAAAAAAAAGTTTATGTAAGCATATGTTAGTACAATATTTTTCACTTCAATTCAGGAAAGGACAAAAAAAATTGAATGCGTCTTTTGTGCTTAACGATGACAAAATAAGGCCGTGACTGAGCCTAAATGTATGCTTTAAGTGACTTTGACAAAGTAAACGCACGACAGCAGCCTGGCATAGCATCGCATATCATACATAATTTAAGGCACCAAGCTTTTTACGCTGGCGGAGTTGCCGCAGGTTAACGCTGTCATTTTCTTTTTACCCTATTTATTTTTTTTTTGACATAGCATTAAAATTTCTTGGATGTGCAAAATCAACTTAAAATATTGTATTGTATGACCTTTTTATTCATACTGACCTGTTTTTAGAGTCCATATCCTTCTCAGTTTGTATCACGAAATTGCAATCCAACGACAAGCAAGATACGAGAAGCAATAGAATTTTGTAAAAAATAAAGTATTGCTTCTCGTGACTTTCTCGTCCTTTGTGTGCTTTTTCGAAACACAAAATAAAGCGATATGCCTTTGATAAAAAAAAATCAACTGAACGCGTTCTGTATGCATTCATTGTCCCAGTTTTGTTTGATCAAATTGAATTGCTTAACTGAGATTTCTTACAATGCTTTTAATAATGTTGTTGTTAGCATTCTATTTTCTTGATTGCTTTTATTTTCTTTTTTGTTATTATACTCTCTTTCAGCGGTTTTGTTCTCATTATTTATTCTAAAATTCCGACATTCATCGATATAATTCAATCCTTCCTTCATTGCCTTTCATTTTTAATCATTCAAATTACGTGGGTAGAAATCCCTTTACTCACATTTATTGCCTTTGTATTGAGTGAGGATTTTTGTATTTTTATGCATATGTGGCTGTGTGGGTACAATAGCTCTTCAATAATTTTTTTCCTTTTGAACAAATGAGAAATCTACAGGCATCGAAATTTGCCTCGTCGCACAATATTTGATATCGTTATACAAGAAAAAACACTACTTTGCTTAAGAAAATAGTGAAAATCTTTATTTTTTTTAAATAGTAAAAAGCTATAACTAAATGTCTATATTTCATTAATCTGTGATAAACGATATGAAAAAAAAAATCCCCAAAAATTATTTTTTGTATATGGCAACTTTTACAGAGTTGCAAGGGAATAAAATGTTGATTATGTTTGCAGCACTGTTTTCGGTCATTCTGCCAACTGTAGAAACGCGGCGCGTGTCTTCTATAGAAAGTTTAAAAAAAAATTATTTTTATTTAGAAATAAAGCGAAAAGGTATGTTAGTTTTTATACACCCAAAAAATATTTAGGATAAAATAACAAATAAAATCTTTGTAGAAATACAAACAGAGACTATTCGTAGAATGTACAAATGTTTTGTACATAGTACAAACGTTTGTAGTGTTGGCCGCTTGAAAAAAAAATTTTGTATTCGTAACTTTGTACATTCTACAAACGCTAGTTTTTAAAAATCTATAATGTATAAATTTGTGAACTGAACGAACATTGTTTGATAATATACAAAGTGGTGGCAGCAGCGTACGTATATTTGTTCGTATCTTTGTAGATGAAACGAATGCGTTTATAAAATATACAAATATTTCTTTGTACAATGTACAAACGGTCATTTGTATTATTTACAAAGTCGTTCGTAGGCTGAAAAGAACAAACAGCTTTGTAGAATATAATAATTGTTTTGTACATAGTACGAAGCTTTTTTTTGGGTGTATATTTCTTCTTTGAACAGATGCAAGTCGCATGTCCCAGTAGTCACGATAAAATATATAATAGTTGTTTTATTAATCTGAAACACGACTTTATAAATTTAATACTATCTAGAAGCAAAAATAAACATGTGGTATACAATTTAAATTTCTTTGTATAGTTATGGTATATTATAGTATAGTATAGTGTATCTCAGTAGTCACGGTGAACAGCCTGATTTTATTTCAATGCCGTTTTGTATAGCTGAATTTACTTATCTGATCCGAAATGAAATAGTAAAAGCCACTTTATGTCTAACTTGAGTGAAAAATAGCTGTTAAAATCCGCTCCTACAGAGGCACCAATGTTTTTAATCCCAAGAAGATAAATACAGTGATGTAAAAATTAATAGAGACACATGTATTATTATATTTAAGGCTGCATACAAAGTGCCGCAGATATAGATTTTACTCCCTCCTTACGGGTGATTCTCCTTGATTAGGCGAGTAAAAATATGCAAAGATGAGGCTCACCTCCTCCCCCTCTTTAGGAGCTAGAGAGGAAAAACTTGATAATTTTTGTCATTACGTCTTACTCTATATTTATTTATCTCTTAACTGATCTCCAAAGTCCATGGCATCTTGAAAAAGAGACTACATGACCTTCAAACCAATGATACAAAAACCGTTTTCTAATCGTACCACACTGAAAGCTTACTGTTTCACTTGTGGTAATTTAAAATAAAAATGCAAGATCAAAAACCAAGTCAATAGAAAACTTTATCATAAACAAAAATTAAATCATAAAAATTATCAAAACCTTCATTTAATAGTCGAGATATTTATTACCAAAGTTGAATTAAAATTTTTTTAGAATTTAGTTGCTCATAAATTTCTTAGTTGTGACTTTATGCAAAATGTATTAAAAACAACTTATTGTAAATTTTATTTTCTTCTTAACAAAATATAAACTTTGGAAATCGGCTAATGTATCCATTACTTACGTACTTACTTAGTTGGCGCTACAACCGTGTATCGGTCTTGGCCTCATCTAAGAATTTGCGCCAGCCATTTCTGTCTTCCGCTTGCTGGCGCCAGTTGGAAATTCCAAGCTTCGTCAGGTTGTTCTCTACTTGCGGTCGTCCTCTTCTGCGTTGACCGCCGCTGGGTACCGAATCGAATGTTTTCTTCACTGGAGCATTGTCTTTCATACGCTGAACATGACCTAGCCAGCGAAGCCACTCGATTTTAATGCGCTTGGCTATGTCGATGTCAGCGTACTGCTCGTAAAGTTTATCATTCCGCCGTATTCGGTACTCGCCATTGGGGCAAATTGGTCCGTATATCTTACGAAGAATCTTTCTCTCCAAGGCTCCTAAAGTATTTTCATCTGAAATGCTCAGCTTCCAGTTTTGCGATGCATAAAGTAGGACGCGCATAATGAGCAATTTATAGAGCGCAATTTGCGTTCGTCGAAAGAGGGCTTTGCTTTCAATTGCCTACTGAGCCCAAAGTAACACCTGTTGGCAAGATTTATTCTTCGTTTGATCTCAATGCTGATGTCGTTGGTTGAGTTCATGCTGGATCCCTGATAAACGAAGTCCTTTACAACCTCGAATGAGGTATTGTCAACTGTAACGTGGGTTCCAAGACGCTGGGACTGTTTGTTTGTTGACACCAAGTATTTCGTCTTATCTACATATAGATACATTAAATATGGTGTAAAATGTAATGACACATATTTTCAAGTTGTTCCTTTCTAGCTCTCAAAGGGGGAGGGTATGAACCTCATTGTTGCATATTTTTAATCGCCTTATCAAAGAGAATCACCACCCGAGGGATGAACTCAACCAACGACATCAGCATTGAGATCAAACGAAGAATAAATCTTGCCAACAGGTGTTACTTTGGGCTCAGTAGGCAATTGAAAGCAATTGAATCTATATCTTCGCACCTTGTATATAATTCAAGCAGCTTTAAATATAAAAATACAGTCCCTATTTGCTTTCACATCACTGTATATTAAGCATGCCCTTTGACTCAAAAAACAGCTAACAGGAGTTGAATGTTGAACTTAAAGATATGGTTGGGCCAAGTATAAACGCAAAAGCCAATTCAGGTAATACAAGTTACTCTCAGGTCGTCTTATTTAAATAAGATCTCAAAATGAAAAAGAGGAAGACGAAGTGATAACTGTTTTTAAAATCGACTTCGGGCAATGAAGCAGAGTTTTGCGCCACATAGGAGACGGATGTATCTTATGTCCTATTATAAAACTGTTGAGAGGTAAAATTTTACACATTTAGAGAAAAAGTAAAGATTTTCTTTAACAAAAGAGTTAGAGGTAATTTTTTTTTTTAGCTAATTTATTTGTATGTTTTACTGAAAAATATATAAAAAACTACATTAATTGGGTTTAAAACTTAAAAACATAATAAAATGGATTAAAATAACTTAATATTAACACATATTTCATTCTTGTCCTGCAAGTAACAAAGACCTATCCCAGAATGCACAATTTATAATAATTTTCTGCTTCTTCTACAAAGGTAAGCATACTTATTCTCTATTAAAATGGATGCGTGAAGTATATGTTTTACAACACCATAGATGCCAACTTTAATATTTAAATGGTTCGGCTAAAATTCTTTTTCGAGTGTTCACAGTTACATGAGTGGAATTTTTCAATGTCCCAGTAGTCACATACATTCAAATAATAGTAACACAATATATAATAATTTCATTCCTTTTATTTTAAAGGAATATTACAATAAATATTACTACTTTACTTATTTAACTCTGTTTTAAAATATATTTCATTGCTATATAAGCTATGATGACATCGTTAGACCTCATAATTATTCAAATTCTGGAGTCAAGTGGAATGGAGTAGTTACAACGGAATGCATTATTTTTAGTTTTGAGCAAAATTTTCTTAGCCACAGTGCACTGAAGTACAAAAAAGAACAATTTAAATGAATAATAAATAGAAAATGTATTTGTTTTGAGAGTTTAATAAGCTGTTGGTTCTTTATCCTTATTGATAGTTTTAAAAGTTCTGTTCGATAGTGACTTAATTTATTTCCAAATCTCACAATCTACGTTTTAAACCCTCGTACCGTTGAATAGTGTCTTCTATTTGCATAAACATTTCTCGCAATCATACCCAAAAAAATTTTAATTTCCAATCAAGTAGTGGTATCGGCTGAAAGAAAAATTTTTTGTATTTCTGTGAAAAGTGGATACTCGTATTACACTGTTAAAATGTAAACCGAATGTCAACATTCTCCTCTAAATGTTCACTAACAACGTCGTCCAACATCTTAATATACTTTAATATAATTATATTAAGATGATACTTAATATAATTTTAATAAAGTATAATGCAGCTCTCCATGATAAGAAAAACCACTCCATATCATGATAGAATGGTAAGTTAAGTATGGTGGGAAGGTATTTTTTAAAGACTTAAGTCGAACTTAAGTCGCCAAATTTCTACACTTAAGAAGGCACAACTAGTTCGAATTCTGAGGGCACAACTATTCTCTAAAAATTTCATACTAATCGGATTATTATTTATAGAGATAAATAACTTTGAATAGGGGTTTTTTATCTGCACATCGCAGTCAAAAATTTTAAACTCGTTTTTCTCAAAACCATGTTTTCGAATTCGGTAATCACTTTAGCTTTAGAACGGCTTTTCCGATCAGTTTTCAATTTGTTTCAGTTATTTTATATTCTAAAGACTATATTTTTTTTTATTTCGGAAATATGAGTGTGATTTTGGTCAAATAAGAAACTTTGAGTTTCAAAATCCGCCATTTTTCGAAAAACTCAAATTTTTAAATCCTTTTTTTCATCAGGAGCGTTATTTCATTAACTCATGGTTCCTTTTTTTATTTCAGATGATCCAGTGATGAGCAGCAGTGATCACGGAAAAACACTTTTTTGATCCCTCGCAAATTTGCTATATTCCACAAATTAATCCAATATTTTGACAAAAAAAAAATTTTATTTTCTTCAAATATATAAGCTGTTCAGAGCACAAGTGGCGTAAGTCCTTATTTTATTACATTATTTTTTCATAGCACAAGTGGCGTAAGTCCATTTTTGGTAGTTTTGAGAAAAACGAACATTTGGAAAAAATCTTATAATAAATTCCAAGTATAATGAGCTCAGTTTTGCTTATAAGCTAAATCGAGAGCATAATTGGAGCTATTCATATCATAAAAAATAAACTAAATAATGCCTGGTTTTCAATATGTTATTTTAATGAAGACACAAAAATTTATTACCTGAACTATCACCATAATGAAACTCTAGAACATTTTCTCAATAGCTCTTTTAAATAATTTAATTGTTTTTAATTCTCCAAGATTGCTAAAGTTAGAAAAAATGTCAACATGTTGTTATTTTCAATTTGATTGACAACAACTGACCGCTGAAAATGACATAATGAAAACCTGGCAACAAATTTGAACTGGCGCCACTGGTCCACTAAACATTTTTTTAAATTTCTCGTTTCCGCTGTAGAAATCTAATGGGAGATATTTTTTAAGAATTTTTTTATGAGGAGTGACAGTATTTTCACCTTGAAGTTGGACAATACCTCCTTTAAGCGATTATCTTCATTAATAAGGAAGATAAAAAATAAATGGACTTACGCCACTTGTCCTCTGAAAATTTTTAAAATTTCTCCTTTCCGCTGCAAAAATCTAATGGGAAATATTTTTAAGAATTTTTTAATGAGGAATGCCAGCATTTTTACCTAGAAAACAGACAAATTCACCTCTTACCGATTATCTTCATTATGAAGGCAGATAGATTTAAGTTTTTAGATAGATTTAACTGTGAAGAATCTCATATCTAAAGAGCAAATCGAGAGATATAAAATTAATTCAAAGAAACAAGCAAGCTTTTACAATTGTGCTAAGCAATTATATAAGAAAAATCATTTAACTGAAAAATTAAAAAAAATATTATGTAACATATGTCCTTAAACATACATTAAAAGACAAAAAAAAAGCAAAACCTTCATCAAGCAAATATATAAATGGACATTTTAGAAAAAGTAGATGGTGGGATCTTGTCCCACAAAACACCCCGGACAAATCACTCTCATCCTTATCCTCAACATCTTCCTACACTATTGAATTGTCGCCAAGTTTTGACGAAAACTCTTTCCCTGCACTGGGCAATAGTTTGCCTCAGTAACAACCGCAGCATGCATCACTAAACTTGAATCCATCCACCGAAGTATCACAACATTTTGAATTATGCCTACCAAATTTGCAGCAAGCTATGGAGACTTGCTCTTCATTGGACAGTTTTCAACAAGTAAATTATACAATGAATCAAGCCGAGAATACTGATGGTGAGTTCTTAATAAGTTGTAAAAGAAGAAAACGCAGAATCACTTCAGTGGCAACATGTTGTAACTTCGAAAGTTTCGAAGCTGTCGAAATTATCGAAAGTCGGTATGTTGTAACACTTTCCACAAGCGATATTTGAAGTAAATATAAATGGAAATATTTATCCGTTTAAGCATGGTTTTATTTATTATATATTATTTATTTACCATAGAAGTGTTAAATAATGATTTTAAGTTAGTGAAATGATAAAAGAAGTGTCTTTAATAAAAGTAAATATATGATAACCTCAGAACTGTGTATTCAAATTAAGTTGACTTTATTTTTTCCAAACAATGTTATTTGTTGAAAATAACTAATTTATAATTTTTGGTTTAAATTACGTTTTTTATTAATAAAACAATTTTTAAAGATATTGATTCACGTTATTTAGTATTTTACGTTTTTACGCCAAGTATCAGAAAAAAGCTTGCGTGCAGCTGTTAAATGTTCGAACACAGCTACGAAACAAACCAAATCGCCTGTCGAACGAAAATATTACAACATACTGCCAGATCGAAAAATTTGTTTCGATGTTCGCTTCGACAGTGAAGTTACAACATGTCGCCACAGATGTCGCCGAGGTGGACGTTTCAAACTTAAGACCAAACTTATCTAATAACAGATTTGCATCATTAGATAATCTGATCGATAACGAGGCTCCCAAAGCACACAAGAACATGAAAAAAATTTGATTTTAGGTAAAGGTGGTTCAGTATCTACCACTCGTAAAAGCCTATGTCCACCAATTTTTTTATATAATGTAACTAGCTGAAACCCGGCGCGTTGCTGCCACTCTCCCTTGTCAAACGCCCATAAAATGTTATCAGTTAAACAGCATGTCTAAATTGAGGTAGAATACTGAATTCCGAGACTGTGCCACCTATATCCACAAAGCTATTCGATATAACAAATTTGGGTTGTATAGGAAGTGCCACGCCCTCTTGATCACCGCTCATAGAATGTAATCAATTAAACTGCATGTGTACATGGAGGTTGAATACCGAATTCCAAAACTGTGCGACATATAACTACAAAACTATTTGGGTTGTATGGGAGGTACCTCTGCCCTTTTCCTTACGCCCTTTTACCAATGAAACTGCATGTGTAAATTGAGGTCGAATACTGAGTTCCGAGGCTGAGTTACCTATAACTCCAAAGCTATTCGATATCGCAAATTTGGGTTAAATTGGAGGTGTCACGCCCCCCCGACAAACTCTAAAAAATTTTATCAGTAAATCTGCACGCGTAAATTTTGGTCGAGTACTGAGTTCCGACGCTGTGCGACCTTGAACTCCAAAGCTATTCGATATCACAAATTTTCGTTGCATGGGAGGTGCCACTCCCCCTTGTTAAACGCTCATAAAATGTAATCAATGAAACTGCATGTGTACATTGAGGTCCAATACTGAATTCCAAAGCTGTGAGACCTATATCCCCAAGACTATTTGATATCTCTAATTTGGGTTAAATATGAGGTTTCACTCCCCCTTGTCGATATCACAAATTTTCGTTGTATGGGAGGTGTCACTCCCCCTTGATCAACGCTCATAAAATGTAATTAATGAAACTGCATGTATAAATTGGGGCCGAATACTGAATTCTGACGCTGATATTCGATATCACAAATTTAAGTTAAATGGGAGGTGCCACGCCCCTCTTACCAATGAACATAAAATTAAATCAATGAAACTGCATGTGTACATTGAGGTCGAATACTGAATTCCGGCGTTGTGTGACCTATAACTCCAAAGCTATTTGATAGCACAAAATTGGGTTGCATGGGACGTGCCACTCCCCTTTGCCCTACGCTCATAAAATGCAAAGGAATGAAAGTGCATGCATAAATGTAGGTCGAATACCGAATTCTTACACTCTCAACCTATAACTTCAAAGCAATTCGATATCGCAAATTTGGGTTGTAGGGGAGATGTCACGCCTCCCTGTCCAACGCCCATAAAATAGAACCATTGAAACTGCATGTGTAAATTGAGGTCAAAAACTGAATTCCAAAGCTGAATTCCTATAACTTCAAGGCTATTCGATATCACAAATTTGGGTTGTATGGGAGGTGCCCTTCCCCCTTGTCCACTCCCATAAAATTTCATCACTGAAACGGTACGTCTAAATTGTGGTCGAATACCGAATTTCTAAGCTGTGCGACTCATAACTCTAAAGCTATTCGATAACAATTTTTTTATATATGTGGGAGGTAAAAGGGGATGTGGCATTTTCTCTTAAACCATCTCGTACTCAAACCAAAGCGTACTTACAAAATTTGAGCTCAATCGGACCAATAGTTTCGAAGTATTTTGATATTTTCTTAAAAGTAAGCGTAGATGAAGTGTGACCACGCCTATTTTTATCAAAGTTAATGATAGTTATCATACGAACTTATTTACCAAATTTTAATTTAATACGACCAAAACCGTCTTAAATACAGCATTTTTATTGATTTGTGGGCGACAAAAGGGGGTGTGGCATTATATTTTTCCTAAACCAGTAGAAAGAAGTTTCCAATTTGGTTCAGTCGTTTTCAAGTTTTAAGCATTCGAACAAATCACGATTCATTTTTATATATACAGATATTGATTTGTGGGCGGTAAAAGTGGGCTTGAAAACATTAATGTATCGTGACTGGCTCTTGGAGCACCTACACAGCAAGTTTCACTATAAAAATGTGTAGAACTCCGGAATTGCCATGATTTCGAAAAAATGGGCGTATTTATATTACGACCACGCCCATTTTTCGTACAGTTACCGACAGTAACCATCTGAACAAAATTAAAAAATCTTAGTTTTTTACGATTGAAACCGTCTTAATATATCCTTTTTTGGTTTGTGATCAATAGCGTAAATTTGGCTTGTATGGGAGGTACCACGCCCCCTCGTCCAATAGTTACCAAACCTCACAGGAACACTCTCAAGATGTGGCTTCAGTTTCCCTGAAAATTTCATAAAGATCGGTTCAGCGGTTTTGGAGTCTATATGTGATATAGCCACATACCCACATACCCACATACCCACATACCCACATACATACATCCATTTTTATATATATAGACTACTAGCTGAAACCCGGCGCGTTGCTGCCACTCTCCCTATTCAAACGCCCATAAAATGTTATCAGTTAAGCAACATGTCTAAATTGAGGTAGAATACTGAATTCCGAGACTGTGCGACCTATATCCACAAAGCCATTCGATATAACAAATTAGGGTTGTATAGGAAGTGCCACTCCCTCTTGATCACCGCTCATAGAATGTAATCAATTAAACTGCATGTGTACATGGAGGTTGAATACCGAATTCCAAAACTGTGCGACATATATCTCCAAAACTATTCGATAGCACAAATTTAGGTATGGGAGGTGCCACTGCCCTTTTCCTTACGCCCATAAAATTTAACCAATGAAACTGCATGTGTAAATTGAGGTCGAATACTGAATGCCGAGGCTGAGTTACCTAGACCTCCAAAGCTATTCGATATCGCAAATTTGGGTTAAGTTGGAGGTGCCACGCCCCCCGACAAACTCTAAAAAATTTTATCAGTAAATCTGCATGCGTAAATTTTGGTCAAATACTAAATTCCGATGCTGTGCGACCTATAACTCCAAAGCTATTTGATAGCACAAAGTTGGGTTGTATGGGAAGTGTCACTCCCCTTTTCCCTACGCCCATAAAATGTAAGAAATGAAAGTGCATGTATAAATTTAGGTCGAATACCGATTTCTTACGCTGTCAACCTATAACTTCAAAGCAATTCGATATTGCAAATTTGGGATGTAAGGGAGATGTGAGGCCTCCCTGTCCAACGCCCATAAAAAAAATCATTGAAACTGCATGTGTAAATTGAGGTCAAAAACTGAATTCCAAAGCTGAATTCCTATAAATTCAAAGCTATTCGATATCACCAATTTGGGTTGTATGAGAGGTGCCCCTCCCCCTTGTCCAACTCCCATAAAATTTCATCACTGAAACGGTACGTCTAAATTGTGGTCGAATACCGAATTTCTAAGCTGTGCAACCCATAACGCTATTCGATAACACAAATTGTTTTTATATTAATGGGAGGTAAAAGAAGGTGTGGCATTTCTTCTTAAACCATCTCGTACTCAAAGCAAAGCCACTTACAAAATTTGAGCTCAATCGGACCAATAGTTTCGGAGTATTGTGATATTTCCAAAAGTAGGCGTAGATGAAGTGTGACAACGTCCGTTTTTATTAAAGTTAGTGACAGTCATCATAAGAACTTATTTACCAAATTTTAATTTAATACGACCAAAACCTTCTTAAATATAGTATTTTTATTGATTTGTGGGCGATAAAAGGGGTGTGGCATTACTTTTTTCCTAAACCTTTACGTAGCAGTTACGAACAAACCAGTCGAAGGAAGTATCCTATTTGGTCTAGTCGTTTTCAAGTTTTAAGCATCCGAACAAATCACGATTCATTTTTATATGTACAGATATTGATTTGTGGGCGCTAAAAGTGGGCGTGAAAACATTTATGTATCGTGACTGCCTCTTGGAGCACCTACACAGCAATTTTCAGTATAAAAATGTGTAGAACTCCGGAATTGCCATGATTTCGAAAAAGTGAGCGTATATATATTGCGACGAAAAAGTTATTTTTGTACAGTTACTGACAGTTACCATCTGAACAATATGATAATATCTTAGTTTTTACGATCGAAACCGTCTGATATATATCCCTTATTTGGTTTGTGGTCGATAGCGCAAATTTGGCTTGTATGGGAGGAACCACGCCCCCTCGTCCAAACGTTACCAAATCTCACAGGAACAATCTATCTCCTCGGCAAACGTTGTTCTGCCACAGACCGCCTTACTGCCATACACGAAAATGTCAAGAAATGTCAAATATATTCACCATTTTCAGTACAGCTACCGAAAGTAGCCATGTGCACTAAATAACCACATTTTAGTCTAATACGATCAAAACCGTGCGAAATATAGCATTTTTGTTGTTTTGCAAGCGGTAAAAAGGGGTGCGGTAAAATGTTTCCCTTGAGCCATCTCGTAATCGAAACAAATCGACTGCCCAAATTTCAGCTCAATTTAGGTTAAGCCTGGCGCACTTTACTTCACTGGACGCTAACTCCCCGAAAAGTGAGTTTAACTAAAGTAGGGCAGGCCTATTTTTAGTGCACTTGCCGAGAGTAACCATATGTACTGAATTACAAAATTTTTGTCTAATACGACCCAAACCGTTGAAATAAAACGTTTTCATTGGTTTGTGGGCGGTAAAAGGGGGGCGTGGAGACCAATTTTCAGTACAGTTGCTAACAGTAACCGTACAAACTAAGCCAACATTTTAGCTCAATCGACCCAGTAGTCAATTTTGATGGTTTCTTAAAAAGTGGGTGTGGCTATATAGCGATGACGCCCTTTTTCAGTACAATTGCCGAAAGTAACCATACAAACTTAAGTATCATATGTTAGTCTCATACGGCCAAAACTGCATGAAATATAGCATTTTTACTGATTTGTGGGCGCAAAAGGGGGCGTGGAAACCAATTTTTCGTACAGTTACTGTCAGTAACTTCACAAACCAAAGTAACAAATTTAAGTCTTATACGACCAAAACCGTCTGAAATAAACCATTTTCATTTATTTGTGGGCGGTAAAAGGGGGCGTGGAAACCCATTTTTATGACAGTTGTCGACAGTAACCGTACATACTAAATTACAAAATTTTAGCCATATACGACCCAAACCGACTGAAATATAACATTTTTATTGATTTGGGGGCGGTAAAAGGGGGGTGTGGCAAATTTTTTTCCTTAACCATCTCGTACCTGAAACAAATCGACTGCTAAAATTTCAGGTCAATCGGTTCAGTAGTTTTGGAGTCTATAGACATCACACAGCCAGACACACATCGTTTTGCTTTATATATATATAGATATTGATTTGTGGGCGTTAAAAGTGGGCGTGAAAACATTAATAAATTACGTTCGTCTCTTGGAGCACCTAAAGAGCAAGTTTCACTGTAAAAATGTGCAGAACTCCGGAATTGCCATGATTTCGAAAAAGTAGGCGTATTTATATAACGACCACGCCCATTTTTTGTACAGTTACCGACAGTAACTATCTGAACAAAATCCCCAAATCCTAGTTTTTTACGATTGAAACCGTGAGATATTTTTCTTTTTTTTTGTTTGTGATCGATGGAGCAAATTTGGCTTGTATGGGAGGTACCACGCCCCCTTCTCCAATCATTACGAAACCTCACAGGAACACTCTCAAGATGTGGCTTTATTTTCCCTGAAAATTTCATAAAGATCGGTTCAGCGGTTTTGGAGTCTATACGTGATATAGCCACATACCCACCCACATACCCACATACCCACATACCCACATACATACATCCATTTTTATATATATAGATTGATTTGTGGGCGTTAAAAGTGGGCGTGAAAACATTAATAAATTACGTTCGTCTCTTGGAGCACCTAAAAAGCAAGTTTCACTGTAAAAATGTGCAGAACTCCGGAATTGCCATGATTTCGAAAAAGTAGGCGTATTTATATAACGACCACGCCCATTTTTTGTACAGTTACCGACAGTAACCATCTGAATAAAATCCCCAAATCCTAGTTTTTTACGATTGAAACCGTGAGATATTTTTCTTTTTTTTTGTTTGTGATCGATGGAGCAAATTTGGCTTGTATGGGAGGTACCACGCCCCCTTCTCCAATCGTTACGAAACCTCACAGGAACACTCTCAAGATGTGGCTTTATTTTCCCTGAAAATTTCATAAAGATCGGTTCAGCGGTTTTGGAGTCTATACGTGATATAGCCACATACCCACCCACATACCCACATACCCACATACCCACATACAGTGACACATATTCGTATAAACGCACTCTTAATTTTAAATTTGCTACCTTCTCTCTCTTTTATTAATGCATTACTCAAAACAAATTCCAACTCATATTGTTTACTAAACTAACGGAAATTTGTACTGAGTGCAAAAACCTGTTTTCGTTGTTGTTGTTTTATATAAATCGTTTCAGTTTAAATATTTTACTTAAAACATGTACATATTCGTTTAAACGCATCAACTTAATTTTCAATAGGAATAGGTATTTATTTAATTTTCAATAATTAATTGGTCCACCATTTTTATTTATAACTTCAAATATACGATTCGGCATCGACTTCACTAAATTTTCCAGCAACTGACGATCTAAATCGTCCCAAGCTTCCTTAATGGGCAACTTGAGCTCTAGCACGGTTTTGTAAAGGTGTCCTTGGGCTTTTTGTCCATAGATTTTGCGTGATATGCATCCCCAAAGATTCTCCATCGGATTCAAATCGGGACTGCATGCAGGCCATTTCATAAGTGGGATATTGTGCTCTTCAAACCACTTTAATGCCTCTTTAGAAACGTGAATGGCAGCATTTTCCTGTTGAAAAATACTGTCTTCATCCATTTTATCATCCAAAAATCAAATGAGAGCATCATCCAACAATTCCGTGTATTTTTTAGAATTCATTTTGGGCGGCACAAAGCAGATATTTGCTTTACCTCTAGATGAAAATGCCGCCCACACCATAACGCTGCCACCACCAAAGTTTCTTTTTGACATACGTACGTCATTGTTTCGCAAATCATGCCAATAACAGCTGTAAGAGTCTGGGCCATCTAAGTTAAATTTTTTTTCGTCGGAAAACACAACATTGTCCCACTCAGTTGACCATTGCATGTGTTTTTGGGCGAAGTCTAAGCGCGCCTTTTTGTGATGCGGCTTCAACACAGGCTTGCTCACCGGTTTTTTCCATTTAACGTTATCTGAGTTACGTAAAATGTGTGCAATGTGCCTCGTTGTCACTTGAAGATCTAATTTTTCTTTTATTTGAGTTGAGTTCAAAAAACTTGTGGTGGCTTCCTTTCTAATTTGATTAACTTGGCGAATACTCAGTTTTCGATTGCCTTTCGTGGATTTTTTTACTCCATAATTAACACCGTTTTTTAAAAAAGAGCGGACGACTGCTTCTGATCTTCCTAGTCTCCGCCCAATTTCCCGATTTGAATAACCCTCTTTATGGTACAGGTTGATTTGGACTTTTTCTGTGTCATTGAGGTATTTTCCCTTTGGCATTTTGATAAAATTTTAAAAAAATATCATTAAGAAAATATTTTTTACATTTAAATTAAACAAAACTTACCAATTGTTAATTAAATACAAGCAAATACTTATTTCTTTAAACCACTAATATATTTTCGACCTCCTTATTCAGGTGCGTTTAAAGGAATGTGTACTTGTTTTTAGTAAAATATTTAAACTGAACTGATTTATATAAAACAACAACAACGAAAACAGCTTTTTGCACTCAGTACAAATTTCCGTTTGTTTAGTGAACAATATGGGTTTGAATTTGTTTTGAATAATGCATTAATAAAAGAGAGAGAAGGTAGCAAATTTAAAATTAAGAGTGCGTTTATACGAATATGTGTCACTGTACATACATCCATTTTTATATATATAGATCAAAAATTTAGTAGGCCAATTGAATAAAAAAAGATATGACATTATTTTTTAAAATTATTAATATAAATAAATTTAAAAGTAAGCTTTACTCAAATGATGCATCGGCTCATGAAAAGATGAAAATGCTTCTCAAAAATAAAAATATTGACTCGTACTCCTTCACTCCGAAGGAGTTAAAATTTGTAAATTTAATTTTAAGAGGAATTTATTCAAAAACCGATATTAAAGACATAAAATCTGCCCTTGATTTAGAAGTTCCAAACACTGTAAATTCAGTTGCAAGATGTAAAACTCCTTTTTTTGTAAAAAAATTATCGATGCACTATTACCAGGAAAGAAACACACATTTGCCACATAAAATGATCTCTTGAGTCAATCGGTAAAGTGGGAATCACCAAACTTAAAACAAAGAGAAATACAATGCAAAAGACGCCAGCATTGGGGTCACATTGCCAGCAATTGCAATAGACAGTGCACCTGTGTTAAATGTAATGCCTCTCATGATCCTGGTGAATGTTCGTTAACTAAAACTGCAAACTCGGTTCTTTATGGTGTAATTGCGACTAATCAGGCCATCTTGACAACTGAAAGGGATGACCAACATATAAAATGTAAATAAAGTTGTAAATATAGGCCCAATTTTAAAGTTTTGCCAGTCTTTTTTATCCTCAAACGCAAAATATGAAAACTCAGCACTCAGAAAAAATGCGTCCTCTTATTATAAAAGAATTCTTAAAAATTTCAGGAGAATTTTGCAATCCAGAAGTTATTTATTTTGAAGCTTAAATTTAAAAGTTCCTATTTAATTATAAAATCTTACAAAATCACAAGCCAGATCGGAATGTCTGAATCTTCGTCTCTTGTTGAGAAAACTTATGGTCCATAAATAATTAAATCTTTTGACTTTAAATGTAAGATTTATTATTGATGCAAGTAGACAAATGGAACTTCTTAAAATTCTAAAATATAATGAAATTCACATTGGCTTTATTCAAGAATCTCATTTAACTTCATTTAACTCATTCAAATTCAGTTAATTTGGAAGATTATGATTTTATACGTCATAACAATGCTCCTGTAGTCGGAATAGCTATAAAAAAATTTTAAATTTTATTTTATTAAAATTCCTGATATATCCTTCCCAAATGTTTTTGTAGCTATAGATTTTTTAATTGAGGGTGAATTAAAAAAAATTACTATTCGGATGTGTCTATTTACCTTGCTACATTCAATCATCTGAAAGTTATAATGGCCTCTATAAAATTTCAGATTTCTCAAATAATTTTGATGGCACATTTATTGGTGGTGATTTTAACGCATAAAATTGCGTCTGGGTTGATGGAATAGATAATTGTAACGGAAAGTATTTGCTAAACTGGTTAAAAGACTACCATGTAATCTAAATTTCACTTGAATTTGTAATATAAATCCCTCATTCTCAAACGGTTCATCATTTTTAGATCATTTCTTAATAAGTACGCAATTATTGACTTAATTAACCAAATTTCAAGTTTGTCAACCATTTTTGATTAGTATCCTTTAAAACTTAAAAAAAAAACATTTCAGCATTTGTTATTTAAATAATACCTCCGCGAACTTTTACTTCCTATAAAGATACAAATTGGGATAATATTAGATCTGAATTGGATTCTAGTCTCAAAAATTCATTTCCTCTATCTAACCAAAATCATAACAATTTTGAAATAGATAACTACATAGAAGTATTCACTGAATCCGTAGACTCTGTTATGGAGTCACATGTGAAAATAATAGCTTTTAAAAATAAACGGGTTTTTATATCAAATGAAATAAAGCACATATTCGATATTAAACACTCTTGGAAAAAGAGCTTAAAAGATTGTACCATAGTAACTTTAATAGAGAAAGTTCTAAATAAAGGGTACTTTTATTTATTTATTTGGTTGCTTAACCTTAACAGAATTATAGCAAATTTAAATTCTAAAAAAAGATTTTGATTACAATTCAATTAAGTATTATTAAACTCATATTATATCTTAAGTATGATTGAAATTGAGTATATTAACAAATAAAAAAGTTTTAACAAATTGAAAAATAATGCTAAGATAAAAAAAGCTAAGTCAAAACGATAATACTTAGCATAGCAGGAATGCGTTCTCAAGACAAACAAATTTAAGCTAGCAACATTACAAATGTCGCATTATCAAGACAAACAAGGTCAAGTTAGAAACAATTTTTCTATCCTGACATCGGCGGAGACGTGTGACAAACAAGGTTTAACATCCAATAAAACACCACTCCAATAAGTACATATATTATATATATCGTTGTGTCTTCCTGAAGCCGGTGGCATCCTAACTTGACAGGGTAGTTATTCGACAAACTAGTTCAACTTCACCAAACCAATTTTCTTAAAACAAAGAAAACCAGTTGCGAACGCAGGCATCAAGACAAACTAGGTCTTATCGGCCACTCATATTAATATATTACAAATTGATCTAACAAGACACCACGGTACCGCCGTCAAATGTAGTCACATTCACCATGAAGATATATGGCAATTGAAGGTCCACAGGCTTAGATCCATTCAGATTATTTAGATGTACATACACCAGAATTTATCCATTTCCGGCTTAGGTCCATTTATCCATTTAGATTATTCTATTAATGCGTTTACAAACATCACCAGATGCATCAGATATGTGTTTTATAGAACATGATCAACGACGATACTGCAGGTAATCTATAATTTTTTGTTTGATGGAGTCCATGGATTCACTTAAAGATATAACATCAGGTAGAAAATTAAAATCACCGCAAGCGCTACTAAGTGGTTCATTTTGCAAATAATTAGTTCTCCAAAAGTTCATGCGGAGTAACTCAAAAGAACTTCTAGGAAAAATAGGAATAAATATAGACTGCTGACATATCCTTGTAAGAGTTTAATAATCCAACAGGCATTTATCATAATTCTCTGATTTTTAAAGAAGACAAATTTAAGAGTTGTAACCGAATTTCATAAGGTGGCAAGTGAAAATCAGTAGTACAATAAAGATTGCTTAAGCAAAACAAAACAAGTTGTTTCTGCACTGATTCAATGTCATCTATGTATGTTCGTTTTGTATAAGTTTTGCAAAAATAGAGCGTCATTATCATTTTTAAAATACAATTTTAAGAAAAATTTGATTTCAAAGCAAATACAATTGCTAAAAATTATATTAAAAGAGCAGGTCTTGAGCAAGCTAAAATTTTTAATGAAAGATTAGAAAAAATTAAGCCTGGCTCTTCCGCATGTATGCAAATTTATCAAATTTTATGAAAAACAAATCAGTGCTTTCTGTGATAAATTAATAG
The DNA here is from genome assembly GCA_963920525.1 of Dichetophora obliterata. Lineage (NCBI taxonomy): Eukaryota > Metazoa > Arthropoda > Insecta > Diptera > Sciomyzidae > Dichetophora > Dichetophora obliterata. Next base: position 38,201,904 of record OY986436.1, read on the forward strand.
TTGACAATGCACTATAACAAATGAAAATTAAATATGTAGCAGTCTTATATATATAACGCAAACGCCAATTTCATCCGTCGTAAGGCTTTTTAAGTAAAAGTCCAATCTTAATATATTTAGTATGGTTTGGTAGGTTAAGACCTGAAGATGTGCAAACTGGACTTTTTATTTCTGGAAAATTTATATTTTTTAATTTATAGCGAGTTAAAGTTTGCATATAATTGTTGTTGGTTTGTTACTTTTTCTATTCGTAGTTTCAGCATATGCCTAAAAATATATGAGGTATGTATTTAGCGCCACCTAACGGCTAATAGCAATGAAACTGTTATACTGACGAATAATCTTTTATAATTTCACAGCTAAAACTTTGAATTGATACATTCAATATCAAAATGATACTGGAATGATTTCTAACAATTATTGGTTGGAAAGTTTTTTAAAATTTTACACAAAAATTTAAAAAGAAATTAGAAACATTTTCGTTCAAGCATTTTTCAACTGAAAATCAAGATATATTCTTACACCTGTATTTTTAACCTCTTCAATCCCGCACCAAGAAAAACAATTAAAAAAATATTTTTTTAAGGTATTATTCTTACTAAATAGGCTCTAGTTAAGACATTTCTAAAAAAAATTAAAATTTTTTTTTTGGAGGCAATAGTTTTTAAATGTGCTCATTTTTGGACATATTGTACTTTTTCCAATAAATTCCTTATTTATTAACACTTTCCTACTTTCTAGACATAGGAAGGAGCCTTCTTACGTGACATATTTGCATTTTGCATTAAAAAATTTTTTGGATGCAATAGTTTTTAAATGTGCAGATATGTGGATATATTGTACTTTTTGTACAATAAATTCATTATTTATCAACACTTTTTTACTTACCATACAGAGGAGCCCTCTTACGCGACATATTGCAGAAATTAAAAGAGAGCTAATGAGGGATAATATATTCTCTAGCCATTGCGCCAATATTTAAATGAAATAACGATAAATCATACAATATTTCTATATAAAAACTTTTGTTCACATATGTGACCATTTTACCCGAAGAGTTTAAAATAAATTTGGGTATGAAATTAGATATGCTAGCATTATATCGCCATTGCGTGTGCAATGCCGCGTATCCGCCACTTGCAACACCGCGTATATTGCAAAAAGGCCAAAATGAATTTCATTTAAACTTTGATCATTCCTGATTGATTCATTCATTTTAATTTTTTATTAAATGCTTATTTGAGAACAAAACAAATATGTAATTTCAATAAATGTATAGTTCAGTTGAAAATCTATTCAATAGCTTATAATAAAATCAGTTTTTCTGCACTGCTGAAAAATTTTACTATCACAAGTGGCGGATACGCGGTATTGCACGCGCTACGACGATATATCTGTGGTCAAAAGCACTAAGCGCTTAAGTCGACTTAAGAAAAAACTGAGTTATTGATGCAGATGTGTTTTAAGCATATAGCTTTATAAGCACACAAAATCTGGAGCTTCTAGCATGACCCTAGCCAAAGTTATGACACAAAAACAAAAGACTCTTTCATACAATTCATATGGCGATTGAAAACTTTAACACGAGATTACTCGAAACAGCAATTTTTGACTTAAGCGCTTAGTGCTTTTGACCACAGATATTATTTATAATTAAAACCTGCATAGTAAGGCCTAGACGAGCAAGCCCAAATATACGTGGGGCGACAAGACGTAGTATACATCGTTCTCAGATGCTAGAATTGCGCGCTTGAATTGCTCAGCAATGCACGACCAGACCGTTATGACGTTGGACAACTCAGGAAAAAATGTATTTATTGCCGAGCTCTTCATTTCGACTTCATTAAAAAGCGAGCTCTACTCATGTTGTCACAAAGGTAATCGAGGCAAACAACCCATTTATGCACAAATCTATATGCATGATATGGAAGCAGCCACCCGAATCTTGGCCGATTTGTAGGAAAATCGATAATGTGACATTTCGATCATGCGTAAGCTATCAGAACACCTTACAGCTCAAATCCTTTTGCGCAAATTTTTCGCAACGTTACAACTTGCGTCTGAAATCAACTTGAGATGTTGCAACACAAAAATGTTAGGATGGTAATTTTCGCTGAAAGGTCAGGTAAATTTCGCTGATCAACGACATTGTAATTTGCCGTTTCATTTGTAGCTGACGTCTAATTTTTAGGAAACGATGTTGCCTTAGGTTGCCAGCATTCAAGTGTTGATCCCATGGCATATCCTTTTATTTTTCGGCTTAGTGATTAAGGTTGGAATCGTTATATGGCTCATGATGGAGACCACGCAACAGCAGTGAGAAATAATTTAACTCAACTACAATATACATCATATCGTTTAGCGGGAAAAATTAAGTACTCTTCATAGATCGCAAAAGCTTTTCTTGGCCCGGGTTGTTGATATGCATAACAGCAGCTTTTTCGAGCTGAGCAGTATTTAAACCTTAATGATGATGTTAAAACTAAAGCTCAAAACTGAGGACATCGTGTGGGTAAACTGTTTATCTTTCCAAAAACATTTCAAGGCAGCTATAGATTTTTACATTTCAACTATTTCAACGCGATGAGCATTGTTCGTACAATTGAAAAGCCTAATTTATTCTTCAATTTTACTTGCAATCCCAATTGGGTGCATATAAAAGCAAATTTGAACCCAGGTGAACAGCCATGCTTTAGCCTTGATCTAATTTCTAGAGTTATTCACATTAAGTTATTGTCTCTTGGAAAAATTAAACTCATTTTTTTTAAGAAAGTAGTAAGCAGCGCATCCTAACTAACAATGTCTGTTTTACAACTTCTAATATAGTATGCACAGAAATAGGCTAAGAAAAAGTAATACTAAAAATAAAAGAAGGTATGTTTGATTTTGGCGTTTAACGCCACACGGGCTTACTAGTATGTTAAATTACTTTAATTCAGTTTATGAAGAAACCATTCCTTCTAGGTCTGATATTTCCAAAATAAAAAATACTATATCATCAACTTTATCAATTTGCCTTGATTCCATATTTTATTTTGATAACCATTTTTCATCTTTATATAATATTGCTTCTTCTCACTTCTTTTTTTCCGAAAATCCTGCTTTAATGATAAAAAATTTTAATACGAGAAAATCTTATGGACTAGATAATATCTCAAATTATATGATAAAAAAGTGACCATCTTCAGCGATTGATATCTTAACTTTTATTTTAAACAATTGTATTAATAATGGTTACTTCCGTCTTAAATGGAAAGTCGCAAAAATTATACAAATTAAAAAACCAGATAATTACAATATGGACAATTTTAGGCCTATATCCTTTAAATCTTGGTAAGTTATTCAAAAATGTAATACGACTAAAAATGGATTTTAATATATAGAAATATTGACCATATACCAAGTCATCAATTTGGCTTTAAAAAGGTATATTGTACAGTTCAAGCACTAGTTAAATTTCATATAGATGTAGTTTGTAATTTAAGAATTTAAAAATGTAATGTTGCAGTATCCTTGGATATCGAAAAGACTCTTGGTAGCATACATCAAGATAGTATAATTTTTAAACTAATAAAATTAGACTTCGATCCTTTTATTCCAAAAATTTTTAAAAGGTTCTTTACTGATCGAAAATTTTTTGTTCAAATAAAAAATTCTATTTCTGATGTTGGTTGGATCGAAAGTGGTGGGCTCCATACTTGCGCCATATTTGTATAACATTTTTATTTATGATTTTTTGAACTAAATGACTCAAAAGGTATTCTTTATGCTGATGGTTCTTTTATTTATGCTTCCGATGTATCTCCGATACTAGCTCTGACTTTAGTTTCAAGACATCTTTCTTTGGTACATAATTATTACACGAGTTGGGGTAGCAAAATTAAGACTTCAAAATCAGTGGCAGTTTGTCTTCGAAATGCCAATGAGAAAATGTGCGAGATTTGTAGTCCCTGAAAACAAAATGTTGTGTCTCTCACTCAACGGAGTATACTTTCCATTTAAAAATAGTTTTAAATATATAGATGTTAATTTTAATAAATTATTTAAATTTAATAAGCACTCAAGAATCATTTCAAAAAGCTTACAAAATTAAAAGTATGTTTGCTAAAGTTTTATATAATAAATATTAACTAAAGAAGGTGTTCTATATCATCCTCGGTTGCTAAATAATTTGAAGTCTTTGAGCGACAGATACTTAGATTTTGTATTAATAGGAATTATGAGTCATACCCCAAACGATATTCAAATAAATTTGTGTACACAAAAGCAATTTTTTTACCCTTTTTGTAATTACGCTTTTATTTTACTTGATAGATATATTAAAAGATTAGCTTTTAACGAAAATCGTTTCCTTAAAGAGATATAAGATATTCAAAAATTTTTCAGTTTGACAAAAATTAATTGAAGCATAGCCACGAATAACGTTGTAAGCGACAAAATTGTAATTGTTCACTTTTATTCATTTTACAAGCACTTTTATTCATTTCTCATTCATTTTTTTTTTGAGTATTCGATAAAAATACCCCACACTGCTCAACTGCTTATTCAGTTCAGTTTTTATATAATATGTAAGAGTAATTCTAACAGGTATTCGCAAAAAAAAAACACTCTAAAAAAATGTCGCTTACAACGTATTCGCGGCTGTGCTTCAATTATCTTTCCCCAATTAGTTTTATAAATGAAAACATTTTTACAGTGATAGATTTTACTGGACCACTTTTACCCGATTTTTATGTGGTTACGACTCCTGGCACTCATAGAGGCTAATAATTTAATATTAAAATTATTAAAAATTTTAATTACCTAATTTATTACTTATAAAAAAGATTATAATATTTATCCTTCCATAAAATGTACCTTATCCTATTGTTACTTTAGCTTTTATAATGTGTAAATATGTTTGTTTAGTTTTAAGGCCACTTTTTTATTGTATTTCTTATATAGAGATGTAGCTTCTCACAGAAAAAATTTAAGTGCCGGGAGCAAGCACATTTTTTATTCTAACTTAAAGATACATTTTTCATATTCACCTTATTACTTAAGCTTGTTGCGTTTTACTCTGAAATGTATGTTGGAATAATACAAAAACAGTTCTAAGTTATCTTTTACCAATTTGAAACATGTTATCTTCTAATTGTTACTTGAATGAAAAAGACTCAATAAAATTATATAATAATTATTTCAAACAGCAAATCGAAATTCGCAATGGTTCAAAAGTTATGAACCTCTGAGCCGACAGCGTAAAAGCAGGTAGCGCACCAAGTTTAAAACTTTAAAAGCGTTTTAAAGCCTACCGCTCTCCTAAGTCTGTAAAATTTTAACATATATTAGAGTTTTTTTTTTTATTTTTTGAATAAACGTTGTTAAATTGTTCATAGTATGAACCATTTATTGGATTTTGTATCAACAAAAAAGTAACGAAATTATTAGTAAAAACGACAAAAGTTTTTTTAAATGCCGCCATTTTGTTATTACTTAATCAATTTCATTAAAAGTGGTCTATTCCATAAATACATTCATACTAAACAGAAGAATTTTTTTTAGTTTTTTTTAGTTGTGTCAGATGATTTTTTGCGACCTGTGAAAGTGTCATCAGCTCGGTTCTTGTTGTGCGCATTGGTCAAAGTACCTCGTGTCAAAGTACTTTTAAAATACCTAAAAATCTTTGAGTACATAAATTTTTTTTCTTTTTCTAAAAAACATTCATGGACAATGCTTATTCTTTTGGCCTGTCTTACGAAAATGGACCCTTAAGTTAAGGCACATCATAAATAAAGTAATTATTTAACACGGTGTTTTTTGCATGCTTGAAATATCTTTTTTTCTCGTGATGCAAAAATTAAATTAAAAATGTTTTTTAGATTCAATTCATTCTGTAAGTTTTTTTTTTAACAGGGATTATTTGTTCAATTATATTTAGTGCTCGACTGATTCTCTATTATTGCACCGATGCCGATGTTGACAGCACTTTAAAAACCAATAACGATGCCCAACCTTGAATTTCAACCGATGCCGATACAAAACCCATGGCGATTCTTTGATTTCAAACTAAATCCGATGCCGATTAATCGGTCGAACACTACGTTAATTGAATATCAATAAAAGAAAAAAAATATTATATACAAAAATCTATGTATTTATTCAAAATATAAAAGTAAAACTTATTCATCATAAAATTAAAATAATGACATATTCAGCATGTGTGTAAATTAAAGAATGGTAAACAGAATTGTTAAGAATTTGAAAATTTTTTTAGTATCAAAATTAAGCAAATGAGCATTAAAATGTAAAAAAAGCAATTCTTCAGCATTTACACCTTTTAAACTAAATAACCGATCGATGTGTAATTGTTCTGCAACACTAACAAGTTTCTAACTTGCAACACTAAACGGAGTAGCTGAAATACAACATACAACGAGCTATGTGAAACACTGACCACCTTTACCTCCTCTCTAAAAGAGGAAGATAAAGTTGTTATTCTTGGTGACTTCAATCGCCCAAATATATCTTTTGTCACCGACGAAAACGACAACTTTCTTCTTCCTGTAAATCTTTCTAATGCCATAGACTTCAACTTACTTAGCACCTTTTATGGCAGTGACTTGCAGCAAGTCTCTTCTGTACAAAATCAGAATGGCAGATGGTTGGACCTAATTTTTACTAACTCGTATGAAGAAGTGAAGGTTAGTCCATGCATGGGAGCAGAAAATTTATTAACCAACACTGTTCATCATACAGCCTTAAAAGTTGTTTTCTCTGCTAATAACATCAACTTTACCCAGTCTTATAATAACACCATTGCGTACGATTACCTCAACGCCGATTATGAAAGAATAAAATGTTATCTTAGTTCTCTAAATTGGAATCATATTCTATTCAATTTAGATTTAGACAGTGCTGTCTCTATATTTTATCAGCACATTTTTACCGCTATCGAAAGTTATGTGCCAATAATAAAGAAAAAGAATAAGCTCACAGAACCATGGCTAGACAACAATCTCAGATTTTTGAGGAATCAAAGAAATAAAATCTACAAACTTCTCAAAAACACTGATAATATAAGCGATGAACTGAAGCTTAGATATGACGAGCTATCAAGAGAGTTCTCTATCAAGTCAGAAGAAGCGTACAAGTTGTACACGAACATCATCGGAGAAAAAATTGTCCAAGAGCCGAGAAAATTCTTTGACTTTGTTAACATGAAGCGCAAATCTAGCGGCTATCCATCGTCTATGTTTAAAGGTAATGTCACTTCGTCCAATTCTCTTGAAATAAGCAACTTGTATGCCGATCACTTTAAGGAGGTCTTTTGTCTTCCTACCACCTTATCTGAAACTTCTCCTAGCTCAACTATTATAGTTGATAGTTTATATTTAACCCAGGAAGAGATTTCTAATGCAATAAAAGAACTGGATATATTAAAGGGACCTGGACCAGACTTAATACCTACAAGCTTTTTGGTGCGATGTTTAGACCAACTGCTATTGCCATTACACATAATCTTTAACGAATCACTGGTTTGTGGGACATTTCCTTCATATTGGAAATCATCCCATCTTACGCCAATTTACAAGAATGGTGTTAAAGATCAGTTGAAAATTATAGAGGCATAGCAATCTTGTCAGCCATTCCAAAACTTTTTGAAAAACTTATTTGTGAAAAGCTAACAAGTTTTATTAACCCACGTCTAAATGAGCAGCAACACGGGTTCCGAAAAGGGCGATCTACCACCACTAATCTCATGATTATGGTATCAGATGTTTTAGTCAAAATGGAAAAAGGGCACCAAATAGATGCTGTTTATACTGATTTCAGTAAAGCTTTTGATCGAGTTGATCACAACATTCTTATATATAAGTTAGAAAAGTTTGGTGTTGCAGGGTCCATACTAAGTTGGCTAAAATCATATTTAAACGGCAGATCCCAGTTTGTTAAATTCCAGGGAGTTCTATCGAAAAAAACTGCAGTCTCCTCGGGAGTTCCGCAAGGTAGTCATCTTGGTCCTCTTCTTTTCAACATATTCATATCCGATCTGTCAGAAGTTCTAAACGATATCCCACATCTTATGTATGCAGATGATTTAAAAATGTACTATTCAATTCAATCAGATGTAGATGTAAAATTTTTGCAATCAAAATTGTTGTCTCTTGAGCAATGGTGTTTTCAAAATAAGCTACATCTTAATGTCAATAAATGCAATATTATTAGCTTTTCTCGTAAAAACAACGTAACATTACATACCTACCACCTCAATAGTATCGAACTAAAAAGGGTCAACCATATAGTGGATCTTGGAGTTGTCTTAGATTGCAAGATGCGCTTTAATCTGCACTATGATAAAATTGTGTCCAGGGCCAGTAAACAGCTCGGTTTTATAAAAAGACGTGCAAATGAATTTAAGAATATATGGGTCACTACATCCTTGTACCGTGCATTAGTGCGCCCAATACTTGAATATGCATGCATAATTTGGAATCCATCTTTCGATTCCCATAGAGAAAGAATTGAGTCTATTCAAAAGCAGTTCTTACTATACGCGCTTAGAGATATGTACAACCCCCATGATTATTGTAGCCTTCCATCATATGAACATAGACTCAGCCTTTTAAATTTGATGCCACTATCAACAAGAAGATCGTTATTGGGCTCATGCTTCACATTTGATGTAATTAATGGTGCTATTCACAGCGAATATATTTCTAATATGATTTCCTTTAACGATCCAATTAGGCGCACTAGGCATACTCGATTGTTAACTGAATATCAGCACCAAACTACATATGCAAATAATGAACCCATCAATCGTTGTTGCAGAGAATTTAATAATATCTCTATATACTACTCACCTTCTATGTCCAAATCCTCTTTCAAGCAAACCCTATATAAATCACTCAGAAATCAGAATTAACACAGGCCTCAGATAAACTACATACATGTATGGATTTATATGTATAAGCATTTAGTTTAATAAATCAAAATTCTTTAACATCCCTCTCCAAATCTCCCATTTACATCCTTTTGTCCTTATAGTCTTTAAGAATAATATATATACATCGTATCTTAAGTGTGTATATAGTCTTTCTTGTTTTCCTCCTCTTCTCTTAGTTTTGACATGGTTTTTGAAATCATGTCAATCCGGTGGGCGGAGTATGCCCACTAAGAGCACCAAATAAAAAATAAAATAAAAACAAGGAAAGGGGAAAAGAAAAACAAAAAACTTAGTAATAAGTAAACAAAACCTGTTAGAATAAGTTAGAATAAGTAAATTGCATTGCCTTGTTTGGCCAATAAATAAATAAAATAAATAAATAAATAATAATATATTTGATCGCAACCGTACAAATTTTACGGTTGGGAGTTGGAAGAATCACTTTAATTTCAATTTCATGTACTTTTTTCTAATATATTTTTATTTCATGTAACATTTTTAGTGGTGCACATAATGCCAATTTTATACGAAAAAAGTTGTAATTTTTCACTGATATCGATGCCGCTCTTTTTTTGAACCGATGCCGATACAGAACCGATGCCGATTCTTTAATTTTCTGCCAATACCGTGCGAAGTCGATTTATCGGTCGAGCACTAATCATGTTTAAGTACAATACATCGCTTTCTGTACTATTATAAGAAAACTAAATTTGTAATTATTGCGCATTTTTGTAACTCAAGAACTGCTAAGGGGATTTATGAGAAATTTTCAATGAAAATTAAATGGGAGCTGCAACGCTCACTTTCACGTTGAAACGGCAATTAAAACACAAACAAAAACGGCAATTAAAACACAAAAAAAATTTGTTGCTTCTAATTTTTACCAATCGTTCCACTGTGGTCGTAAGAATGTTTCAATTGAGTGTTTGGCAAAGCTTCGCAGCAATAAAGCAGAGTTTTTACATCGTTTCATAACCATGTTCAAAACATGGGTTCATTACTTCACATCTGAAACGAAGTAACAGTCAAAACGATGAACTAAAAGGGGAGAATCGGTTCCAAAGTTCCATCTGTAGGCAAGGTCATGTCGTCAGTTTTTGCGGGATTTGCGTGGGATAGTTTTCATGAACTATCTTTAGTAAGGAAGAATATTCAAAGGCGATTTTATACATGATTTTTATTGTGAACTTTTTAGATCAAGTATGTTTGAAAAAGGCAACAACAACAGCTCTGTATAGAGCCAATCACACAGCAGACTTGACAGAACTTTTTCGGACGCTGTAATAAGTGTGCAGCGTAAAATCAATACAAAAGTGACGCATTTACTAGTAAAGAAAGTTCTGTGATAAAGACAATGCACAAGTTTACAAATCCATTATCGCGATGACTAAAATCAATGAGTATCAGTTCGAATTGTTTCCTCTTGCACTCTATTTGCCAGATTTAGTTCCTGAACTAGAAAAAATAGCTCGGTGGCAAAAGAATTGTGAACAATGTAGAGGTGGAGTTTTCAGTTGATGGCAATTTTAAGGAGTTCGATGATTCTCACTCTAAATAGAGTATCGAAGCTATTGAACATCGCTGAAAAAAGTTAGCGAGCTGAAATTAGACTATGTAGTTAATTAGTTTGTTTTGGGCCCATGTGCACCGCGACCCATAGGATCTAAGGTGCATGCCCTCGTTTAACTATCCAGATTTAAGTTTTTGATAAATTGTAGCACTGTTTCTGGCTTGGTGTTCCAAATGGCTTATGGGGGCACTATTGCCCCTCCAAAGTGGAGACGTCTTAGACTACAGATTGTCGGACATTCACATAGAATGTGTTCCGGAGTTTCTTCCTTCTCCTCTCACAGTCTGCAGACATCTGATTCAGATAGACCCATATTCTTAAGATTTTATCTGAGTGAATAGTGAGTGACCTGTGAAATAGCTAGTTAGAATTCTAAGGTCAGCTTTGGTGAGCTTGAGTAAATCTTTGGATTAAGCCTTATTGGGAGTTAAGAATTTCTTAGCTTGCCTCTGTCCATTAGTGTCGTTCCAGTGGCTTTCAAATTTTTTATTTTCCAATATTCTGATTTTTTATAGAGAATGTAGCCTTTAGCCAGGAATGGTTAGGGTACAATATGAGTTCAAGACGCTCACTCAAGACGTTTGACTATGTAGAAAATAAAGATATTTTTTTTTTCAAAAATGTTTTTGTTTTTCGTTGTTAGGTCATGTATTTCTGAGACTACCCTCGTGTATCACTACTTTAAGTATCAGATTGGTACCAATAAATTTTTGCAATTAAAACAGTCCTCCCCCTTGAAAAATCCTGGCTGCGGGTCTGTTTCAATATCAATGGTTTTTAGAAGAATTTGGCTGTTTATCATAAAACTGTAGTTGTAAATCTGTGTTCCACAAGAAAGTTCCTTGGCATCAAATAACACTAGCACCATATGCATCATTTGCTGCAAATAGTTGAACGCATCCATTGAAATCGCACTAATTTACGCACTTTTATACATGCTGCTTATTGCTGAACTGGTAAAACGAATGATAATTAAGGTCTTTCTAAGCTTCAACAAACCCCATGTTGTTGGTAAGAGAATAAAATTTTCTTTTTCTTGCTCTATTTATTGCTCCGATAACAGATCGAAAACCATGCTGAGTAAACCATAAGCAACCAACTTAGTTTTGACCATAAAAAACTGATGTGAGGAATTTCAGATTTTGTCGATTTTTGCCATCACAGCAGCAATTTATATGAGCACGCAACACACATGCTCTAGGTTTTTGTTCTTTGACCATCAATCGTGCATTAACTTCTTACAAACACACACATCACACAAGCACACTGTGTAAGCAAGCAGTTCGTTCATTTCTAAGTCCTTAACTGCAGTTATTGGTCCCATTTCATGTATGTTTTATGAAAACAAAGCAATTGTTTAGGTTGGCCAATTTATGCGCTTTGTTCGGAAATCATTTCCATGGCTCCTTCTCCTTGTTTTCAATTTTATTTACTGACATAAAAAGCTAAATCACGTTCCAGCGGCAATCCTTTCAAAGTCATGGCAATGCGGTTTTTATGATGATGAGGCTTGAGGGTTAAGTAATTTAAAGCTACAAGTAGAATTTCATGCCAGTGATATTAAATTTATTTGCGAACTAATGATTGAACGCATGTTTTACAATGAAACTGTTAATAGAAAGTTCAGACAATATTGGCAGATTAGCACTGAAGTAAACTTACAAAGAAATGGGTAGTTTTCGAATGAATTTCAACAGTTTTTATTATTCTCAAAGGCAGGCCCTTAGTCAAGGGAGAGTTTTTGAGATTGAAACACCTCTATCATAGAATTCATGACCATATACAATAGTTTAAAAAAAGTAGTCCAAATAATATCAAAACCAAAAAATTGTCTTTAATTTCTAAGAAAAAAAATTAATCGAAAACATTAGCTGCATTTTTGTTGCTAATGCTATCAGATTTTAGTTTTATAAAAAAAACCATATCGCTTATTTGCTAGAATAACGTCATAACTCAAAAAACAAGATTTTTGTGTTAATGATGCAGAATTGTTCTTTATATCATGCTTTATAATTTGTAAAAATTTCATGTTATTATTTTAAATATTCTTCGCGTGAGAAAAGAAAATACCTCTATCTCTTCATACAAGGTGTGAGTCAATTGAAAACTTTAAATGCGTTTTACGCAAAATGACTTTTTTTGAGTTATGACGTTATTCGAGCAAATGAGCGATATGTATAAAATTTTGTAATATGCATTTATCCAATAGATGGTTTTGCAAATTTCTTTGACAGCAGCAAGAAAATTTTTGATTACATTTTTTTAAAATATACTTTTTAGAATCAATTTCATGTATAGCCTGAAATAAGAATTAGTATTAAAAATATATAGGGAGTAAAAACGAGCTTTAAGAAAAACAAAATGCTCTAGCGTAGCTTTTTCTATTCAACAAAATGTGTTGAAACCAACGAGAAAATAACAACGAAATGCACAGAGCAGCAATAACAACAAACAACAACAATGCTATGTATACTTTTCTTGCTGGCGATGCGTGATGAGCCGACGAAGTCAATTCTTCGAATTGCAACACTCACGAAAATTTTAAAGTTGTTGTAAGAAGTCAAAAGAGCGGGCAATATGAAAAAGTTGGAATGATCGCAAAGAGGTGGGGACAAGAGTTGCATACAAATTTGGCTCCATTCTCTCGTCAGTATAAATATACTTATACAAATATCAAACATCAATTTGTGAAGTTTTGTTTTCATTTCTATCAATATTAATATTTTTTAAGGTGATATTAATGGATTTGGTGAAGGAAATCAATATACTTGATAATGTTTTTATGTAATACTAGCAGAACGCAGTTGTCCCAGTTATCAATCTCCATAAGACAATACCATGTTAAACAAAATAGAAAACATTTCTTCTTTTGTTTGTCTTTTGTTTTGGAACGCAGCACTGCATTAAATGAATATCACATTTCGCCTTGCTTAAGACTCATCTGTTTTTTTTTTTTGTTGCGCTGTGCTAGCTGAGAAAAATAGAGATTAGAATAGAGAAACATGGCGTTTATTACTCTCGCAACACAAACACGTTAAAAGAAAAGGAATAAGCAATGCCCCAACAGGCCGGCATGTCAGCAGCCTCCTACAGGAGCAAAAAGTCAGCACTTATTTTTGTTGTTGTGCAAATGAACAGTAGATTGAGAGCGCTCAGTAACGGACACAAGAAAAAACGAGCAAAAGAAAAAACGAATAAAAAAACCGAACAAAGAAAAAAAAACGCGCCATTCAAATAGTCAGTTGTTTGATACAATTGCGCGTGAGAGGTATCGCAAAATTCAATTGAAACCATTGCTGTAGTTATTGTTTCAGTCAAAATGTAGATTTTTCGGTAATGCATTAAAAATAATAATGAACTGCTGACCCAAAGCTTTCCAATGGAGGCTTTTTGAAGCAGTATGGCAGCACGGTTGCAAATTCTAACCCTTATTTTGATGAAATAAAATATTTCTCTTTCTCTCTCTCTCTCTTTCTCTCAGCAAGTCTCTTTTTGAGGTAGGCAAAATCAAAAAGAATTCGATGAACTGCTGACCCAAAGCTTTGCACGGGAGGCCTTTTGAAGCAATTCATAGTCAGCTAAATTAAAGTGCTCTTGTCTAATGACATGCAATGTTAAAAATACAATGGTGTGTCATACATGGAGTCAGCGCTTTCAGCTGACTTGCAAGCACTCAAAAAGGCCTTTCGGAGTGATTTTTCCCCCGTTGGGGCGTAACAGCAGGGATGACTTCTTAAATAACTTAACTCTTGAATTAAATATACTTATTACTATCAAATACGCGCTGCTCCGCCTGCGAGAAAAATATTAAATACCATGTAAAAATTTAAAATCTTAAAATGAAAGTATTCTGTTTTATCTTTAAATCCAAAATATAAAAATATTTGTGAAAATTATCTGTCGACCAATTCTTTGTAATTTATAATTCGCATATAATTCGCTAGAATTTGAATTTATGTTGTTCTTTAAAATAATTTTGAAATTTGTTCATTAAATTCATTGTCAATTGTTGTTGTAATTTAAATGTTCTGCGTAATCAGTGCTGTAATTTCTTTGGTTTAAAAAAAAAAAGAAAAAATTTTTTTCGGTTAAAATGTTATAAAGCTAAATTTTCACAACAAAGCTATCCCCTATTGATGTTGGAAAGTGACCTACGAAACGTAAGGTAAAATAATGTTTTATTAATTTAAATCTTCTAACATTTACCACAAATTGACCAAAACAGCCCAAATCACAATTATTGCGATTATCTTGAAAACTATTAAAATTTCAATTTACTTATTTGCAAGCAAACATCTTGGCCATTTTCGAATTGATATTCATCACATCTCCTTTGCCTGAAAGGTCAATTAAGTGAATTTGGAGAAATGCGAAAATATTAACCATTACTTCACCAATTCAATGTTTTATTTTATTAAAGTTTTTTTTTTTTTTTTTTTTTTTTTTTTTTTTTTTTTTTTTTTTTTTTTTTCAAAATATTGAAAAAACTTTGTTGTTGTTGTTGTTTCTTTAGAAAAATTCGTTAGAACAATTAATTGTTTCTAACTTTGACCTTAAGCTCGATAAACGATTTTAAACTGTCAAACAACTAGAATTTGTATTTAAAATCAAGTATGATTTAAACTATCAAACATTTAGAATTTGTATTTAAATCATATAAAGTCAACATAATAAACATAGAGGTCATTTAGGAAAAAAACTTTAATCAAATGGTAGAGCTCGACCAAACGGAAACAGCTGAAAAACAAAATCAGCAAAAATTCTAAAAACAACTTCAGTAAACATGCTTTGTTAGTGCAGAATTCCAGCAGGCTGTTGGACTACATATAATATAGGCATAGAAACTAAAGTAAAACAGAAATACAACAACAAATGTGGCATTATGAAATTAAGGGAAAAAATGAGAAATTGAAGCTTCAAAATCTCATCGCCCCGATGGTGCAGTGCGTCTACGCGCTTGCACGGGCAATCACAAAGATTTCTGATGACGCGTTTAGCACGCAGAAATTGTACAATAAAATCAATTTGCTAGTGGTTTTTTTCCTTTCATATTGAAAAAACTTTGTTGTTGTTGTTGTTTCTTTAGAAAAATTCGTTAGAACAATTAATTGTTTCTAACTTTGACCTTAAGCTCGATAAACGATTTTAAACTGTCAAACAACTAGAATTTGTATTTAAAATCAAGTATGATTTAAACTATCAAACATTTAGAATTTGTATTTAAATCATATAAAGTCAACATAATAAACATAGAGGTCATTTAGGAAAAAAACTTTAATCAAATGGTAGAGCTCGACCAAACGGAAACAGCTGAAAAACAAAATCAGCAAAAATTCTAAAAACAACTTCAGTAAACATGCTTTGTTAGTGCAGAATTCCAGCAGGCTGTTGGACTACATATAATATAGGCATAGAAACTAAAGTAAAACAGAAATACAACAACAAATGTGGCATTATGAAATTAAGGGAAAAAATGAGAAATTGAAGCTTCAAAATCTCATCGCCCCGATGGTGCAGTGCGTCTACGCGCTTGCACGGGCAATCACAAAGATTTCTGATGACGCGTTTAGCACGCAGAAATTGTACAATAAAATCAATTTGCTAGTGGTTTTTTTCCTTTCATATTGAAAAAACTTTGTTGTTGTTGTTGTTTCTTTAGAAAAATTCGTTAGAACAATTAATTGTTTCTAACTTTGACCTTAAGCTCGATAAACGATTTTAAACTGTCAAACAACTAGAATTTGTATTTAAAATCAAGTATGATTTAAACTATCAAACATTTAGAATTTGTATTTAAATCATATAAAGTTTTATTTTATTTTCACAAAACCTTTAAAATACTCAATTTGAACTCAAAAATAGGCGAAAAGTTATTTTTGTTGTAATTTTTTTTTAATTTCCGTTTTCCCAACCCTTTCATAGTACATTTTTTATCTTAAAAAATTGCTTTATTTTGACACAAAATTCAATAAACAGTTTCTATCATTAAAAATCACCTACCCTATTATTTTTTGTAGAAAATTTAATTTTTTTAATTTAATGTTATAATATTTTTTACAATGTTCTACAGCGAAACAAAAAAAATCTGTGAAAAAATTCAAATATTACAAACTACATTATTAAATTTTAGTCTTATACTACGTTAACATTGGGTCAAATGACTTATTTCAGCCCATTTATCGAAATGAGAAACGAAGTCATTTCATTTCCCATACAAATTCTCAGCTGAAATTGAACTCATTTAAAACAAATAAATGAGATTGGATACTGTCTTCAAACTTATTACAAACTATTTCGAACGCATTCAATAGAAAATGTATAAAAAAAAGTACCGAACACACTAAAAACAAAGGAAAACTTTAAACAAAAAATAATTTTATACACGTGTATCATCATCAATATCAACCAGTAAAAACAAAACAAATAACCAGTTGTCAAACAAAATGAGATCTTTCGCAAAAAAAAACCAATGTAAGCATTTTGGAATGACTGATTCCAATTAAAAGTAGTAGTAAAAAAGGCCCAATTTTAAAGTAGTATTATACGGCCAAAACCGTTTGAAATATAGCATTTTTATTGATTTTTGGGCAGATAAAGGGGGCGTGGAAATCCACTTTTAGCTGTCAAAAGAAACTATACAAATAAAATTACCAAATTTTAGCCTTGTATGATAAAAACTATCTGAAATATAGCATTTTTAGCATTTTGTAGACGTGAAAAGTAGGATTGGCAAAATATTAATAGCCTCCCACGATTTCGTTGAAATTGTTTGGTACCTATATCATTTAAATCGGTCCAGTGATTCTCGCATGATTTTCAAACATCCGTGCAGTGTTACAACGCTTTTAATAGTATAGATAGATAGACTTATACAATCTCTAGTCGGGAAAAGTTAGCTTGTAAGGCTACAAAATATAATTTATGCTTGCAGCAGAATTTTGGCAATTCCCCTCAAAACATTTGCAAAGAAAATGAATCAACACTGTATGGCAGCAAGAATCTCCCTGAAAGCGACTACACAACATGGCTGTCGTGTTATATTGAGAGAAGCACCCGCGACAAAGAGAGGAAACCTTTGTTTGCTGTTGTATTGTTCTGCTTGTATTGTAAGCATCAAATAAAATAAGTGAATTTTGTAATAATTAAAGAAAAGACTTTTTGAAAATCTTAGTAAGCTCTGACACTGAAAATTATCATAGGAATTGAATAATCAAAGAATTATCAAAATTATCAAATTGTAATGAAAGAACTAATATAAAGAATTATCAAAAAGTAATCGGTTCAGCGGTTACCGAGCTTGTTTGTCTGAAAATTTTGTGAGTCTCCTTTAATATAATAGTATCTATACTATATATATATATAAAGATATACTATATTCCGATAATATTATCCTTCAGGAACCTATTTTAGTTTCATATAAAAGAAAAATTTGTCTTATAATTTTATTTAACACAAATAAAAAGTTTTTGAAAGACTTATAATTTTCTAAGATCGTGCTTTAAAATAAGTAGTTTTAGGTTATAGATAAAAATAATTTTATTTTAATGATTTTGCTAATGAATTTTTCTTGACACCACATCTAGCAGTACTTTCATAGAAATGCCTATTAACTAATACGCACACGCTTTATTTTATTTTTATTTTAGTTATTTAATGAAATGTAAGCGCTTGCAAGAATAAACTTATAATTAAACACCGATTACATATATGGCGATAATATCAGCAAGAAAATGTGAGATCTAAAACATAATTTTGAATAAAATTTAAAGTTAAAATTACATATGGGAAAACGTTAAAACATTAACAATTTTGTAACATTTAACCAAAGGAAATAACTGAGATTGACAAATATAAATAATAAGACAAGCAAAAAACTGAAAAAACGGGGAAAATTGAAAGAATAAAATTAAAAGGAGAATAAAGAAGAGAAAAAAAGAAAATGAAAAAGAATAGCTTAAGTTAAAGTGAAGACAAATAATCTGATAGCTTTTATTTAAACAAGGTTGCAGTGCAAATACCTTGTAAAGAGAATGGAAGCGAGTTTCAAAGACGTTGAACCAAGGTTGTCTAGGTGGAACCAAGTTGTTACCGCGCTGAGATCTTAAAAATTTTAATTTTTCATATAAATAAAGAGGTTCCTTAGCAAAAATGATTTTACGCAAAAAGACTAACGCCTTCATGTTCAGGAAATGGTAAAAAGTCAAACCAAATATTTGTTTTGCATACTGTGATATGCGATCAGTTCGTTTAAGTCCGAAGACATAAAGAGCGATGTTGTAATATGCAATGTTCAGCTCATGGCAGAATAATGAGGGAGGGTAAGTAGCTTTGACAAGACCTATTGTTAATGTCAAAATCATAAAATATAGTGCTGCCATATCACGAGTTCAAATCCAATGAAAAATCCATACGTTGTCTTGGCGTTTCTGATGAAATCCTTTACTAGCAATACTTAAAAACGGGGAAGTACAGGTTTTTTGTTTTAGGTAAGCTTGAAGCGGGCTTATTCTGCGAAATATATTTGTATGTTATAATCCAGCTTGAGCCTTCCGTTCAAATTAATTATTGGTTTTATAAGTGTTCATTTGTGATTTTCATAGAGAATTTTGTGTGAAGTTACATATATTTTAATAACTTTTAAAATTATAAACATGGCAAAAAGAAATTAAGCAATTTGTCGGACAACGTGGAATAAAGACATACAATCTTATTTACCCTTCATACAATTTCTTTTGCAAGTGTTTATCCCAGAAATAACACTGATAAAGAAAACTGGCATCTCTGAAACACACTTTGACATTAACGATAGGTCTTGTCACAGCTACTTACCCTACCTTTTTATTCGCTATGGTTCAGCTTGCGCTTCTTTGCAGAGTCACAGTATGCGAAAATTTCAGATCAATATAGTACGGTGGGAACAAGATACGTTTTTGCCAGCAGCATTCTAATGTTAAAGGGGGTGAAATATTGTGTAGCCCACAGGATCCGGAGCAAACCGAAGATTTTTCCTACTGTGATATTGACATGATTTGTCCAATCTAAGGTACTGTTGAAAGTAATGCCCAGATTTTTTGCCGATTTCACGACCTCAATACATGATCCGTTTAGTATGACTTCAGGTAGAATTGAAGTGAAATTATGTTTCTTAGCTATAACTAAACATTTTGACTTGTTTGGATTGAGGCATAAACCATAAGCAGAAGCCCAATCATGAATTTTACGTAAATTTTCATTCAAACTTGCGACACAATAGTGAACATCAGACTTGCGATAGCTTGTTAGAGAAAACGGGAATAACACTCTTGAAAAAGGGGAAAGTGAGGTTGATCTCGTTTTGGTGCAAAAAGTTTAATTTCGTCAAAAATTTAAAAAATTATGTCATGACTTTTTTAACGTATTGTATTTAAATTCACTTTAAAAAAATCTGAGTCCAATTAAGCTTTATTTTTATTTTATAACTATTTTTTAGTTTGAATTCATTGCTAAGAGACAAAATATATTTAAAGACTTTCAACTTTTTTGCAACAATAAACCACACAAAATATTGCATGCAACTCAAACCAGATGGCTTTCGCTTCATTCTGCAGTAAGTAGAATTTTTGAGCAATTTTCAGCATTAGTTTTATGCTTTACATGCACTTTTTTGGACGATAACGTCAACAAAATCCAATGTTATAAAATATATCGTCAGCTGGAAAAACCAACCACTATTTTATTTTCCGACTTTTTATATTTTGTTTTGCCTCTCTTTAAAAAACCGAACTTACAAATGTAGTCAGAAGATGTGCGAATACACGTATTATACGTAAAAATTTAACTTTCAAAATGCAAATAACTTTCTGGCAATAAATGAAATGTTCATTGGTCCTTTAATAAGCGATAATCTCAGGGATATAGCTTCTGAAATAGGAGATGCTGAAGTTATTTTTTCAAAGAAAACTGTAAAAACTTTTTGATAATTTTAAAAAAATTTAATTTCTCGGACGAAGGCAAAGTATTTAAACTTTTCTCATTTGTAATTCTATCGTTTTAAAAAACAAAACCTATTCTTCATTAATTCCAATGTGTTCCTATTTTCCTCATTTATTAAAGAAATCTGAATTAATTGATCTCAACTTAGAATATAGGTCACTTAAAAGTATTGAATTATTTAATATACCAAAAACAAATGTGCATAATTTTAGGCATCATGTTTTAATTATGAATTTTGCAAATGCAATATTAATGTTTCCAAAAATTAAAAAAATTTATATCTTTCATGTTTTCGCTTCCGCATATCGGTGCAAGCGCTCAGAGAGCTTCTCTTGCCATAAATTTAAATAAAAGTAAAATAAGAAATCGGTAAGACAACTACTCTGAGTGGTATTTTACACACCGAAGCACTTATGAAAAATCAAAATTGCATAGGATTAAATACTGAAAGGAAGTGTTTGCAGTATATGTTCAAGTAATATGTACAATTAAAACATGATATTTATTTTTTATTAAATTACTAAGATTTAAATTGTTATGGTTTCTTTTTTAAATAAACACTGAAGAAAAAATAAAATTTGGGTTTATTTTAAAAAGAAACCATAACAATTCAACAACACTGAAGAAAAAATAAAATTATTCTTTAATATGCTTTAAAAAAAGGGAAAAAGCGGGAAAATGTTAAAGAAAGAACGGGAAAAACTTTTGGAAATGCATTAATAGAACGGGAATTATCTCTGCCAAAATCTGGCAACACTGCCCGACACAGCAATAGAAAAAATTGGCCGCATTCAGCGCAGAAAACTGTTGTGAACTGCAATGGTAGTGCTATCTTACTTAGTAAGCGATGTTTTGGTCTGAATTCAATTATATATAATTTTTATGTAAATTGATTTCAATTGCAAAGGTTTCTCACTTAGATTTGCTTCGTTTTTTCTGTTTTTTAGTTTAACAGCGCCAGTAACAGCTTCTGACAGTTAACTCAACAGTTGTATTTATGTAGCATAGAATTTTTCCCTCTATTAAATGGTGTATGCTACCTTATCAGTGTTAGTGAGCGCTACCAAAATTTTACCATTCAGCGAATTTTTATACAGCAGTTGCCAACTGTTGTCTGCGCTGAATGCGGCCAATGAGAAACACAATAGCAGAGGGAAAAAAAGAGATAAAGCTTTATGCTGCTTGTGTGTCTAACAATTTAATGAAGCAATGATTTTTATGTTTGGTTTTTTGGCTACTTTATAAATTTAAATTTTAATTACTTTTAAGATTTGTTTTAAAAAAATAAAGGATGCAAGATCTTAAGTTAAACATGTATCTTTGTATTAGTGAAAGAATTACTAAAATCGGCTTAGTAGTTTTTAAGTTTAGTGTCGCCGCAGCCCGTGAGGAGCCTTTTGTATAATAGTATAGATGTACTTATAGGAATGGTGTTTTATTGGGTGTGATACATTGTTTGTCAAAATTCCATAGATTTTAGGATACATAAATTGTTGCTTACATGACCTCGTTTGTCTTGATAGCACGATATTTGAAATTTTTCTTACTCGACCTTGTTTGTCGTGATACGCGATACGTGAAGTGTAGCTTACTTGACCTTGTTTGTCCTGAAAACGCAAAGCTACTATGCTGTCTGGTATTTTAATTTTGATTTAGTTTTTATAATGTTATTATTTTCTAATTTGTTTAGACTTTTAAGTCTGTTAATAGTACTGAATTTCAATTAACATGCTATTTTATATTTTTTAATTGAATTCATATCTTATTTTATAACATTAAATTGATATTTAACCTGTTTAGGTTTGGCAAAAAAAATAAATAAATAAATAAAGTAAATTAAAAAAAGCACTTTAATATTCACACCAGTAAATTTTTTATATTACATTTTAATTGATTACATGTTACATTACATGTTGCATTAATTTTTAATAATTTTTGTAAATGCTTTTAATTATTATTATGGAAATTTATTAATGAAATACTTCGTTTTTGATATATTAAATAGCAAACGTATATGAAATATCATCGATATATCTAGCAAATACTGCATCGATAGTTAAAGCATAATCGCGAATAACGTTGTAAACGACAAATTTGTTTGTGTTTTTTTTTGAACACCTGTTAGAATCGCTCTCTTATATTATATACAAACATAACTGAGAAAGCAGTTGGGCAGTTTGGGGTTTTTTTTTATCACATACCCAAAAAAAAAATTAATAAAAATGAATAAAAGTGCTTGTAAAATGAATAAAAGTGAACAATTACAATTAAGTCGTTTACAACGTTATTCGCGAGAACGCTTCAGTTGTTGTCCTTAATCGTGTTGTACAAATATTTTTATCGCAAATTATATATATCAAAAAGGCATTGCTTAAGTGACTGCAAATATTCATGTCTTCATTCGCAATTTAAATCTACACCTACAACAATTGGCATCTTGTGATAATTTTCACACATTTCAATGGAACCTGCTGTATAGCATGAAAATGATCTATAAGTATGTGCAAACTTTCAGGATGAACATTTTTGAGGACAGTGTATGTTGTAAAAGTACTGCATCAATGTTAAAAATTAATTACAGTTTGAGTGATATTAGAGCAGACCAGCATGCTTGCCTTTATGTATAAAGATGTGCATACTATCAGGCTAAACATTTCTCAGGACAGTATATGTTGTAATAGCACTGAAATAATGGCAAAAAATAATTACATTTTCAGCGATATACGTGCTTATTAATATTGTGATCTGGTGTAACATAGCTTCAGTTATTACTTAATATTGGATAAACCAACCGGCACAATAAACCTTTGTGGGCCTTTGAAGTCTAGTGAAGAATGCGCTAGACTCTCAACTCAGAGATAAGCGGTTCGAATCAGGGTTCGGGTATGGTTTTTTCGTTTTCTTTGTTCTTTACTACATTTGGAAATTATTGAAACAAAAAATCCACCACCGAATTGTGGAAAATGTGGAATTATAGGACAGGAACAACTGAGGGCTGGAATTGCTTTCCGAGGTAAATGCATAACACTAGCCAAGGTTATAAGCAATTCAAACTGTTTTTCACGTTTGGTCCGACTAATCGAAAATTCACGTATGGTTCCAATCAATTTTGCCTCTAATAATCTATCCCTTTCCTTTCAGGTCAAAGACCAAACGTTGTTTGTATAAATCGCATGCCTTTATTCTTCAATCTTTTCTGTTCTTTAATAAATAAAAAAAAAATTAAAAAACGGTATTAAATAAGTTGTTAGTGTATAGAACTATAAATGGAGTTCGGTTCTAACTGATTACTTTTTGAAAAAAAAAATATATTTATTTTTTATATGACATTGGCTTGTTGTAATAGTCGCAAGCAAAAATTTACAACAGTTCGAAGAAAATGGTGTATGGAAAAAAGTGTCGTTTTTGAGATTTCACTCAAGCACATCGCAAAACGAAACGTAAAAAGCTTCGTCTCAAAAATGTATTTTTTGTATCGTTAGGTCATTTGTCATATGTTTCGTTGAAAAATATTTTTTTATTATTTTTATACAAACTTTAATATGATACGTTGCGACACATACGTTACGATACAGATTTTCCTTTCAAAGAACAACAAATTTTTTTTAGTGTTATTTATATAAATGAACTAGAAAAACACATAAAGTTGAATTCAGGACCGTAAAAATCGAAAACAGAAAAAATTTAATTAAAGTTTTTATTAAACAAGTATTTATTATATACATAATATTCCAACTTTCGTTAAAATTTTTCAAGTTTTGTAATAATTTTTCAGCTTTTTTTTTGCATTCATTGTTGCCATTTTTTTAAAAATTAAAATTGAGATCAGCTCTCAGTGCTCTCAGAATATAAATTTAAACATTTTCTTTTTTGCTTTATTAGGTGGACCTTTTAGTGGAAATGTCCATATTTAGTTGTATATTAAAGAGTGCATAATTCGAAAAAGAATTGTTGGATTTTTTTATTATTGCCAAAAGTGATTCATACATTTCTTCTGATACTCTTCTTCTTCGTATTCGAATGCGTGATACTGTAGAAAAGAAATGGTAAACATAAACAAGGCATTGATTAATACTAGTGTTGTTGAACGATCGAAAGTTACAGCACCACACGCGGACATGTAAATGCGATTTATTTTGGACTGAAGGGAAATCCATATCAGCTACAAAAAAAAATTGGGATTATTCTTAGATTGAATACCATCTATATGGCAATACTTACCTCATTTTCTATAACGCACATATCCCGAGCAACTCGCCGATTTTGTACTCCTTTGTAGGAATGTGTTGTCAAACATAAGTTAATGTCAAAGAGATGTTCTTGAAAACGTTGTCGCTCCAAATTAAGCATATCAGCTGCATACGATATAATGTTAATCTCCAGAAATACTGAGACTATAAAAGGTATTATCTCATAATCTATTATGGAGTGGTTCAGTAGACTAACGTGTTTTTCATGAAATAAACATTTGCCAAGATCGTATAAGCTGCTGGAACATAGAAACACACGACTGTAAATAGATACCAAAACTGGAGCGGCACATTTAGAAATATTCAAGTATAGACTTTGAACTCGCTTTTCAATTTTTAACACTTCGAATGGAAATTTAGGCCACTTGCCACCTGCTGTTACAAAAAGGCTTAAATAGTCACGGAGAAAACCATTAAGATCTTTATAAAAATCTGTTATGGCAATAATGCACAACAAATAGGCATAGCAACACAGTTCATAAGTAAATATGTAAACATTAAAGGATGTAGAGAAAATCCGAAATGAGATCATGATGGAAAGGAGAGTGGCAAAGCAACGCAGACATATAAGACTCATGTGTTTTCTATGCATGGCATTCCGGCGAAAACAATGCTGCTCAATATTTGCATCAATCTTTCGAAAATTTTCGATAATGCTTTTAAAATTCTTTTGATTTTTTCTTAGCATCTTGCAAATTATCACATTTGAGAAAAATCCCACAAGGTCAAATAAATAGTGCAAACTAAGTTCCTGAGCGTCAAGCGTTGAACTTTTTGTTTTAAACCATAATGTGTCTTTATAGTTTATAAATACTGATGCAATATGGATCCAAGAGAAGAAGTAATAAAGTCGTAACATTATGCAACAATACACTTTAAGTAGTTGTTCTGATAGTTTTATTGTCCTGTTTTTGTTGTTTTGTTTTATTTTAAAACCGAGACAACCCAGAAATTGTGCCAAGTAGTAAATAATCTTCCAAATTTGTACTGTTGTGTAATGGAATATGAGTCGTTTATTTACCGAGACAAACATGTTTTCAAAGTAAGTTCAGAGCAAAACTGAAAATTTTTCTATTTATTCGATACTGTGATACCTGCAAAAACTGATTATTGGAAATGTTAAAATCAACTTATCATTATTTTGTACAAAACCAACTACAATAAACAATAATTGACTCATTACCGCTTTGTAGAGGTCACTACTTATTGCGTTAACATTATTAGATTCCCATTCATATTCAAACCACAATTACTGACAGATTATTGCTTACGCTATGCTATCAATGTCATAATTTCGGTATAAAACGATACCCAGATTAAATTTAACTATAGTAGCATTTAGATATAGATCAAATTGCCACTTCAATACTGTTACTACACGGTTAAAAATTTTGGAGTAATTTTTAAACATTTTTGGATTACACATAGGATTACACACCAAAAAAGAAGATGACTTTTAATCCAAGAAAATGTTTAAAATTTTCTAACCCAAAACAGATTATTTTTTAATCCGCAAAAAGTTAAAAAATCAATATAAATATCAACTTATAATAAAAAACTAATCTGACCATTTCCTGATTCGAAAACACGTCCTCTGATGTGTTGGTTCAACTCCTTATCAACTCATTGAACTCAGTTGGTAAAGAGGTTTCACTTCTTTTCCAATATTTACGAATGCAAGAAAGCTGAAAGCATGGGTTTGAGACCTAGCTAAAATAAACTAAAGTAGGGATTAAAAAGTAGTACTTTTTGGATTAAAAATTCATTTAAACCAAAGTTTGGATTTTAAAGCAGTCCGTAAATTGTTAACCGTGCACCTTTTACTCAAATATTCCAGAAGCTCAATTCTGTGTTTTCTTGATTACAGATTTATCAAAAAAATTTTTAAAGAATTTCATTAAAAAGCTTTAAAAGTTCACCAGTGGTTTTTTAATAGCTAGCTTTGAAAAAATTGTTAAAAAAAATAAAGTTCAATATAGTTAGTAAAAATTGTATGTTCATTTTTCCTTATAAAATACTAATAACACGGTGTAACAAAATGAGAAAAACTTGGTATTTGACAAAGGGGTTGGGTCGTTCATAACCTACGTTACCTTTTTCAGCTTTTTTCACCCCCCCTCCCTAACCATCACTCTTCGTAGTGCATTTAAAAACCCCTCCCTCCAAAGTAAAGTGACATATAAAGTAAAGAAATTAATTGATTTAAACATATTATATTATAAGAATTTGCAAATATAGATGACTATATAAATTGAAGGTACAATTAAAAAAATATTAATTTATATCATCATAAAAGCTGTTTCTTCTTTAATCCAGGAGTCAATCAAATTTGATCCAAGGTCAAATCTATTAGGGGGTAATTAAAATTATGTCGGAAAAGCCAAAAAAATGAATATTATTTTATAATCTAAGACACAGTTGATTTGATTTACTGATTACTTGTTTAATAAATATACTTTACATCAGGAAGTGAAATAACCGGATCTTTTGCCAGTTTTCTGATCTTCTGAATGTGAAAGTGCTGCTCTGATTCAAAATTTCGGATACTTAAATGCTCTGAATTGCACATAAATTTAAATTTTATCTCATGGTAACTGCTAGAAGAAGAACTCTATCGCATGCAAATTAATATTGCTAAGACACTTATTACACTAAAACTATGAGTATTTACTCTTAAAATTGTGTGGGTGAGAGAATCGCGTGAATATTTTAAAGTGAAAACTTCTTAAGGCGCGTTGAACGATTTTGATAGAGGGTAAATCTTTGGTTTGCGTCATCGTATTTTTCCGAGGAACTCTCGTCATCTATACAGGTAGAAAGATAACAAGATAGGAAAATTAGAAAACATAACCTCAAAAAATGTTTGCATGTATTTGTGCATAAAAATATCAACAATTATCGTCACTCTTGTTCTTAATCGGCCGCAAGCTCACAAAGAAGTCACTTGGCAACACCTGAAATTAATGCATATAATCTGTTTGTTAGCATATAAATACTTAAGTTAGGTTGCAATAAGATGTTTGCAATCAAAACTTATTATTAATTTGCTTTATATTGGTCTATATATGCTTTTAAAGTTTTTCAGTTTCTTCAGTTGTTGTATTTGTCAACATTTTTGAAAAATTTGCTTTTACTTAAACAGCTGCTATGCATGGTGAGATTAAAAAATGGAACGATCTTCTTCTTTTTCTGCTTTTTTCTGCTGGAACTTCGTTTGCAGACAAGAACAAATAATGTATGAATTGAGTGTTTTAACATTTTAATCTTTAAGTTGCGATAAAGGAATATGTTGAACATTCAAATAATTACATGCATGCTCTTATTATATATCGACAAACAAAGTTTGATAATTTTCACACTTGTTGTATTTGTCAGTGGCTTTTTATTTTCACCACTGTGGCATTTTATTTTCAGAGTTGTCAACTGTCATTGTTTTATTAATAAATTTTTTTCATAACACGGGGGTTACACGAGACAGTACTGTTAAGACAGTGAAAAATACGTTTTAATTGTCAAACTTTGTGTCTGTGAAAAAGATTACAGACAGTTGGTAAGACAGTTGGCAAGACAGTAGACAAAATAGTAAGAAATTTCTATTTTATGAAAAAAATTTTTGTTAAGACTACGAGTAAAGTATTGCAAATTTTCCAGTAATTCTAGTAAACTTTCATGTATTCTGTCACTTGATATGCTAAATATCATTCTACTTTCCTAGCTACTGTCCCGCCAACTGTCTACAAAAAACTTAGGACAGTAGAGCAGACAGCAGCAAAAGTTAGAGTGTGTGGGTAAAAATTTGTGAATGTGTTGTGACTGTCTTAACAGTACTGTCTCGTGTAACCTCCGTGTAAAGGGTAAGTGTCAAAAGGAAACTTTTCAGTCGTGGTAGGATAGAAAATATCAGGTTGAATAAAATTTGTGTGTGTTGAAATAAGTTTGTCTTTTTTGCTGTGTCAAATGGACGATGAAATTTTAACAATTACAAATTTTTACGTTTCACATTTCGATCGTGTCTTAGCGTAAATATTTTATTTAATTTGCATTTTATTCAATTTGCGTCATATTTCATTCGAGTGCTTGTACTTGCAACTTATTTCGTAAACTTGCAATGTTGTAAACTTGAAAAACTTAAAAAATAACAAAATAATAAAAAAAATAAAGAAAGTGCTTGAGCTTGTGTGTGCGTGTATGTGGGCCAACGATCTCCCGGTGCATCAGCAAGTGCAGCAAAGTTAAATTGGCTTTTATTGCTGGCGAAAGTCCTCCAAGTTCCATCACCAGCAAGTGCAGTGCAAAATTTGTTGCTAGCCAACATCCTCCAAGTGCCATCACCAGCAGCACCAGCAAGTGCAGCACAATTCAATTGACTGGTCAACTCTCCAATATTTCAGAAGCACCATTTCAGCATGTCTCAAGCGCAGAGGCAAATTTCTGCCATTATACTCCGGCGTGAATTAAATAAATTTAAAGCGGCGAATTTGCGCTTCATTTGCTTGTGCTGTTGCTGGTGGCACTTGTTGGCACATGTTAGCTAGCAAGGAATTTGCGCTGCACTTGCTTGTGCTGTTGCTGGTGGTACTTGGAGGATGTTCACCAGCAAAGCAAGCCAATTTTACTTTGCTGCACTTCGTGATGCACCGGGATATCGTTGGCCCACTACAAATCACTAGTAACTGAGATTAGCTAATTTAGCTGAAACTAAAGTTTTGCTTTTTTTCCCGCGCTAACGTTGCACTCATATAAAAACTCGAACACTAAAACTACAAATTAATCGCATAAACAACAATTTACCGTAGTTCTACTTTGCTAGCAACGAACCTTACTAGCTCTTTGCTTCAGCATAATGTGCATGAGTTCATACTAACTTGCTGCTTTAATTGGACTCTTTATTCAAACTCTTATACTTAATTATGATAACTCGATCAAGCTACTGTCTGCTGAAATTGTGAGTATAGAATCAAAGTTAGTTGCTAAAATCGATTCTGAAGTCTCTGTACTAAAAACTAATGCTATTGATTTTGAGAGTAAAATAATCTTGCTCGATAATCAGCTTCGTACAGTAAGTTCTCGGTGTGAAGAGCTAGAGAAGAAGTTAAGCACCGTGCTCTTAAGCAACAACAACTTAAGCAACAACAACTCAAGCAACATTGTTGCTGATAATTTAGCAGATGCTGTGTTGTTTGGTGTACCGTTTTCAAGTGACGAAAATCTTAAGGGAATTTTTAATAGAATTTGTCATTTTATTGAGTATCATCCACCGCAGCTAAGAGACATTTTTCGAGTTAAGCCGAATCTGCAGAATCCTAACTCTTCAATTATTATAAAATTTTTCTCGCCTTACGATCGCAATCGTACTCTTAAAGCTTTTGGAGCATATCGGAGGCGAACCAAAGCAGCAGTTAATCTGCGGTCTGCAGGGTTCGAATTGGATAATAATGTGTATATTTCACATGAAAGCCTATCTAAGGAAAATCGTAAAATTTTACAAGTGGCTATATCATTCAAGCGCCAGAAACTGATTTTCAATGCATTTACATTTCGTGGCTCTATACATATTAGGTTGGAAAAGCATTCTGAAGGCATTTGCATTAGCAGTGTGGAGGATCTTCATAATGCAGTCCACGGTGCAACTGCGTAATCGATTGGCAGCCAATTTACTATCTATCTTTATTTTATTTTTATATAAATATTTATTATTTTCATTCTTCTATTTTCTTTTTATATTTGTTGTAAAGATGTTTGATAATTTTATTCTTGTTTTTATTATGTTGACTATAATTAAAGCTTTTCGTTATTCGTCTGATGGTTGTGTCTGTTTCTCGCATGTTATCTAGTCCATCTAATGGCGTTGATGTTAATCACAAAATGCTAATCAACATTTTATGTAAACAGCGTAACGGCCTCTCTGTTGTTCATTTTAATGCCAGAAGCTTAAACTCTTTAAAGCTTGATTACGTTAAAAATGTTTTTGAAAATTCTACTGTCGACGTTTTATGTTTTTCAGAAACCTGGTTTAATCCTGACATTCCTGATAGATTTTTAAATATTCCAACCTATAAGCTTTTTAGAAATGACAGGATTGATAATAAGGGAGGTGGAGTTGCTGTGTATTGTAAATCATGTCTTTGTTCAAAACTTGTAAACAAATCTTATGGGTCTGATGTTAAATTTTTAAATGTTGAGATTTGTAATAATAATAATGTTAAACTATTGATTTCTTGCGTTTATAATCCTAATAGATGTTACAGTCTTGATCCTTATTTCTCTGATCTAAATTGTCGTTTAACTGATTTTGAATCTTTTATAATTTGTGGTGACTTTAATGTGAATTTGCTGACTAAAGACAATGTATCTGATAGCTTTAAAGACAAAGTCAATGCAGCTGGTATGACAATTATTAATCATACGACTCCGACTCGTTTTGCTCCTGGTGTCCGTCCTAGTTTAATAGATATCTTTATTTCATCAGATATTTCTTTAGTTTTACTTTTTGACCAAATCTCTTTTATATCTGACCATGATCTCCTTTTTTGTTCTATCGACTTTAATGCATATCGTAGCTCAGTTCCAATGTCAATCTCGTATCGTGATTATAAGTCTATTAATTACCCTTTGCTGTATGACTATTTGTCTCGTATTTGTTGGAATGACTGTTGGTTTTCTCAATCTGTTGATAATAAATTAAATGTTCTTGTCGCTCAGGTTAACACAGCTATTGAATATTTTGTTCCTCTTCGTACATTTTTTGTGAAAAACAAGTCTTGTCCCTGGTATACGACAGAAGTTGAATCAGCTATTAAAAATAGAAATAAATTATACACTAAATGGAAGAAAAACTGTATTGATGTTAACTGGGAGCAATTTAAGCTTGCACGTAATCGGGCTGTCTCTGTAATTAGACAGTCGAAAAAAAGATTTTTTCATCGTAAATTGAATTGCTTTCTTCCTGCCAAGGAACTGTGGAAAAACATTCGAAGTCTTGGTGTTTGTAATTATACCGAACAAAATTGTAGCATTGACCCTAATATTTTAAATGATTTCTTTCTTTCAAATACTTTAGCCTATAATGATAACTTTCAGTGTAGTGCTCGTCAGTTTTGTGACGCCAACAAATTCTCTTTTTCCAATGTGAATGAGAATGATGTTATAAAATCTATCATGAAAATTAAATCAATATCGGTTTAGGGACCTATATAATTGGTCCCCTAACACATATCGTTAATCACTGCTTTACAACCTCATGTTTCCCACAATCATGGAAACTAGCTACTGTTATCCCCGTTCCTAAAATAAATTCTGCTACTACCTTGAGTGATTATAGACCAATTAGTATTTTGACCTATTTTTCTAAAATTTGTGAGTCCCTTATGGCTAATCAGATAAATCAATATCTTTCAGCAAACAAACTTTTATCTCCATACCAATCGGGTTTTCGAACTGGACATAGCTGTGCGACTGCAATGCTGAAAGTTATCGACGATATTCGAATGTCATATGATGAAGGACATCTTTCACTTCTTTGCCTCTTAGACTTTTCGAAAGCATTCGACTGTATTAATCACTTTATTTTAGTTAAAAAGCTCAAGCTACTCTTTGGTTTTAATGCTAATGCTTTAACCTTAGTAGGAAATTATCTTGAAGGTAGAATGCAAAGAGTAAAAATTGGTGATCTTTTTTCTGATTATAAGAACACAAAATCAGGTGTACCTCAAGGATCAATTCTTGGGCCCCTGTTATTCAGTGTTTTTATTAATGATATTTTTACGGTGTGTAAAAACGTAATGATGCATGGTTTTGCCGACGATATTCAACTTTATTCTTCTAACCGCGTTGGACTAGTTGAAGATTTATGTTATAGATTAAATGAAGATCTCAACGCAATTTCCAACTGGTCATCTAATAACGCTCTTTGCCTAAATGAAAAGAAATCGTATATTCTTCCAATTTCTAAAGATAAAATTGACCTCACTAATATTCCACCGATATTTTTAAACAATAATAGGCTAGAAATGGTTGCTAAGGTTAAAAATTTAGGTTTTTACGTCAATTCGAAGCTCTCCTGTTCTGGCCATATAAATAATGTTGTCAAGCGCATTTATTTCACTCTGCGCTGCCTACGGCTTTCCTCACAATTTGTTCCCATTGAGACTAAGAAGAGACTTGCTGTTCTTTTAATAGTCTCCTTAATAACATATTCCGAATTGGTTTATAGTAATCTTGATTCACAATCTTCGCACAAAATCCAAGTTGCCTTTAATAATGTGACAAGATATGTGTTTGGCTTAAGGCGCTTTGACCATGTATCCCAAATAAGTAAAGAAATTTTGGGATGTAGCATTATTAACTATTGAAACGCAAGAAATTGTTTGTTTTTGCACAAATTAATACATAATAGGACTCCATCTTACCTCTATACTAAACTACGCTTCAGTATTTCAAACCGAACTGGCAACCTCATTATACCGAGATTTAATAATTTAATTTCAAAACGGCTATTTTTCGTCAACGCCATTTAACTTTGGAATTCATTATCCGGTTAGCATAAAAGCTACTGTTAATGCGAATAACTTTAGGCTTTCTCTAATGTCATACTATTCAAACATCTAACTATTACTACTATTTATTAATTATCTTACAACACTTATCACTTTATTGTTTTA
Source organism: Dichetophora obliterata (assembly GCA_963920525.1). NCBI lineage: Eukaryota > Metazoa > Arthropoda > Insecta > Diptera > Sciomyzidae > Dichetophora > Dichetophora obliterata. Next base: position 38,235,285 of record OY986436.1, read on the forward strand.
TTTCATGTTAACTACTGTTTTTCTTTATTCTTTATGTAATTGCTTAAATTCAAATTTAATCCAACCAAAATTTAATTCATTCATAAAACTTATTATACATTGCTAGTATTTGCTAGTTTTTTTTTATATAGTTTTTGTTTTATATTTTTATCTTATATATATACTAGCTGAACCCGGTGTGCTTCGCTAACCCCTCGTTTAAAATAAAATTAAAAGTATTTATATATTTACAAAAATTTATTTATTTAATTTAATTATTGTAATGCTTCGCCTCTTTTTTTGTTGTAAACCAATTAGAATTCAGCGCTGAATCGCATGTAATTTGCTTCATGCTCCCCCTTTTTATTTTTAGACCAATCAAAAAGCAGCAATTACACAATCAGCTCTGTTGTGGGAGAATGAGAATGGGGTTACCCCACTCTCTATTTTAATTAACACGTATTATAAAATCAGCTGTTTTGAAGACAGTGGTAGAAGAAAGAGAATTGAGCTACCCCACTATTTTAATTAATATGTATTTTAATGATTTTAATGACATGATTTGTGGTATAGCCGTTAATAAACGTATTAAAAAAGTAGGTGCAGAAGTGTGCATGTTCGAAAAATATTATCATGTAATAAGTATTCCTGAGTCAAAGCTGAACGCTGTGAAAATTTAAGATCGGTTATCAGGTCCAGCCTCCAATATATCGCAAACAAAGGGGCGTGCTCCGCCCACTTTTGTTTTGGTACGTATTTCTATTCATGCCAATAGCATATATAGCAAATACTGCCGCCTTTGGTCAAAAAATGCCCAAGATATGACGATTTTAAAATTTGGGTTATATGGGCGAGGCCACGCCCCTTCGTCCACTCACAACTTTATATAGTCAAGAATTTATTATTTCGTAAGAATATCCTATTGTGAAAATTTAATGATGATCGGTCCAGTAGTTAAGACTATATTGCGATTTTTAATTTTCCTAAAAAGGGGCGTGTTCCCACCCACTTTTCTCCTGGTACGTATTCCTAACTATGCCAATACCATATGTACCAAATAGCATCAACGTAGGTCAAAAAATGCCCAAAATATGGCGATTTAAATTTTTAGGTTATATGGGCAGTGCCACGCCCCTTTGTCAAACAAAAACTTCATATAGCCTTTTATTCTTTCCATATTCATAGTAAAATGCTGTGAAAGTTTCAGGAAGATCGGTCCAAGGGTTTGGCCTCCTATAAAGCACAAACAAACAAACAAACAGACAGACATTCATTTTTATATATATATAGACTAGCTGAACCCGGTGTGCTTCGCTAACCCCTCGTTTAAAATAAAATTAAAAGTATTTATATATTTACAAAAATTTATTTATTTAATTTAATTATTGTAATGCTTCGCCTCTTTTTTTGTTGTAAACCAATTAGAATTCAGCGCTGAATCGCATGTAATTTGCTTCATGCTCCCCCTTTTTATTTTTAGACCAATCAAAAAGCAGCAATTACACAATCAGCTCTGTTGTGGGAGAATGAGAATGGGGTTACCCCACTCTCTATTTTAATTAACACGTATTATAAAATCAGCTGTTTTGAAGACAGTGGTAGAAGAAAGAGAATTGAGCTACCCCACTATTTTAATTAATATGTATTTTAATGATTTTAATGACATGATTTGTGGTATAGCCGTTAATAAACGTATTAAAAAAGTAGGTGCAGAAGTGTGCATGTTCGAAAAATATTATCATGTAATAAGTATTCCTGAGTCAAAGCTGAACGCTGTGAAAATTTAAGATCGGTTATCAGGTCCAGCCTCCAATATATCGCAAACAAAGGGGCGTGCTCCGCCCACTTTTGTTTTGGTACGTATTTCTATTCATGCCAATAGCATATATAGCAAATACTGCCGCCTTTGGTCAAAAAATGCCCAAGATATGACGATTTTAAAATTTGGGTTATATGGGCGAGGCCACGCCCCTTCGTCCACTCACAACTTTATATAGTCAAGAATTTATTATTTCGTAAGAATATCCTATTGTGAAAATTTAATGATGATCGGTCCAGTAGTTAAGACTATATTGCGATTTTTAATTTTCCTAAAAAGGGGCGTGTTCCCACCCACTTTTCTCCTGGTATGTATTCCTAACTATGCCAATACCATATGTACCAAATAGCATCAACGTAGGTCAAAAAATGCCCAAAATATGGCGATTTAAATTTTTAGGTTATATGGGCAGTGCCACGCCCCTTTGTCAAACAAAAACTTCATATAGCCTTTTATTCTTTCCATATTCATAGTAAAATGCTGTGAAAGTTTCAGGAAGATCGGTCCAAGGGTTTGGCCTCCTATAAATCACAAACAAACAAACAAACAGACAGACATTCATTTTTATATATATATAGATTGAAAGCAGATTAATTATAAGTAAAGTAAAATGGGGCGAAAACGGGGGATTTGGTATTAAAAAAATCTATGGCTACCTTACCTGTAGATAAAAAGTATATAAAACTTTAGGTAAATACATATTACAAAAAAAGTATTTTGTATAGCAAACATTGTTAGTGGTATAAGTAAGTATCTGAATTAAAAAAGGGGGCGGTGAAGTGGGCGTGGTTCATAGTAATATGGCGACGTTAACAGTATTAAGAGCAATATACTACCAAATAAAAAATAATCCGTTGGAAGGAACAAATTTGTACAGAGAACAAAAAGTTTAAAACTTAAATTTGGCGTGAAAAGGGGCGTAAAAGGGGGCGTGGCGTAAGAAATGTTTATTTCTACCTCGCCTGGAGTATAATGTGTATACAATTTGAAGTAAATCTGTTAAAAACTATATGGGAGCCATTACATAATTTTAAAAAAGTGGGCGTAAAAGTGGGCGTGGTCGAAAAAGTACCCTATTAATCATGCCAGAGTCCCAGTTAAATGCTGTGAAATTTTCAGGAAGATCGGTCCAGAGGTTTGGTCTCCTATAAGGTACAAACAAACAAATAAACAAACACACATTCCATTTTATATATATAGATAGCTTAAACCCGGCGCGTTGCTGCCGCGGCCCCGTTGCCAAACGCGAATAAAATGTTATCAGTGAAATTGTATGTGTAATTTGTGGTCGAATACTCAATTCCATGGCTGTGCGACCTATAACTCAAAAGCTGTAGAATTTCTCAAATTTTGGTTGCATGGGAGGTGACACGCCCCCTTGTCCAACGCCATACAAAGTAATCAGTAAAACTGCATGTGTAAATTGAGTTCGAATGCTGAATTCCGAGGCTTTGTTTGCTTTGTTTGATTGACTCAAAAGCTATTCGATATCGCAAATTTGGGTTGTATAAGAGTTGCCACGCCCCTTTGTCCAACTCCCATAAAATTTATCAGTAAAACGCCACGTGTAAATTGTGGTCGAATTTCGAATTCCAAGGATGTGCTAGCTCCAACTCCAAAGCTATTCAATATCGCAAATTTGGGTTGTATGGGAGGTGCCACGCCCCCTTGTCCAACTCTCACAAAATTTTATCTGCGAAGCGGCACGTGTAAATTGTCGAATACCGAATTCCGAGGCTAAGCGGCTTATAACTGCAAAGATATTCGATATCGCAAATTTGGGTTGTATGGGAGGTGCCACGCCCACTGTTAGTAGGAGGTTGAAATATACTTTACGACCTATTCTCATACCTACAAAATATACATACAAAATTTCATGAAAATCGGTCGAGCCGTTTCGGAGGAGTTCGATTACGTACCCCGTGACAGAAGAATTTTATATATTAGATTGAAAGCAGATTAATTATAAGTAAAGTAAAATGGGGCGAAAACGGGGGATTTGGTATTAAAAAAATCTATGGCTACCTTACCTGTAGATAAAAAGTATATAAAACTTTAGGTAAATACATATTACAAAAAAAGTATTTTGTATAGCAAACATTGTTAGTGGTATAAGTAAGTATCTGAATTAAAAAAGGGGGCGGTGAAGTGGGCGTGGTTCATAGTAATATGGCGACGTTAACAGTATTAAGAGCAATATACTACCAAATAAAAAATAATCCGTTGGAAGGAACAAATTTGTACAGAGAACAAAAAGTTTAAAACTTAAATTTGGCGTGAAAAGGGGCGTAAAAGGGGGCGTGGCGTAAGAAATGTTTATTTCTACCTCGCCTGGAGTATAATGTGTATACAATTTGAAGTAAATCTGTTAAAAACTATATGGGAGCCATTACATAATTTTAAAAAAGTGGGCGTAAAAGTGGGCGTGGTCGAAAAAGTACCCTATTAATCATGCCAGAGTCCCAGTTAAATGCTGTGAAATTTTCAGGAAGATCGGTCCAGAGGTTTGGTCTCCTATAAGGTACAAACAAACAAATAAACAAACACACATTCCATTTTATATATATAGATAGCTTAAACCCGGCGCGTTGCTGCCGCGGCCCCGTTGCCAAACGCGAATAAAATGTTATCAGTGAAATTGTATGTGTAATTTGTGGTCGAATACTCAATTCCATGGCTGTGCGACCTATAACTCAAAAGCTGTAGAATTTCTCAAATTTTGGTTGCATGGGAGGTGACACGCCCCCTTGTCCAACGCCATACAAAGTAATCAGTAAAACTGCATGTGTAAATTGAGTTCGAATGCTGAATTCCGAGGCTTTGTTTGCTTTGTTTGATTGACTCAAAAGCTATTCGATATCGCAAATTTGGGTTGTATAAGAGTTGCCACGCCCCTTTGTCCAACTCCCATAAAATTTATCAGTAAAACGCCACGTGTAAATTGTGGTCGAATTTCGAATTCCAAGGATGTGCGGCCTATAACTCCAAAGCTATTCAATATCGCAAATTTGGGTTGTATGGGAGGTGCCACGCCCCCTTGTCCAACTCTCACAAAATTTTATCTGCGAAGCGGCACGTGTAAATTGTCGAATACCGAATTCCGAGGCTAAGCGGCTTATAACTGCAAAGATATTCGATATCGCAAATTTGGGTTGTATGGGAGGTGCCACGCCCACTGTTAGTAGGAGGTTGAAATATACTTTACGACCTATTCTCATACCTACAAAATATACATACAAAATTTCATGAAAATCGGTCGAGCCGTTTCGGAGGAGTTCGATTACGTACCCCGTGACAGAAGAATTTTATATATTAGATATGTGATTTGTTGATTATGTATATTATTCGTTGTACTATAAAAGATGTTACTTTATCTTATTGTACTAATCAAGTGTCAAATAAATAAATACAAATACAAAATTCCAATTTTAATATACAACGCAATACAGAAATGGTGAACATGTATATTGTGTTAGTGTCATGATACAAATAGATATAAATAAGCTTTAATTTTTTATATTAATGCAATAATGAAGTAATTTAAATAAATTACTAAAATTATATGTATTTTTGATATGGTAAAACTTTTGCTTGAAAGAATTAGTTTCAGTAATATATAAAAAATTGAGTAAATTGCTATAAGCTCTTAACAAAAATAATTCTAATTGCATATGCCGACTGTAGCTACACAATTAGAATTCACAACGTCTACAAAAAATTTCCAGCGAAGTGCGCCTACAACAATTACCAAGGAAATCTACAAACAAGGACGCACAGAGAAGAACAAGATCATAGCGGAACTTTTAGATTTTCATCTTACATGTAGGACGGGCTGCAGTATGAGCTTTCGCACATACCTATATGTCCATCCGACCTGTCAAATCCATGCTACATGTAGGATAGTCCGAAACCCTATATTAGCATGAAAATTCTTATATAGCAGTAAGGCGGTCGTAGCAGGACAACGTTTTCCAAGGAATACTAATATTTTATATATAGGTTTTCGCTTCGGCCGGCAGTCCCCTCACTGCTATACTTTTTATTTTTTTACATTCGCTTTGCCAGAAATAAAGTTGTTTTGGGTATTCTTGTAAATAATCTCCTATGGCAAAATTGAAGCTTGTGGGAATTTCATGTGGGTGGATACATCCTATTATTGTGTTTTAATAAAAATCAAAATATTAGTTAACTTTTTTAAAGAAAGCATATGTTTTATTTGGGATCATAAATAACAAAACTAGGCTGGGGTGTATTTTACACTAAAAAGACCCATGCTATAATCTTCAACACCAAAAACTACATTTGTTTATTGATACTTAAGAGTCGTTACCAATTTAAGGGGGGATAAATAAATGTTGTCGCAGAGGAACTAGGAATAAAACACATACTTTTCTTATGTTTAAAAAATATTATTTTAATTAAACCATTATTTGAACTTCAAGATCATTGATGTGTAAATAAAATATTGATGTGTAAATATTTGGATACATTTTTCACTTATGATACACACTAAACAATAATTAGGATGCAGAGTTATGTTGCATTTAATGCATTGAAAACGACAAGTTTTATGGCACATTTTGCATCTAAATTTCTTAGTACCTGGAAGAGATTGAAAAACATGCATTTTTTTCATCTGAACGTGGCATATTAGTTGAATATTGACTGATCACATTTCGTTTTTCACCATCATTCTCGTTGAATAGAAACTAAATTGCAATAGTGACATTGGTTGCTGATGATCCTTTGTTGGCATGATAATATGCAGCTTCCATGCGTTAACAAAAGCGGTGCTGATAGCGTTGGAGAATTGGGGACACCTCCATTTCTTACCACGAATCCTTATACGGTAAAAGTTGGGCGCAAATCGTAAAATCGTTAAAACTAACAGCTGATACAACTGAGTTGCCAGACTGTTGAAACGTAAAAAGACAAATCATTGAAATATCACGAGATAAAATGCCCCCAATCCCCCCCCACAAAATCTCACACTTGATTTGATGCTTCACGCTCATCTCATGAAATAATTTATAAAATAAATCCATCATGAAGACGCTGATTAATTAAGAAATCGTAGCAAAACAAAATTATTGGCATACACAAAACTGCGAAATATGCCGGATTTTGTATAGGGTTTTAGCCAGCGTTGCTTTAAAGAAACTGCAAAAATCAACATGTTCTGACATGCATAAATTTTACTTCTACTAATGATTTCTTCACTTATGGCTTGAATTTGATACTTTTTCTTTTAACTGAACCTCTCATAATGGTGATAAATTCTTTTATTTTTACAAAATGGGTCTAAAAAAGGCTTACCAGTTGTCCAGGCCCACGCACCACAAAATGTAATAAATAATGAAATATTTGTGAAGGATTTTGAAGCCAATGAATGTAGAACTATTTTGCTGTTCTAGGTTTTTTAATATCTCTTACAGATTTTTTTATAATGATTTTTTAAAGTTAGTGTTTTTTTAAAGGATTAGTGGTAAAAAATGGGTTAAAAAATTTGAATAACTGATTTTCGGAAAGTAAACAAAGGTCTTCTAAAAATTCCTTATTTCACTCTCTGCTATGCATATATATAACCCTGCAGTGTAAGACTAATCAGCAGTAAAAAATTATTAGTTTTTATACTAGTTAAAACAAACTATTTTATATTTTGTCACTGTTGTTTAGATTAGGGACACTTTACTAATTCAAAAAGAAGCTCACTGTTAACACAACGTTCTTGATATATATGTCTATAGTTCATTCGCACTTGACATATATGATGATGTGCTGGGCCTATATACAGTTTTTTTTTTGTTAAAAAGTTTTTATTTCTTCCTTTTTAGGGAATATGATAAATTTTCGAAATAGCTGCACCTATTTTTGTATTGAATTTTTGCACCCTAGTTTAAATTTTATTCTATATGCTCTTTGTAGATTTTCACCTACTTTCTTGATCATGTTTTGTTATAATTCTACATACTGTTGTACCAAATTTCAGTACCCTAGTGTCAATATTAGCTGAAATAAAGTATTTTTCTAATGGTGACACGTCCTTTGTCGAATTTCACCAACTATCTTCTTCATGTCTTGAATTAATTCTATCCACTCTTGTAACTAATTGTATTCAATTCAATTCATCAATATTATTCAAAATAGTTGTAGTGTTTTTCTAATATTGCTACTCCCCTTTATAGAATAACGCTCACTTTCTTGATATTTATTTTTAATAATTGTGCTTACCCCTGTAATAAATTTCAGTACCCATGTGTCAATATTAACTGAGATGCAGTGTTTTTCTAATAATAACACGCCCTTTGTAGAATTCCGCTCACTATTTTGTTACGAATTTTATTACCTTGGTGTCAATATTATTCCAGATACAGTGTTTTTCTAATATTGCCACTCTTCTTTGTCAAATAACGCCCACCTTCTTGACCGTAATTTGTAATCATTGTTCCAATCTCCAGTTCAATGTAGTTATCTGTGGACAAAAAAATTACAGCAATCGGGCAAGTGCTTATCGAGTGCAAATAGTTATCGATGTACATACATTAAACACTTCAGAACCTCTTCCTTTATGAAGTCGGTTAAAAAATTTCAGCAATAATACTACACAACTAAATAAACACACTCACGCATTCGGTACTAGAAACAGAAATAACTTATTTGTGGCGAGAAGCAGTCGCGGGGCCACGGAACAACGCTACTTAAAGTATGGACACGAAAAATTTCCGTCAATCGAAAATGGTTACAACAAAAAAAAAAAAAAAATACACAAGGTATTTCTAAACTTTTTTTATTTTGTACTTTATTAAGAGCACTTCATTAAAGTATCAAAACAAATATAAATTATCTTTATTATAAACAAAATGGCGTAACTTGGTGTTGGACGATGGGCATCAATTTTGATAACGGTACCTGCTGCTTTCTGCTAATTACTTTTAAACTGGTGCTAATTTTTAATGTCTCTTTTCATTTTCAACAATTTTCTAACATTTCCCCAATATTTTCCAATCGGTCGCAATCATGGACAGTTTGGTGGGTTGTGGTTCCTCTGAACAAAATGTATCCCGTGACTTTCGTACCAGTTTGTGGCAAGACGACTGTAATGACACTCCTGAAATTATCGCAAATTTTTTAAAAAACTCCATCATAACTTTTAAAAATTACATCAAAATGAAAAAATGTTATGATGCAGTTTGAATAATGGTAAAATTCTAAGCAATTTAATAAAAATATTTTGATAATACTCTTGCCGTATCAAAGTTAAAGCCTTTAAAGCTTTTTTCATTGCCTGAAAATTTTTGAATTGTAACAAAGCATTGTATTTCATTCAACAAAATAATGTGAAAATTTTTAAGCATCGGTAAGTTAACATTATTATAAACTAATTAAAAAACTATTTGGGACCTTCATTTTACAGTAGATTTTCCTTTTTTTCAATTTTTAGTGCTGTGCTGAGCTTTTGTGTCGAATACATTCTTTAAATCTGCCGTGAACCTTTTGTTTCTCGATCGTCACCTTGCTCGAAATGGTGTTTTTGTCTGTTTTAAGTAACTTGAAAAATCTTTGAAGAAACTGCTGTTTTGTCGGCTACTGGGCAGAGCTAAAGCCATCAATCATTTTACCCACAAGCCATACACTTCTCAGTTTTAACGAAGGAAAATCTACTGTAAAATGAAGGTCCCAAATAAGTTTTTGAACTAGTTCATAATAATGTTAACTTACCGAAGCTTAAAAATTTTCACAATATTTTGTTGAATGAAATAAAGCTCTAAGGTATGAGGTAAAAAAATTTTTGTTTCGATTTTTTTTTCATAAATGTCTTCTAAAATCCTTCAATTACAGTGTTATATATGGGCATTTCCACAGAAAAGTCTACCGTGACCAAAAAATTAAAACTTATTAAAAACTAATTATTTGATGATATTATCTAAGAAAAACATTTTAATTTTATTAATTTCATTAACCATTAACCAATTCATAAACCATGATAATTAAATCGTCTGCACTGTTTCACAAATGTAGTTTTTCTTTTTCGTAAATGTTGAGTAAATGTTTCGTAAACTTTTTTGATTTAGTAAAAAAGGAAGGCATTGAATAAATATAATAAAAAAATAGTTGAGCCAAAGAAAGGAAAATATATTAATTTTTTTTCTTAATTACTAAATTATATTATTACGTTGACTTTAAATGATTTAAATACAAATTCTAAATGTTTGATAGTTTAAATCATACTTGGTTTTAAATACAAATTCTAGTTGTTTGATAGTTTAAAATCGTTTATTGAGCTTAAGGTCAAAGTTAGAACAATTAATTGTTCTAACGAATCTTTCCAAAGAAACAACAACAACAACAAAGTTTTCAATATGAAAAGGATAAAATCATTAGCTGATTTTATTGCAATTTCGGCTGGGCTAAAGGCTTCATCAGAAATCTTTGTGATACCCGTGCAAGGGCGCACTAACGCACTGCACCACAAGGGCGATGAGATTGTAGTGTCAATTTCTCAGTTTTTCTCAATTTCATAATTTCACATTTGTTGTTGTATTTTTGCTTTACTTTAGTCTCTATGCTTACGTTATTATGACCTTAAGCTCAATACACGATTTTAAACTATCAAACAACTAGAATTTGTATTTAAAGTCAAGTATGATTTAAACTATCAAACATTTAGAATTTGTATTTTAATCATATAAAGTCAACATAATAAATAAAGAGGTCATTCAGGAAAAATCTTTAATCTAATGGTAGAGCTCGACCAAACGGAAACAGCTGAAAACAAAATCAGCAAAAATCTAAAAACAACTTCAGTAAACATGCTTTGTTAGTGGAGACTTCCAGCAGGCTGTTGGACTCCATATAATAACATAAGCATAGAGACTAAGGTAAAGCAAAAATACAACAACAAATGTGAAGTTATGAAATTGAGAAAAACTGAGAAATTGACACTTTAGATCTCATCGCCCTTGTGGTGCAGTGCGTTAGTGCGCCCTTACACGGGTATCACAAAGATTTCTGATGAAGCCTTTAGCCCGGCCGAAATTGCAATAAAATCAGCTAATGATTTTTTCCTTTTCATATTGAAAACTTTATTATTGTTGTTATTTCTTTGGAAAGATTCGTTAGAACAATTAATTGTTCTAACTTTGACCTTAAGCTCAATAAACGATTTTAAACTATCAAACAATTAGAATTTGTATTTAAAGTCAAGTATGATTTAAACTATCAAACATTTAGAATTTGTATTTAAACCATTTAAAGTCAACATAATAAATAAAGAGGTCATTTAGGAAAAAACTTGATTTATATTATTACTTTACTTCATAACTACTCAATTAAACTACATTGGAAATTTAAGTAACGCAACGCCAGTAACGTAACGCCAGATCAAAAAGCCTAATAAAAAGAAACCAGAGAAAGTTTTTAAATTTGATCAGTTATGTTATTTTAAGACCTTCTAAAAAAGCTGTATACAAAAAGTCTTGCCTAATTCAGAGATTTTAGCAAATTTTGTAATACAAGACAAAAATCAATTCCGTTTTTTGTAACGTAACGCCAGCGCATATTTTTGCTTATATCTTTAAATATTTATTCTCGATTGTTGTCATGGTTTTTACTTAATATAGTGCTACTTAATTACTACGCAAATATAAAAAACCTTTTTAAAAATTAGACAATTTCATTCTTTTTTGTTAACACTTCTTCGTACGAATCATCCGTAACGCCAGTTTTGAAATGCCCATTTGTATAATATTATAATATTATGCACCTTTTTTGCTGCATCTTGTAACGAAAGTCCAGAATTTCTTCTGAATAAAGTCACAACTTCCTTAACCTTTGACTGCGACACAAATCCTTTTTTCTCCCACTTCCAAGTCTTCGTTCCACTGACAAGGTCTCATTAAATTTTTTTTAAAAATATGTCACTGTACTTTTCGGACAATTTAAAGATATTGCTATGTCATTGTGCGACAATTGCATATTTTCTTGCTTTTTGCGCATAATTTTTTCCGAAAACTCACACTTCAACGAACAAATTTAAAGGTATTTTTAAAAATTACAAGTAGACATGCCACCCAAAAGACCTTCGACCAATTAGTCTCTCATCTTTTCTTCTAAAAATCCTCGAGAGATTAATTGATATTCACTTGAGATCCATGATAGATAAGAAGCCATTATCTCTAGCTCAACATGCTTACACCAAAGGCAAATCAGTGGAAACAGCTCTCCACTCCATAATCTCCATCATTGAAAAATCCCTCTATCTGAAGGAATATACAATGATAGCTTTTATTGATATAGAAGGAGCCTTTAATAACGTCGAGGCAGGGGCCATCATCAGTGCGCTGACGGAGCTTGGGGTGGATGCCGCGCTGATAGCACTCATAAACCAAATGCTAGTTGGCAGGATTATAAGTGCAAAATTTGGAGCGGCATCCACGCTAAGATCTGTACCAAGAGGAACCCCTCAGGGAGGGGTTCTATCGCCTCTACTCTGGAATTTAGCAGTGAATGAACTGCTAGGCAAACTAGAACTAGAGGGGTGCAGGGTGATAGCTTATGCCGATGACGTTGCTATTGTTACCTCTGGAAAATATATATCTACTCTCCGAGACATTATGCAAAACTGCCTAAACACTCTTGTCAACTGGACTATCAGCTGTGGGCTCAGCGTTAATCCTAATAAGACTGAGTTAGTAGTTTTCACAAGAAAACACAATGTACCTCAAATTAGCCCTCCAAAACTGGGAAATACAAGTCTTATCTTCTCAGATCAAGCAAAATACCTGGGCCTTATACTAGATAGGAAACTAAACTGGAAGCCCAATCTGCTCGAAAGAGCCAAAAAAGCGAACATTGCCCTATACTCTTGCAAAAAGGCGGTGGGTAGCAAATGGGGTTTACAGCCAAGTGTTACTCACTGGCTTTATACAGCAGTTGTAAGGCCAATATTGCTATATGGTGCTATTGTCTGGTGGCATGCACTCGAAAAACAGACTCACCATAACCTTCTCCGTAAAGTTCAAAGATCAGCTGAACTGTGCATTAGCGGAGCTTTAAGAACCACTCCGACAGACGCATTAGACACAATGCTCCATCTTACACCACTTGATATCCTAGCTAAACAGATTGCCGCTAATACAGCCATCCGCCTAGTAGCCACCTCCCAGTGGAAAGAAGGTACACTAGGACATTCTTGTATCAGAAAATTTCTCCCTCCTTTACCTAGGTCCATTGACTACATCACACAAAAACTACTCTTTGAGAGGAAGTTCGATGTATCCATTCCCTCTCGAGAAGAGTGGGAACAAGAAAACCGTTCACCTCACTATGTCATTGAGATCTTTACGGATGGATCAAAACTAGATGGCAAAGTAGGTGGAGGAGTCTACTCAGAAACATTAAGCATCAATATAGCCTTCAGGCTCCCTGACCATTGCAGTGTATTTCAAGCTGAAATCGCTGCTATACATGAAGCGTTAACTTGGCTTCAGAAAAATGATATATCTTCCATGGATATATGCATACTTTCTGACAGTCAAGCCGCTCTGAAAGCCCTAGGAACTGTTGAAATAACATCTGAAACAGTTTTCAACTGCCGCAGATCTCTAAACGAGATGGCAGAGCAGCTCAAAATTATCCTATGCTGGATTCCTGGACATAGGGATTTTCTAGGTAACTGCAGAGCAGATGAACTCGCTCGCACAGGTACTACCAAACAACTATCTTCAGACAAGACAAACCTTGGTATTCCTCTCACCACATGTAAACTCCTTACACATGAGTTATCCTGTATCAACACCAACAAAAGATGGTCAGCAGGTAACACTTGTAATATAACACGGCAAATCTGGCCCAAACTCAATCTGAAGCGTTCAAAAGAACTCATATCTCTTAGTAGAGATCACATTGGCACCATGATAGGGATCCTGACAGGGCACTGCCTTATTGGCAGGCACGCTCAAAGATTAAACATACCCCACAACGACTTCTGCAGAAGCTGTAGAGATGAGGAGGAGGTGGAATCTACAGAACACCTTCTCTGCACCTGCCCAGCGCTGGCTCAAAAACGTTTTCTTCACCTAAACAACTGGTTTTTCAGAGACCTCGAAGAACTCTCGGAAATATCGATATACCGAATCCTAAGCTTTGTGAACAGCTCAAGCTGGTTTGAATAGAGAAGGGAGATCAACCCCTGTGGTACCACAATGGGCCTTATTGGCCTAAGTGCGTCTCAATTTGAGGCAGCCACTTTAACCTAACCTAACCTAAGTAGACATGCAGAAATGATATGAACAACAAGCTGTACAAAATGTGTTTACTAGGGAGTCCGATCACGGAGGCTTTTCTCGATCCCGGGATTATCGGGATTGAAAATAGCAATAATCGGATCCCGGGATTAGTTCGGGATTGAAAATTTTAAGAAGTAAATAATAAAAAACGTTTTTAATACAATTTTTTGTTATTTATTACTTGAAATTAAAAAATGTAAATTAATTCATTTATAAAGTAGCAAAAACAAAACAAAACACATTAAGGATATTCACAATTGTGTAGATTTCATTGTAATTAAAAAACCCCGTGGTGTTGTACCACACTTTACCGAGCGGTTTTATATTTTTTGTTTTGTATTACAGGAAATCTCTAAAAACCAAAAGTGTGGTAATTTTAAGTAGCCCAATGATATGTTTAACGAACGTGGTTTTTAAAGTTCCATAAACAACTGATCGGTTTCCAGTTATTTTCTAATTGCAAAAATTAAAGAAGCTCAAAATGCGAGTTAAACTTTTTATGCCATATATTAATAAAACATATCAAATTGAATAGTTAATTTATTTGCATAGTAACAAAAAGCTATAGTGGGAAGTTCTCAACCACAAATTCTGTTTTAAGGCGTGTTCATATTGTGATTTTCAACTATGACAAAAAAAACCAGACTACTACACCACACAATTGTGAATACCCTTATTAATAATAAACACAAAAAAACATTAATAATATTAATGACTAGCACATTGTATTTATTTAACCCTTTCTGTGGACTTGCCAAATATATTGGCACGTCAAAAAGTATTTTTCATATGTATTTATTTTGCAAAGTTTTTTTTTAATTAAATCGTTTGGTTCTATGAAAAAAAGATGAACCAACATGACAAAAATTAGGTTAAGAGATATATTTGACATTAAAGTCAGTTGGATTTTCGTTTTTGTTGCGAAGAAAAGCAAAAAAAAAATTTGTTTGGCCAATTTTATAAGAAAAACTCAACCGGACTAAGATCAAATTTATGTTGTTTTTTTATCTTTTTATGGCTTTTATGATAAGAATATTAAGTGGGCTTAAACACAAAGATCTAAAGGGTTTAGAAACCTTTAAAAGATTAAAAAAAAGCCTTGTGCTGAACAGGAGCAAAACAATTTTTTCTTAGTACAAGCTTGTAAAACGAAAGTAGCGCAAGTTAAAATGAAAGGTATGTATTTTTTCATCTCTTAAGGGCCTATATGATAGGAATATTACCTCAAAAAAATTATTTTGTTCTTAGTTTATCTTAGCCATTAAAAGGGTTAAAGAACAAAAATATAAAAAAAGACAGAACAGTTTTAGGTATTACTATATAAATGTTACACTTTCTTTACACCGTCTTCATGTTTTTTGTGTTTAAGGTTGGCAATTAAGGTTGGAAAAGACTTTCCAAATTAAATTTTTTATTTTTATTATTTTCAAAGTAATACATTTACCACATCAACACTTTTTATTTTTTATTGGTGAGTTTTGTTCGAATATTATTACAAATATAACCCGCTGATAACCGTTATAATATAACCGTTCTGATTCTATGCTAGTTGGAAAAATAGTTGTACAATAGTCGTAAGCACTTTGTTAGTTTCGATCACGATAATAATAACCGTGATAATATAACCGTTCTGATTCTATGCTAGTTGGAAAAATAGTTGTACAATAGTCGTAAGCAATTTGTAAGTTTCGATCACGATTGCCTTCACAATAAAACAAAATTATTTCCTAAGTCAGAATATCTGACAATTTTTAAATACATAGCTGACTTCCCGATGTTGCAAATTCTTCTAAAACTTTGCAAAGTTTTTGTTCCAGTCATTCATCGTCCTAGCAATATTTTTCAGACTCAATAAAAGTTTTTCTAATTCCATATTCATATCAACTTAAAATGAAATGTTTGAATTTACATGAATATTTGTGATATAAATTTTTTTATTTAAAAATCCCGTCCCATGAAAGCCAATCCCGGGATTTAAAAGGGCTTAAATTGTTCGGGATCCCGGGGTTGACTTCCCTAGTGTATACATATTTTTATTTACCGTGCATTTCACCCGAATAATGTCCAAGCACAAACGATTAGTTTTTTTTGTGTCCATTCTTTATATGTAGGGCCTATAATAATTACCCAGAACCAATTAAAAATGACCATTAAGTTAGAAAAATTCGTGTTTGACACACCAAAAACATCCTCATATCTTGAAAACAATAGAAAGTACAATGAAAGTTTAAATTAATTTTTTGGTTTTTATTCAAAAAAAAGTCCAACAAATTTCTGTTTCTTTCAAAAACAGTGCAAAAGTTTTTTTTGTCAAAAAAAAAACAATAAAAGCTGAGTATTGCATTGTGTATGCCCTTTCATATGAAGTATCATTTATAAGAAAAAAATTTTTTAGTTTGACACAAAATTTGTTGATCTATTAAGAAAAATGTAATGCTTCCCCCTTTAATTTTTGAAACGAGTTAAGTTTTTTTAGCACTTTGTTTTTATACTTTTAAAAAATGCTTAGCACTCAAGAATAATTTCTGGTTATTTTCGTAGGCAGAGGCTCATCTGATTGGAATAAATTACATCTATTAAAATAAAATAAATCCTTGGGGAAAAAGAAAATTAAAATAAAATTCTTATGAAAAATTTTTTTTAAAATATTAACATTCCAGAGTAAGTATCAGCAAGAATTGTTTCGAGTTTTTTTTAATTTTTGGCTATGCTACAATATCTGCCACCCCTCCCCCCTTTACCATGATTTATCATTATGTATTTCAAAACCATTCCCTCCCATAAATTGGTAACATAGTATATGGACGACCACATAGTGGAGATTGTAGACCTGGTGAAATATAACACAACTGCGTAACTAGGTTTTTTTGAGTACACCCGCAAATTTGGATATACATGCATATATCCAAAAAACCGATTTAAGTAAGATGCGTGTGAGTTTAATTGCATAACTTTGTTGTTTTTAAAAAGATTTTAAAATGAAAATGTTTTATAAAAGACCTTCTTTACGGTATGCATGACTTTCTTGTGTCTAAAGAATTGAAATGTGATTGTCTGCTGGCTATGGACTATGTTACATCACATTAAATTGAATATTTATTTATTTATTAATAACTTCTACCTTCTGAACCACTTATTTTATAAAAATACGTACTAATAAATAAAAATAATTAATATGTTGTGAGAGATTAATTTTGGTAAGATTTTGTCATTATTTTCTGAGCTTTTTGATCGGTGTTTTAATGGAATTAAGAAACAGTTTTAATTCACTTTTTATATTAACGATTCGTTGACGATTTATCAAAATATTCAGGGCACTATCTTTATTGAATTTTAAAAAAATTTAAATTTTACTAAACTGTAATTTTTGTAGATTTGTGATCGCTGAACTATTGGCTTTTATGTGGCGTACCAAATTTTGGAAAGTTTAACCATTTCTGGATTTGTTTTTTTTTTGTCCCTATTCAACGCAGTGTGCATAGTTATGAAACAACACCCAAATTAAATTTCATTGGCTGTCTGGTGCTTAAAAGTATTTATGAGTAATCCATATTGAAATTTAAAATTAAGCATAACTCAACAAAGCTTACCTCTCTGTTATTAACGGTCCATGTGAGATTTGCCGCTGGCCTAGAATGTCGTGATGTACAGTTGCCACGCAGTATATCACCAATATTGTAGCGAGAACGAATGCCGGATATAACTGGACTATTATGTGGAGTTTCTGTAATATAAAAACAAAACAGGCTGTTACATAAGAAACTTTACTTAGTTTGTATAATAACACTCCATAGAAATTCAAAATGGAAATCTTATATATTTTGACTTATACCAAGAAAAAAAATCTTGCAGCCTGCCACCACTGCTGTACCCCATAGAGTGGCCCTTGTTTGTATGAAGAAATTTTTTTTTTCTGATCTTTAATTACGGACCGGGATTTTGTTCCTTAACTAAACAGAAGTAAACTGTGAAATTTTCAGAAAATAATATTGATATTTAAACGTGCGACTTCCGACCTTAAGTTGAAAATCTGATTTATATGAGGAAAAAGTGCTATTTGTTCTAAAATATCCCAATAACTTTTTTTATGTGCATATTTAAAAAAATGGTACACGTCTCGTTTTTGATTTAATTTTTCTTCAAAATGTGCTCTCAAACATGGAAATTAGACAAAAACTACTAAAGGTGTGATTTTTTAATTTTCGAAAAAAATCTAATTTTTTTCCTTGTTGTTTAAAAAAAATAGCAAAAATCCAAATTTGAAAAAATTTCATTAAAATGTTATGAAAATATTTTCGTAAACTATATTCAAAACAGATACAAAAAAATTGTGGGATTACGTTTAATAACCTGGTCGTTATTTAATTTTTTACCAAATTATTTGGTATTTTTACGAAAAAAAATTCAAAAAATTTAAAAAAGCAAATTTTTAAAAAATCACTAAGAAATAAATTAAAGATAGATGTGTGCAAAAAATTAAAAAAACCAAAATTCGGATACCAAAGTTATAGCCATTGAAACTTGACTTTTTTTTAAAAAATTTTCAAAGTGCCTGTTTCTGGCATTTCGAACACAAGAAAATTTATGAAAAATCGGAAAAACTAGGTTTCTTACTTAAAATAACTTCAATAATCTTAAAAATATATAAAAGAGTTTTTAAAAAAGTTTTAGATTCCAGGGATGCTAACATATCATACCCTGGTCTTAGGGAAACAATATTCAAAAAACTCCAAAAACCAACAAATTTAATTTTTGTAGTTCCCTGAATATGCGATGGAATTCGTGGGTCTGGCAGTGGCAGATCTTCAAACTCTACATAACTTAGCATGTGCTCGTATGGAATGATTGCAATAAATGGAGGTTCGGATACTGTCATCATCTTGGTTTATCAAATCAACATAGTCTGAGCATTAAAATTGTTCATTAGAATGCATTCATTGCACACATTTAGATGCTTGCAAGTCGACTTTTGTAAATGTTTCCTTGCGGCTCTTTTTTAAGAAGATTTTCGTTAATTCAAGGCCAGCAGGGAAAACATTTTTTTTAAAAATCGCACTTTTTATGACAAAATTATTTTCCTTTGTACGAAATGTTATTTTTTTCATTCCGTACAAGGAAAAACAATTGAAGGCGCAGAGAAATAAATCCCAAATTAAATAAGCCCACAAATAAAAACTGAAATAACTCTCAAAAAATGTACATACCTTTTTACTTCTTTTTTTTAGTTTTTAAAATGTAAAATTACATTAAAAAAATAAAAACCGTTAACATTTCTGCTAATCAGTACAAATTGTTGCTTAAATTAAACTTAATTTACATATATATTAAAATTATAATTAAATTAAAAACAAATATTGTTGCTTTAATTGATTTTTCTTATGAAAATCGAGGGTTACGATCCTTAAAAAAATATTAAAAAGTAAAAAAAAAAACAATTTTTAAAAAACAAAAGTAAAAAATTAAGAAAACAAAAATACTTGGCTCCTTTTTTTTGCACAATTCAAGACACCATAATAAGGTACACAAAATATTAAATAAGTTTAATTTTGAAGTGGTCGCGTGTACAAAAAAAGTGGTGAAACAGTTACCAAAACAGAAAAAACTCAAGCGACGATATGTGCAAAAGAAGAGGTCACCATCTACTATTTTGATTTCACCTGAAAATGTAGCACACAAAGCTGATGAAAAGCAGACACAGCAAGCCAGATAGGAAGAGAAGCAGCGAAGGAAGAAAGCAAAGGTGGTGTCACAACCGAAAAAGCGCAGTACTCGTACATCTCCCAAGCCAGCAGTGGCGATTTCACATTCTGAAGACGAAGATTTTTGTATTATCTGCAAAGGCACAATGCCGAAATTTGAATCGAAGTAACGCAATGCATTGCTATGTATGTGATGGAGATGTGCCCTTGAAGTGCGCTAACATGAGAGCTGGTTATTGCATCTGTGTTCATTGAGAATCAGACTAATATTTTTTTTTCTCTCATTTGATTCAGAAATATCTTCATTGACCCCTTTCACATTGATCAAGACTTGAAGTCAAGTTTTTTTGACGTTCTCTTTTGAACTTGACGGAAGCTTTCACATTGGGCAAGACTTGAATTCAAGTTCTTGTCTTCTTTCCTTGTTTTCTAAAAATAAAACGAGATAGGTAGCAAACAAATGAATTATAATTTATAGAAATTTGCAAACTGAATTTTATTTTTTTCCCACGATGGAAGTTAACAATATGTTTTTGCTTAAAAATTTAATTCAAAATTAAATTATATTAAATGCAAAAAAATTTTAATGCAACCGAAGTCTAACAAACTCACATTGATATGCGAAAAATAAAATAAAAAGCACTGTCAACAACGCAAAAATAACAAAAGGAATACGAAAAATTGCCGGTACAGCTTCAAGTTTCTTTTTCCCTTCCGTCGCTTCCGATGTGCGGCGAATTGCCTACAAACTCTGAAACTTGACTTCAAGTCTTGATCAATATAAAAGGGGTCATTTTCTTTTTCTATAACTTTAATAAAGATTAATCAGAAAAATATGGCATTAGGGCAATTCATACTCATCAAATCTTTTGTTAAATCCAATAGAACAACATGAGAAGTACATGGAAATTTCGCATTGTTCTATTGTATTTGACAAACGATTTGATGTGCGGTTTGAAATGTGAACATCCCTATTTTCTCTTGGCTTGTGCTAAACAGTTCCTGAGACGCAACGGATATGGAACGATTCTTTGTAGAGGGGAACTAGTTCATGGAAACATGTCCGTAGAACTATCTAGTTCCATTGTTTATTTTAACTGCAGAGACTATTTGAAAAATTTATTGACTGTTTGCTTGTTGAACTGCTGAGAAAAATTGTTAAGGTCTATATAGAATTTAAACACAACTCTCTGACTAGCCTTAAACCAAATTTAAGACACTTTTTTAATTTTTTTGTTATTTTATTTTAAAATTTTTTAATGAATGAAAATATTTCCTGTTCCATTTGATTGAATAAAATCATGTTAAAATCGAAATGTACAGAGCAATGTGCACAACAAGAACGACAAATTGTCATCTTACCAGTTCATATATCAGTTCTTTCATTCGCTCACAAACATCATCTTTGCACAAAATTTGTGAAAGAGATGTCGGTTCATATTCAATTCAATTCAATTCAACTCAATTCAATTTAATCAATTCCTTTTAAAACGTTATTTGTTTAATAAAAAACACGTTCTTTTTTGGTGCATCAAAGTTGGTAATGCTACAATATAATATTGCTTAGTTAAAAAAAACATTGAAACCGGAAACCGAAGCCACGATTCCAACTATGTCCGACTGTGTGCATAGTTTCGCGAATTATACATCTCCAATTCTCTCCCATTTTTCCTCATGGTTCACAGCTCCCAACAAAAATCACAAATGTCGATTAAGTAACTTTTACGCTATACGGAATATTTTCAACACTGTGATGAATATTTTAACATGCTTTTGCCAGTGGTTGTATCAAAAGGTCTACTACAAATACTTATTTGCAGATAACGTATTCCTAGATTATGTTTACAACTCTCCAACCAACCCAAATATAAGATGGCCACCAATGCAAAAAAAAAAACGATTTTCATAGAAAACAATTTTTTTAAGTAAAATGTAAACACCTTTATAATTTTTCTCACTATTTCTCAACTCTAAATGCCATTTTAATAGGGTCTTTGAAGACAGGTATACCCCTGAAACCCATATGCTCTTAAATAGTTTTCTTCTTAGTAGTTTTCTTAGAATATAATTATCAGTCATTCCAGAAATAAAATGTTCATCTTGCAAAACAACTCTATCGTTATTACAGCCACTGTCTCCTTAATTTTCTCTAAAATAAATCGAGCTTCGTTTCACCGACTTCAAAAAGGAGGAGGTTTGATGGTATCTATGTTTCGTTTTTCTTTATCTTTTAATGTATGTACTTTGATTCCTCCTAAAAAACTTGCCCAATTGCCGTAATTTTTTGTCAGCAGATAGAAACGTCTAAGAAAAGTGGGTGTGACAGTATTAGGAAAACACTGTATCTCGAATAATGTTGACATTAAGGAGCTGAAATTGAGGGCAGGATAGACACAATTATGGAAAAAATACGGTCAAGAAAGTTTTCGTTATTGGACAAAGGGGAGTGGCAATATTAGGAAAATACTGCATCTTGAATAATATTGTCACCACGGTAGTAAAATTCGTTAAAATAATGGGTAAAATTAGTAAAAAACACGATGAAGATAGTGGGCAGAATTCAATAAAGGGCGTGTAACTAGTAAAAAAACACTGTATCTCAGTTAATATTGAAACTAGGGTACTGAAATTTAGTGCAGGGATAGGCAAAATTATAAAAAATTACGGTCAGGAGAGCGGGCGTTATTTGATAAAAAAGAGTGGCCATATTAGAAAAATACTATATCTCGAATAAAATTGACACAAGGTTAGTAAAATTCGTTAAAAGAGTAGGAAGAATTAGAAAAAAACACGAGAAAAAAGTGGTCGGTATTAGAAAAAGGACGTGTCACTATTAAAAAAATACTGTATTTCAGTATGTACAATTATAACAAAACACAATCAAGAAAGTAGGCAGCATTATACATGGTGGTCCGTTCGGGTGCATAGCTAGATGGTGTGCAAAATTAACAAACAGTTTTTTTCCAACATAAATCTATATTATAATGTACAATTTTTTGCTTATTAATACATTTTATATATTTCATTTTATTTTATTTTATTTTATTTTATTTTATTTCATTTCATTTCATTTTATTTTATTTTATTTTATTTTATTTTATTTTATTTTATTTTATTTTATTTTATTTTATTTTATTTTATTTTATTTTATTTTATTTTATTTTATTTTATTTTATTTTATTTTATTTTATTTTATTTTATTTTATTTTATTTTATTTTATTTTATTTTATTTTATTTTATTTTATTTTATTTTATTTTATTTTATTTTATTTTATTTTATTTTATTTTATTTTATTTTATTTTATTTTATTTTATTTTATTTTATTTTATTTTATTTTATTTTATTTTATTTTATTTTATTTTATTTTATTTTATTTTATTTTATTTTATTTTATTTTATTTTATTTTATTTTATTTTATTTTATTTTATTTTATTTTATTTTATTTTATTTTATTTTATTTTATTTTATTTTATTTTATTTTATTTTATTTTATTTTATTTTATTTTATTTTATTTTATTTTATTTTATTTTATTTTATTTTATTTTATTTTATTTTATTTTATTTTATTTTATTTTATTTTATTTTATTTTATTTTATTTTATTTTATTTTATTTTATTTTATTTTATTTTATTTTATTTTATTTTATTTTATTTTATTTTATTTTATTTTATTTTATTTTATTTTATTTTATTTTATTTTATTTTATTTTATTTTATTTTATTTTATTTTATTTTATTTTATTTTATTTTATTTTATTTTATTTTATTTTATTTTATTTTATTTTATTTTATTTTATTTTATTTTATTTTATTTTATTTTATTTTATTTTATTTTATTTTATTTTATTTTATTTTATTTTATTTTATTTTATTTTATTTTATTTTATTTTATTTTATTTTATTTTATTTTATTTTATTTTATTTTATTTTATTTTATTTTATTTTATTTTATTTTATTTTATTTTATTTTATTTTATTTTATTTTATTTTATTTTATTTTATTTTATTTTATTTTATTTTATTTTATTTTATTTTATTTTATTTTATTTTATTTTATTTTATTTTATTTTATTTTATTTTATTTTATTTTATTTTATTTTATTTTATTTTATTTTATTTTATTTTATTTTATTTTATTTTATTTTATTTTATTTTATTTTATTTTATTTTATTTTATTTTATTTTATTTTATTTTATTTTATTTTATTTTATTTTATTTTATTTTATTTTATTTTATTTTATTTTATTTTATTTTATTTTATTTTATTTTATTTTATTTTATTTTATTTTATTTTATTTTATTTTATTTTATTTTATTTTATTTTATTTTATTTTATTTTATTTTATTTTATTTTATTTTATTTTATTTTATTTTATTTTATTTTATTTTATTTTATTTTATTTTATTTTATTTTATTTTATTTTATTTTATTTTATTTTATTTTATTTTATTTTATTTTATTTTATTTTATTTTATTTTATTTTATTTTATTTTATTTTATTTTATTTTATTTTATTTTATTTTATTTTATTTTATTTTATTTTATTTTATTTTATTTTATTTTATTTTATTTTATTTTATTTTATTTTATTTTATTTTATTTTATTTTATTTTATTTTATTTTATTTTATTTTATTTTATTTTATTTTATTTTATTTTATTTTATTTTATTTTATTTTATTTTATTTTATTTTATTTTATTTTATTTTATTTTATTTTATTTTATTTTATTTTATTTTATTTTATTTTATTTTATTTTATTTTATTTTATTTTATTTTATTTTATTTTATTTTATTTTATTTTATTTTATTTTATTTTATTTTATTTTATTTTATTTTATTTTATTTTATTTTATTTTATTTTATTTTATTTTATTTTATTTTATTTTATTTTATTTTATTTTATTTTATTTTATTTTATTTTATTTTATTTTATTTTATTTTATTTTATTTTATTTTATTTTATTTTATTTTATTTTATTTTATTTTATTTTATTTTATTTTATTTTATTTTATTTTATTTTATTTTATTTTATTTTATTTTATTTTATTTTATTTTATTTTATTTTATTTTATTTTATTTTATTTTATTTTATTTTATTTTATTTTATTTTATTTTATTTTATTTTATTTTATTTTATTTTATTTTATTTTATTTTATTTTATTTTATTTTATTTTATTTTATTTTATTTTATTTTATTTTATTTTATTTTATTTTATTTTATTTTATTTTATTTTATTTTATTTTATTTTATTTTATTTTATTTTATTTTATTTTATTTTATTTTATTTTATTTTATTTTATTTTATTTTATTTTATTTTATTTTATTTTATTTTATTTTATTTTATTTTATTTTATTTTATTTTATTTTATTTTATTTTATTTTATTTTATTTTATTTTATTTTATTTTATTTTATTTTATTTTATTTTATTTTATTTTATTTTATTTTATTTTATTTTATTTTATTTTATTTTATTTTATTTTATTTTATTTTATTTTATTTTATTTTATTTTATTTTATTTTATTTTATTTTATTTTATTTTATTTTATTTTATTTTATTTTATTTTATTTTATTTTATTTTATTTTATTTTATTTTATTTTATTTTATTTTATTTTATTTTATTTTATTTTATTTTATTTTATTTTATTTTATTTTATTTTATTTTATTTTATTTTATTTTATTTTATTTTATTTTATTTTATTTTATTTTATTTTATTTTATTTTATTTTATTTTATTTTATTTTATTTTATTTTATTTTATTTTATTTTATTTTATTTTATTTTATTTTATTTTATTTTATTTTATTTTATTTTATTTTATTTTATTTTATTTTATTTTATTTTATTTTATTTTATTTTATTTTATTTTATTTTATTTTATTTTATTTTATTTTATTTTATTTTATTTTATTTTATTTTATTTTATTTTATTTTATTTTATTTTATTTTATTTTATTTTATTTTATTTTATTTTATTTTATTTTATTTTATTTTATTTTATTTTATTTTATTTTATTTTATTTTATTTTATTTTATTTTATTTTATTTTATTTTATTTTATTTTATTTTATTTTATTTTATTTTATTTTATTTTATTTTATTTTATTTTATTTTATTTTATTTTATTTTATTTTATTTTATTTTATTTTATTTTATTTTATTTTATTTTATTTTATTTTATTTTATTTTATTTTATTTTATTTTATTTTATTTTATTTTATTTTATTTTATTTTATTTTATTTTATTTTATTTTATTTTATTTTATTTTATTTTATTTTATTTTATTTTATTTTATTTTATTTTATTTTATTTTATTTTATTTTATTTTATTTTATTTTATTTTATTTTATTTTATTTTATTTTATTTTATTTTATTTTATTTTATTTTATTTTATTTTATTTTATTTTATTTTATTTTATTTTATTTTATTTTATTTTATTTTATTTTATTTTATTTTATTTTATTTTATTTTATTTTATTTTATTTTATTTTATTTTATTTTATTTTATTTTATTTTCATATATATAATGTTTGGTGAGAGGTGCAGCTAGCATAAAGTTTAATTTAAAATTTTCATATATTTTACATAGAATAATAACTCGATTTCTGATACAATTGTTTCATATTAAAAAAAGTTTTGCTATATGAATGCTTCTATATAACTAAATAGGAACTAAAAGTATGCAACGATTTTTTGGAAGTACTCAGTAAAGTATGCAATATAAATCGTAAATCAGATTGTCAGGATAGTTTTCATTCAGCAGTTCAAAGCAGAACAAAATCAGTATAAGAAATTCCAAATGTATTGAAGCATTTCTGCCATCAAGCTTGCTAACTGCATATTTGAACACAAAGATTGGTCAAAGTTCATAATGAGGGAAATGAAAAAGAGTTAAGAGTAGGCACTTAAAATCTGCAGGCATTGCTTTTGAAACACATGTAAACTACATGTAAAACTGGAATGGGTATTCGAAGAGTCCCTGTCGAATCTAAAACTTGGTTTAAACAGTGTTGCCAACTCTTAAAAATATGTATCCCTAAAACTTTAGTCAAAAAACCCTAAAATCGCTACAATAACTTGGAAATTCCCCCAAACAAAAACAAATTTTAGTATTTAAAAAAAAAATTAGGTTTCTATTCAAAACAAGGTGAGCGCGATTTGAAATTTTTGTTGTAAAAATCAAATTGAGGTTTCAAACCATTCAAAATTAACTTTTCTGTCTCTTTCACTCATTCACAAGTTTGACAGCTTGAGCAAAAGACTTAGACGTCACGTTCACCTCGTTTTCTTACACCATGGTAACGAGCAAGAAAAGAAAAGAGGAAAACATTGTGGAGTAAGTCTACAGAGAAATCGGAGTAGATTCAAAAACTTCGTAGTAAATTAGATTATTCAATGCGTACGATTATCAAAAAGTCTCTAAAAAACCCCTAAAAATATAAAACTCCTAAAAATCCCATTTCACTTTTTTCCCCCTAAATTTAGGGCAAAAACCCCAAAGTTGGGAACACTGGGTTTAAAATTATTTCAAACGATTTGCTTGTCTGTTGGTTCGTACGAAAGTAGCTTTTCCAAACTTAAATTAATAAAAAATTTTCAACGGTCTACAATGGGACCGAGACTTACAGACCTCGAAATGTTATATATTGAAGCCGAAGAGGTTAATTGATTTGAGAGAGGAACAGTGATGAATTTCTTGATAAGTTTGTATCTCTGTAAGCATGAAAGAAGAAATTGGAAAACTTAATGATACCTTACAGTTTGATTTTATGAAGTAATATCACTAAATATTTGTTTTTATATTTTTTCACCAATTGATTTGAACTGAAGACACCGAATCGAAAACAGTACAAGAAAACAGGAGTTAAATCGGCTAAATTTATACCTGACTATTTTTAATTTTCTTATTACCTATCCTTTGTTCTGTGTAAAGCTATCAAGAAATATTTTAAGTACTTGCCATCATTTTTATTCTGTGAAAAATTAGAAAAACTTGTCGCTTACAATTGGCTTAGGAGATAAAATTCGCAAAAACTTTAAATATCAGTTTTATTTTATGAATATCAAGTGGTTTTTATCGTTAAAGACATGCATCCGTTCAATCAGAAGATTTTTCTTTCGTTTTTTATGCCATATGAGCTCTTACTAGAAACTTAAAAATATTTTTTGCCTGTGGCACTTTCTTCAACCATCATATATTATTTCATAATTTTACTTTAATTCACAGAAATTCAAAATATTTCCTTTATTTCTTAGATTTCTTCTAAGAAGTTATTTTTTTTTATTTTTTATTTTCTGCATTATTTTTCACAACAGTACCAATGTAGTAAACATTTCACTTTAATATGTACACTGCAGTAGGTTAATACAGAAGTGCGCTTGAAATTATTAATTTCGCTTAAGTATTGTTTTCGTTTTTATTTTGGCACTTGTTTTATTTCGTGTAAAAAATTAAAACGTTACAAATATGTGAAAATGACACCAAAAAAGCTGTCGCATAAAATCGATAGGTAAAAGCGATTATCAACTGGTAATCACGTAGAGCAGTAGTGACGATTTTGATTATGAACTATCACCTTAGCCGATTCCACCCCAGAATGTGTATGTGTTTAAGGATAACCGCCCTATGGAGGTGCAACATTTATTTTCAGCCCGCAACCCTAACTACGCCACTGCCTGCAGTGCGAATACGAGCGAGATTTAACCCTTTCATGCACGAATTAAAATGGGTGGGGCTACACATTTTTTTAAGTCAGATATGTGCTAGTCTTAACACAAATAAGAACTGACAAAAATTTTAAAGTCTATGGTGCCCGGGTTCGTTAGTTGCAGGATGTTGCTTATGTGCACTGGGAAGTTATTGGACAAACTTAACACTATTCTCATGATTTTTTTTATGTATATAACTCTCTCATCTTTATTTATTTATACAGTGCACTTGGTTTTACATTTAAACAATTATTTAAATGTTTTCAAGCACTTTTTGTATAAACACTTTTTTATGAGAAACGATCCTGATCTTGATTTCAACCATTTTATTCTGCGGAGAACTGCTACTGAACGGACACGACAAAGCTTTCAATAGAACAAATACGCGTAAGACTGTACAACACATAAGGCTACATGAAGCAAAAAACCACTGGTCAAAAACATGAAAATATCGGGACTTAGAAGTCTATAAGTACAATATTGCCTTTAGGCAACATCGGGCATGAAAGGGTTCAGTCCCGAAGTTAAGATCAGCAAGTAACAGGCGCACTTCCCAACAAACAAAAGCACTCGTTATTGTGTTCAGTGATCGGAAGAGTTAATTTCATAAAAGTCTGATTAAATTAGCGCTTTGAAGCTTATAAAACTTTAAATCTTTTATTTTCATAAAAAAATAATATATTTATGATAACAAAACCAATTACAAAAAAATTGATGTAATTATATATTACAATATAATAATATACATAAAATTATCTAATTTGACCAAGAAATTAATAGGAAAAGTAATTAAAATTATTTTTTTCTATAGTGATTTTGAAGTCACATTTTTTTTTTGTTAAAAAGTTTTTTAATGTTTTTAACTTTTTAAACTTATAAAAGACATAGTTAAAACTTAAGAACAACTCCCAAACAACACATGTGATTTTAATGTTTTACTGGTAAGAAAAAAAAAAATAAAAATAGCATATGTGTGTGTCATCTTTTATGTCATACACTGACTCATTCAGTCACTCACACTCTCTTACCTCTGACTCATCGTTTTAGCCACTATGACAGTAATGTTGCTAGACTTCAAACACAATTACGGTTCTCAGTTTGTGTCAAAGTCATCTTGAAATCTGCTAGCCTGTTTATCTAAAGACAAGTCATCTTTGTCTTAATGTCACTGTGTCATTCAGGCCAAATATTTAGACCAAACTAAGTGATTTGAAAAATGTTTACGAAAAGTCTACGAAAATATTTAAAAATGATTTTCTTAGATATGTCTAAACAAAAGAAGTGTTGCTAAATTTTTTAAGCATGTACCTAAATATAGCTTGTCTTAAGTCAAATTTTCTTGAAATGGCAAACAACGCTGTCATGCTCGAGACTTTCACTAACTTGAGATAAGATAAACAAAAAATTTGTCGCATCTTATTGGAATGGAGAAAATTTACGCCAAACAAAAAAAAATCCTGTGCTTATTCCAACAAAAATATTTTTACTGCATCATGTGTTAATTTTTATCAATTTTCCTTTCTTTTTCTACACCATCAAGTAAGCATATAAAAACTTATTGACCAGATCGATAACTGCTTGTTAGTTTTAGACCAATTTTATATGACTTTCAAGTTTTTCTATTTCCAAAAAATTCATTTCGTTTAATAACATCAAAAATAGAAAATAGATTTTAAAGATATTTTTAAAGGTACAAAGAGCCTTTAAAACGGTCTGGCCAACGAGACGACGAGACATTTCTATGTTACTGGCAGACATGAAGGCAGACGAAATAACAGGCCAGCAGACAGAGGATACGGCTGAATGAAGTTAAAAAGTCTGTTTTATTTTGGTAAACAGTGGTGGCAGTTTTTGTGGCGCCAACATGTCACCGAGTTGGGACAGAATGTGGTTTTCCCAGTGTGTAAGCATTTTAAGAGTAAAATTTTATGCTTTTTTGTCTGCATATTTATTTATCGCTATATCTGTGCAAAAGTATGTTACTCAACTTTTCAGGACCGTTCTCAAAAATGTTCTATTAATAACGAACTACTAAGTGCACGTATACTATCTTTTTGAATCCATTAATGTACCTTCAATACCCTCAATACTTCTAGTAAAATAATAACCAAAAAAATTTGGCTTGTGTCAGGCATCCTACTTCAATATAAGAAAACAAAACAAAACACCTTAAAAAAGCAGCACGTCTCACGAGTAATACAAATTAAGCTCGCGTTTTATATTTGCAATTTCACTGCATTATGAAATAAAACAAAAACTAGTAAGGAATAATCTTCGACTGGACCTAAGTTAAAATACACTCACAGCCGTATTTTAGTTTATTTGAAGTCTTGAATGTTGTATTATTTTGACGACGTAACTTTTATGAGCTGTTGTTTTTATACAAATATTTAACATTTGCAACTAAGAGTACATTTTAATTAGCAAAGCTTATGTGTACAATATAAAGTATAAACATACATTTTTTTGTAATTTATAAAGGATTTAAAATTTTTTAACAAATTTCAAAACATTGAGTGCATAGTTACGATTAAAAATGATTTGCAAAATTTGAAGACAATATCATTTTTTGTTGAATTTAAGGAAATTTTACTGATTTCATGAAGACCCTTTGTGTGGGAGGGAGGCGTGGTCTTCATTCTATTTAAACAGTTTCATATTAAAATTGCATATTAAGGAAAATTTTACGTCGAATAATTTTAGTGGAATATAAAAATATTTTCTCGTTTTGTTAAAGTAAATTTGTAAAGGAGGTAGGCGTGGTTTTCATCAGGTTTGACCCATTTTCGAACTTTATATTTTAAAAGCTATTATCTCTGTAAATGTTAAGTCCATACATTATTTTTTGTGGAGTTTATGAAGATTATGCTTTTATCATGACGCTTAGAAAAAAATATTATCGGCAGAATAGGGGTTGAACAAGGGAAATACAGCAAAAGAAGGGTCTGAAAATATTTAAAAAAGTCTATTCGTCCGAATATTGACCAAACACTGATGGAAAAGTTGCATTTATTATCGTGAAGACTTTTTACCAACAAACGCATGTTCACAAAACCAAAGCAATCACATTTGTTGTTCATAGCTTTTTCTAAAGCGCTTATACGACCACATTTGCATGCGCAAATAACAAAAATAAGTTTTTTACTGTACTTGCTTAAACTTTTGTTTTGCGAATTTTTAGTCAAAATAGAAATGTGGTCCACAATACCCCATTCTCCTCTCTATAATAAATTCTGTTATTGTCATGCATTAAAACTTTTTAGTCTTAGGTAAGGTTAGATTAGGTTAGGTTAAGTTAGGATAGATTAGACTAGATTAGATTAGATTAGATTAGATTAGATTAGATTAGATTAGATTAGATTAGATTAGATTAGATTAGATTAGATTAGATTAGATTAGATTAGATTAGATTAGATTAGATTAGATTAGATTAGATTAGATTAGATTAGATTAGATTAGATTAGATTAGATTAGATTAGATTAGATTAGATTAGCTTAGATTAGATTAGATTAGATTAGATTAGATTAGATTAGATTAGATTAGATTAGATTAGATTAGATTAGATTAGATTAGATTAGATTAGATTAGATTAGATTAGATTAGATTAGATTAGATTAGATTAGATTAGATTAGATTAGATTAGATTAGATTAGATTAGATTAGATTAGATTAGATTAGATTAGATTAGATTAGATTAGATTAGATTAGATTAGATTAGATTAGATTAGATTAGATTAGATTAGATAAGATTAGATTAGATTAGATTAGATTAGATTAGATTAGATTAGATTAGATTAGATTAGATTAGATTAGATTAGATTAGATTAGATTAGATTAGATTAGATTAGATTAGATTAGATTAGATTAGATTAGATTAGATTAGATTAGATTAGATTAGATAAGATTAGATTAGATTAGATTAGATTAGATTAGATTAGATTAGATTAGATTAGATTAGATTAGATTAGATTAGATTAGATTAGATTAGATTAGATTAGATTAGATTAGATTAGATTAGATTAGATTAGATTAGATTAGATTAGATTAGATTAGATTAGATTAGATTAGATTAGATTAGATTAGATTAGATTAGATTAGATTAGATTAGATTAGATTAGATTAGATTAGATTAGATTAGATTAGATTAGATTAGATTAGATTAGATTAGATTAGATTAGATTAGATTAGATTAGATTAAATTAGATTAGATTAAATTAGATTAGATTAGATTAGATTAGATTAGATTAGATTAGATTAGATTAGATTAGATTAGATTAGATTAGATTAGATTAGATTAGATTAGATTAGATTAGATTAGATTAGATTAGATTAGATTAGATTAGATTAGATTAGATTAGATTAGATTAGATTAGATTAGATTAGATTAGATTAGATTAGATTAGATTAGATTAGATTAGATTAGATTAGATTAGATTAGATTAGATTAGATTAGATTAGATTAGATTAGATTAGATTAGATTAGATTAGATTAGATTAGATTAGATTAGATTAGATTAGATTAGATTAGATTAGATTAGATTAGATTAGATTAGATTAGATTAGATTAGATTAGATTAGATTAGATTAGATTAGATTAGATTAGATTAGATTAGATTAGATTAGATTAGATTAGATTAGATTAGATTAGATTAGATTAGATTAGATTAGATTAGATTAGATTAGATTAGATTAGATTAGATTAGATTAGATTAGATTAGATTAGATTAGATTAGATTAGATTAGATTAGATTAGATTAGATTAGATTAGATTAGATTAGATTAGATTAGATTAGATTAGATTAGATTAGATTAGATTAGGTAAGATAAGGTTAGTTTAGTCCGCAGGATTTGTTTTAGGGAGGCCAAGGCATAAAGGGGTCTAGACTGCGCAAAAATAAAATTTAAGATCAGATTAGATTAGATTAAACCATAGTCAAATTTGGATGTAACGAACCTCCAAAATAGTGAACAACTCGAAAAAGTGAACATTTTAGTAACTAATATTTAAAAAATCAGAAGCAACAAAGTAAAAAAAAAAGTTTCAAGACTTAAGCCAAAACATCCTTTTTTGTACAAAAAATTCAGTCACAAAAATGTTAACAGTCTGAATTCAATGAACAGGCCTTGCAAAATAAAATCACTTTATCCAGATTAGACTGTAATTCTATTGTTCGATATTTTTGGTACTAGTTTTTGTAACATGATACGCACACTAGTAAAAATATTTTTCGTATCATGTCCCAATTATATTCAAGTATCATTTTAGTTTTGTCATGTAATGCATTTAAAAAATTTCTTACAAAAGCAAAATAAATAATGTGAGGTCTTCTTAATCATTAAATGAAATCGCATTAAGTACTATTGAGCTCCCTAGTTTTGAATTCTTCAAATAAAAATACAAAACTTTCAAAATCTTAAACCACATTTTTTTTTGTAAAACCGAACAAAAAAACATAATAAATTTTTTGGCCATTTTTTAAATTTGGAAGTCTTTAACTCTTAAACCAAATGCAAGCTGCCTGAAATTTTATAGATTTGGATTTAGGAGGTAAAAATCCATATAATCCGCAAAAATTAAAAGTTAGAAGTGTCGCTATTCCGTAAGTGTTCCCCGCATACTAAGGGAGATATTTTTGCACCAATCCACTTATTTCTTTTTCCAACTTGCATCAGTTCTAGCAGCTTGCAAGTTTCTACAATGGAGTACAGAAACATACCTATTATTTGAATGACTTAACATATTTATTTTGTTTTAATTCAAAATGTATGAATAAATATATAAAGAGGTACGTGTATATTAAGGCGTCTCACGCTCCATAGAAAAAAAGAAGTTATACGGCACAACTGTTCAAAATGATCTTTGGTTTATGTTATAATGATTCTACAAATATTTCGACTCTAGCGATAGATCCGTGAGCTGGAGTCGATTTTTTTGTAAAAATATTGTCTAGTGTAATAATTTTAAAAAAATTAACTGTCAGAAATTATTGGCCGGAATTAGATTAAAAATAACACATATTTTTCATGCATATTTTTGAAATTTTTTTATTTTATTTCCTTCCAAAAACTTTCAAAATTCAATAACTTCGTTACTTTTATTTTTTTTTTTTATTTCTTACAATATTTTTTCACTAGGTGTTTATTTAATAATTAATATTTTAGTTGTAATATAAATCAATTTAAGTAATTCTGACCAGGAATCAATGCGACCACTCAACATTTTTAAAACGATATCTTGAAAGGGAGAATCGCATTAAAAATAAATGAAGTTTTTTGAATTAGTGAAAATAAATTTATAAAAAATGCATGAAAAACAACATTACCTTTAATCCGAATGAAAACATTTGAATCTAAGATATCCAACGATATCTTGAAAGGGAGGATTTTAGTGAAAATTAATTTATAAAAAATGTATGAAAAACAGCATTACCTTTAATCCGAAAGGAAACATTTAAATTTATTGATGCAGATTGGAAGAGTTTTTTCCGGGCTAAAATTTCTTGCAGTTTATTTTTTACAACGATTACACAAGCCAAAATGGTTACAAAAAACTCGTTTTTTTAAGTTATTTCAAACCATTCCAGCTCACGGAGTGCTATCGCTAGAGTCAAAATATTTGGAGAATCATCATAGCATAAACCAAGGATTATCTTGAGCAACTGTGCTGACCAATTATTTTTTCGTGAGGCGCCTTAATGTACCTATATTACATTTTTTTGGGTTACCTCCCTGCAAGGCTTAATTCTGATTTCTGGATGTCATATAAGCACGTAACGCGAAAAAAGTTCACAAAATTTTCAAACTGGGTGGGCGCTGCTACAAAACGTGAATTTGAAGAAGTATAATGTATGTTTAAAATCGAGTTTGCTTGACTAATAAGCGATATCATTCCTTAACATTCGTAAATTCTTTGTAAGAATAACTTCTTAATTTCTTCCATTACATTCGTAGTATTTACTAATGGTTTCGTACTATTTACAGTTTAAAAATATTATAAGTAGATAAAAACCATTAGGAGGTTTTTGTATGAAAAAATGTATGAAGTATTAGTTGGTATTAAATCGAAATCATTCAGCCTGGTTTGTTGAACAAATGCCGCATGGAAGGAAATGTAAAATTGGAAGGTTGCCGTAGCCTACTGGAAGAATACGTGGCCCATAATCTAAAGCTCCAAGCCCAGCTCAGACTGTGGCTAGTTAAGCTCAGCTTTATTTTTAAATAAACCTAGAAAAAGTATGATTGTGTTCTCTCCAAAATATATTTACATACATAATGAAGACATCGTCATCTGAAATCAAAAAACCTTAAGTTACAAAAAAGTTCAAAATCGAGTTTTTCATTGATTATAATAACCTTATCAAGTAATATTTTCCTGCTAAAAACGACATTTTTATTAAGAAAGTTATAAAATATCTATGTTTAAGCGCAACTTCCAATTTAAAAAGTTTTTTGCTTAACTTGTATCATATTTTAATTGTAACTTACTTCTTTTTTGATTTAATGTAAATATATTTAAAAACTATTTCAACAGCCTAGGGAGCACTTGCACCCCATCCTCCCCCTGTGGAAGCCCATTAGGTTAAGTGAGGTTAAGGTGGCGGCAGGTGTTTAGACCATATTATTGGTCCGTTGTGATACCTTAGAATGGAAGAAGGGAGTAATCAAGTGAAACTTTTTGTAGAATGCCTTAATGTGGCAGGGGCTGCAGAAACATGTAATATTAAATCTGAAGCAATTGTTATGCCTTGACCTCAGTCGAATCAAGTTACTTAGCGTTCCTCTCCACAAACTTTTCCTACCACAACCTACTACATTTTTTCGTCATATATTGATGTGTTTTAAAGTTCATTTGATTAGAAATAAGGAAAGAAAGGTTATAACGTAGGACAGCAAGGCCAGGACTCGAGCCCAGGAATAAAAACATAGTCCAATAAAGTTAGACCTTTGTACGGCCTCTACTCGACCCTGGTTCAGCCGCTGTTTAGATTAAAGTTCTAGATTAGATTAGTTCTGCAATCGCGCAAAGTTTTCTGCAAAGTTTTAGATTAGTTCTGCAATCGCGGCTGCTAGGTGCAAATATGACCTCAATTGACTAATTCAAGAAGTTATGCAAGAAGTTGTGCGTTAACAACTCATCAACGTTATTTTGTATATCTATACTATTATATAAAAGCAGACTCACGAAATTGATCCAGAATAAGCTCGGTAACCGCTGAACCGATTTTGATAATTCTTTTTTTATTCGATTCCTGTGATAATATAGACTGTTATAGCTTACCAAATTTTTCCGAAAAATGAATTTTTTTAATTATTACAAAATTACGCATTTTATTTGATGCCTTCATTCAACCAGCAGCACAATATAACAGCAAACAAAGCTTTCCTCTCTTTGTCGCGAGAGCTTCTCTCAATATAACACAGCAGCCATGTTGTGTAGTAAAGATGGATTCATTGATAACCTTCAGAATGTTTTTGTGAGATTTAAAATAATGTTAATCAAGTTGAGAGCGTGCAGAAATTTTTCTCTCTGAGCGAAAACTTCATATAAAAAAAAATTGCAAAACATGCTGAAGGTGATCAGTGAATCCAGCTTTACTATCATTAAGATTCTTG
This sequence comes from Dichetophora obliterata, assembly GCA_963920525.1. Lineage (NCBI taxonomy): Eukaryota > Metazoa > Arthropoda > Insecta > Diptera > Sciomyzidae > Dichetophora > Dichetophora obliterata. The sequence continues at coordinate 38,272,410 of OY986436.1, forward strand.
CTTTCATACATTATTGATTAATTTTCTTTGCAAATGTTTTGAGGGGAGTTCCCAGAATTCAGTTATAAGCATTAAGTATGTTTTGCAGCCTTGCCAGCCAGCTTTTCCCCACTTGAGATTGTGTTAGTCCATCTATACGAATATATAAAAGCGTTGTAACACTGCACAGATGTTTGACAATCACGTAAGAACCACTCAACCTATTAACACGATATAGGTATCTAACGATTTGTTATTTCAACTTAGTCGTAATATGCTATGTTAGATTTGCCACGTCTACTTTTCATGCCTACTTTTTGCAAAAAATGCTATATTTCAGACAATTTTGGGAGACCAGCATTTGGTAATCTACGTTGTATGGTTATGTTCGCTAACTTTACTAAAAATGGACATAATGCACTTTAGTTAAGTCCACTTTCCGGGGGATAAGCTTGGAGTAAAGCAAAGCGCACTAGGTTTAAGCTCGATTGGGCTGAAATTCTGGCATTCTATTTTTTCGAGTATGAGATGGTTTAAGTGAAAAAATTTAGCCACACCCCCATTACCGCCCAGAATTAAACGAAAATGGTATATTTCGAACGGTTTTGGTCCTATTAGACTAAAATTTGATAATTAGTTCATACGGCTTCTTGCGGCAACTGTACTAAAAATGGCGAATATATAAATTTTTTTTTTTGAACAGCGTGAAAATTCGTATAAGCAGTAAGGTGGTCTACGGCAGGACAACGCTGCTGGGCAATACTATACATCAACAAGAATGCTGTATATATCAGAAAATTCTGATCGTCATGCATTGACGTTTCAAACGGAAACGTCTAGCATGTGTTTTGTTCGAAGGTCAATTTACACTTTTACAAATTCACAAAACGATCTTAAAAATTTCATTGAATTGGGTCAGGACAAAGTCTACTATAACTATAACGTTAACTATGAATATATAGATAAGGAAAAAGATCAAAACATAGATTTATGTATATAACTTTGGAATAGTTTGAAATATTTGAAATATTTTTCACAGCATTATTTCTTAAGCTTTATTTGAAAATGTTTTTCACATAAATTAGTGTTTAAGCTGTAGAACATTGCAAAAACAATAACAAAACCATTTTAGGCAAATTATTTTTCATAAAAAAAATCATGGAGGGGATAGGTGGCCAATGATTTTTAATGATAGACACTGTTTGTGTCAAAAAAGATTAATTTTTGCAGATAAATTATGTTATATGAAAGAATAAGAAAAATGAAAATTAAACAAAAAAATTAAAATTAAAAATAAATATGTACAACAAAAGTAACTCTTGGCCTATTTTTGAGTACAAGTTGGATATTTATAGGTTCTTTGAAAACAACATAAAACATTGTATTGGTGAGGTAACAGTAAACCTTTTCTCACTATCCCAATTTAGTTAATTGAACTTTCAAGCAAAGAAAATTTGAAGAAACTCGATTTGAAAATGGCGGAAATGTTTGCTTGCTATCAATTGTTTTTTTCTCATTCTGAGGCTTAAGAAAATGAGTTATACTGAGAAAATCTATAGTTTTGAGATATCGCAATGATTTTAATGTCATAATAACAGGCTTTTAAAACATACGTTATATCCGTACAAAATATTTCCAAAAAGAAAAAATTTTAATTTTTACCGTTAATTTTATTAATAAACGACTGTCCATACAAAAATGCATTGTTGTGCATTGAGAAAGTCTATAGTTTTTGAGATATCGCCATAGTTGGATGTCATTATCACGGTCTTTTTTTAAATTTAAGAATATATTTATTTTCAGAATATATGTAAAAAATAAAAAAAAATAAAAACAAAAGAAAGCCAGGTAAATTTATGTCATTATAACATTTACAGTTTAAATAAAATATTCAAATTAAATAAAGTAATTTTTTAATATTTATAACATTTTTAAAAATAAAAAAAAATAAACTGGCCACTTCAGCCCTTGGAAGGACTTTGACCTAGCTTCTATTGATCAATTGTGTTGTGCGTGTTATTAAATGTTTGATCACAAATGATCGAGAACTGGACCTACGTGTTTTATGCCGACTCCGAACGGCTTATGTTCTCAAGAAGCTTTACATGGCAATTTATACTCTCTGAGGTTTGCCATTGTCTGCAGAGAGGTGACGACCGAACAGAAAAATTAATTCAATTGAAAAAACTTTTCTGTCTGAGCTGGAATTGAACCCGGGCTACCGCGGTTCTTTAGCTTAGGGGCCACGCACTCTACCCACTAGGCTACGGCCGTCACATTATAACATTTTTACATAATCAAAAAAAAAGCAACACAATAATTTTTTATATTTAGAATTTGATTCAATATAAATAAATACTTAAATTTTAAGATTTAAAATTTTTACATGGAATTTAATATTTTATCGCAGGCGAAGCAGCGGGTATTTGCTAGTATATAGATAAAAATTAACACGAAAAAGTTGGCTGACTTTAATTTTTTCCCCTGATTCTTCACTTATAGTCCTGTGGGTATTTTAAAGCATTGATCATTTGATAGATTTTCTTCTTTTGTCAAACATTACTTACCGACAACTTCCAATTCAGCGGTAGCTATAAGTGTGTGAAATGATGGAGCATCTGCGGAAACTTCACAGCTATACTTTCCCGAGACAAACATGGTGACGGCTTCCAGAACAATCTGACTCTCGTTAGAGGAATAGCGCTGCAAATAGATACAAACAAAACAAAACCAATGCAGTCAGTATAAAAATAAATGTAGCAAACTTGAAATTAACTCATTTAAGAAATAAAGTTACAAACTAATCATTACTGCTAAAGTTTTTAATTTTTCTTAGGCTTGTTAATTAAATCTACTATCAACGTTGCGCTAGTTGCCTTGCCTTGCTAAAACTTCCCTTTTCTGCACTCATTTAGTGCTTAATTGCTGCAATTACTTTTATTGTCTTAGCTGTATTCTGTAAATAAACCACTTCCAGTTGCAGCAGTATTCTTAGTGCTTACTTCTTTATGGCAGAAGCACTAAGGAATCCTTAGAACACCTTAATGTATGGCTATTTATTTTATTGATGTCTGTGTTGTTGCCAAATTAGTTTCAGGCACAAAGTTCAAAACAACCCAACAGCCCAGGATTTGGTGATAAGAAAACTTTTGCCAGCATGATCAAAACGATAATTAGACAATTAATGATGGTCGTTACGAATGGTGGTTTCAAGGTGATGTTTAGATGATGATATTGGGATAAATAAATAGTTGAGATAAGCAACTATTTGAAGCTTAAACAAGGTCTAGTCTAAGTATGTTTTTTTTAATCTGATTACTGAGTTAACAAAATTTTACGTCATTGCAGAAAATAGATATTTTATGGTCTTAAGTTTATACAAATTTTGAAACATAACATTTTACTTTAATGTTTTACCGGTGTGAAGTTAGCATCTTTTTCGCAGCATTCGGCGAATATGAAATGTCCGATCTCTGTAATCACATATGTTGACAACAGAATGCTGCTAAATTGAATGAGCTTTAAAATTTATCGGCGAATTCAAAAAGCTTTTTACTGTTTGATCAGTGCTTAAGCTATCTAAAATAAGTTTACACTATTGTCCACTAGAGTGCTGGGTAAAGACATTTATATAATGGGCACAAACTGATTCTTGTTTCTCCGTAATTTTGTTATATTCTGAATTCAAATCAAAAGGCTGCCACATATTAAAAATAAAATGCTCAAATTGTTTTGTTAATAATAATTGACTTAGGTCAATTCATACAAGCTTGGGTAAAAAGTATATTTTCCCCGGGTTTTAATGTTTAAAAATTCTAGTAGATATTCAAGTATACGTATAAAATATTTAATTTTTTTCTACGTTGATTATTGTCAGCTGCTGTATGCTTACGGTGACTATCCATAAATGTTCTGTATTGTAAGGAAAATTCTGTATTTCTTATGTATATCTCAATATAAAAGTTATTAATGTTAATTAATACAAGGAATGTCTTAAGTCAATTTTAAATATTTTTTAGTATATAAAATCAACTTCATATAATAATTTTCTATTACAAAAATTAAAATGTTTATAAAAATTTAAGTGAAACTATTTAACAGTAATGCTGCTTAAGAGATGGTATACCTTTTTCTGAAACAATTTCATCATGTTTATAAAAGTTTCATTAAAACCGGTAAAGAACAGGTCAGTTTTTTCTTAAACAATGAGTGCCTTATCTGTAAGAAAAAGTCACCGTCGATTTTCAAACTTTTTGGGATGGTAAGTTTTTCAAAAATCTTACTAAGCACATTTTCCTTAGTTAAAAAAAAGAACTTATTTTATTAATTTATTTCATTTGAGTTTGCGATAAATGTTTTTTTAGTGAATGGTTAAAATAGCATCGAAAAAAAAAATTTAAAAAGAAAGGAATAAAAGAATGACGTAAAACGTTTTCCTGAAATTGCAAAAAATTTGGGAAAATTTATATTTAAAAGGCAGAAATTAAATTACTTTTTAAAAAGTAAAAACTTTAAGTAAACAACTAAAAGTCACAAAATTTATTTTCGCATTACATTTTTTTAATGCCAGGTGTGCACACTGTCACTGCCAGCAGTTTTTCTCTCTTTTCTGGAGAGGCTTAAAGCTTGTTGTAAAATTTCAAACTAAATTTAGAGTATTTGCGTTTTCTCTCGGCGGCTGTGGAATTTTTAACCATAATTTATTCGAGTATATACCCAGTAGCGGATGGAATATATTCCGAATATATGAAGCATCAATTACCTTGTAATGACCACTACTTCCGACTATATTACCTTATTATGCATAAAAGGCCTTACATTTAACATTGAATGAGACAGGAGGTAAGTGATCGCTTCCCTTCAGCATTACCTAGAAGTTATGGACTAACATACTACTTGTATTAAGTTATAAAAATCACTGCATTACTTTTCCTAGTATGCTGCATTACAGGTAATGAGGTATGAGTTAATTACTTCTGCTATATGCAGACGCATTACTTTTTGCCACTGGCAAATCCGCTGCTGGGTATATGTACGGATGCAGTAAATGTAATAAGTTTAAGAGAAGTTCCACTGAAAACTGATAAAATTAAATAAAAAAGTATGCGTGTCAGTTTCGGACACGCCTTTTCAGTTTGCTAATTTAGATCGATTAAAAAACTTAAATAACGTAAATACTAAGGTGGCCCTTAAATTCAAGTGTCTTTTTTTAAATCGATCCCTCTCAAAATATTCGAATGGATGAGAAATGATAAAATATAAAATTTCAGATCAGTCCAAAGTGATTAAGAGGTCACTAAAATTATGCGATTATAACTAAAGCTCACAATTAAATTCATGTTATGCGATTACGTTAAATAACCTGGTCGTTGTGAAAGTTTTTCCTAGAAGTGTACCGTTTTAAAAATTTCGAGTTTGAGTTTTTTACGAAAAACATTCCCAAAAATCTAAGAATGCAAAATTTTAAAAAAGAACATCACAGGTGTGGGGAAATTATTTTGAGTCATTTTTTACAAACATTTAAATAAGAAAAATTCGGAAAAATTTTTAGCTGTTTAAAATTTAATTTTTTTTTAATAATCCTCAAAGTACCTGTTTTAGGCACTCACTTAAAATAAATTTTAAAAAAATATTTCTGATTTATATTCAGAAAAATTATTAGGTTACAGAGATAACTGATATCTGGCAACCCAGGTTTTAGGTTAAAAAATAATAAAAACATTAAAAAAGAGATATTTTTTATTAAAGCAAGCAAACTTAACATAAATGATAATAAAATGTAAAGTTTCGGATCCATCGAAATTGATTTAGAGGTCGCTCAAGTGGTCAAGTATCAGAGAACTGCACAAGCCTATTTAAAGACTATTTCAATTACTTGCTTAAAATACAAGTTCAAGCTAGCTTGAGCTTGATAATTTTGAATCAAGTATAGCTTGCAATTGAATAAATAAGCCCACTACAGCTTGCGACTTGCAAGTATGCTAGCTTACAAGCGAACGGCACGAAGTTTGAAGTAAAGTAAAGCTTGATGCTTTCGGCAAAAAGCGCTTGAAAAGCTTGAAATTGAAGGCAAGTATCCAATTAAAGCAAGTATCCAAAAAATTCAATGAGCTTGTGTAGGAAAAGCTTAACCCTATTATGACTTTTAAGGGATCTGTAGACTGCGTTGTTGCCAGTTTTAGGGAGTAGATGATTTCGGATCTGATGTCAGAATTTAAAATTCAAGATGGCGGATAGAGTTCCCACCTACATTTTGTTTTGTATTTTTGCGAATTCTTGTAATTTTGAAATTCTGACCACGGATTCGGATTCAGCGACCCATTTTTGATGTACTATTTTTTTGCCAGCCCCGAATTCATAACAATACAAAAAATTAAGGTGGCAACCCTATAAACCATCTTGAATTATAAAATTCTGACTTCAGATTCGAAATCAATGACTCCCTAACACTGTTTAATTATGTTAAAAATTCTTAAAAATACAATTATTATTTGGCAACCCTAATATTTCAAAATTTTATAACTTTGAATTTCTGACCACGGATTCGGATTAAGTGACCCATTTTCAGTTTATCATTTTTTTTGACAGCCCAGAATTCATATAAATACAAAAAATTAAGGTGGCAACCCTATTTACCATCATGAAATTTAAAATTCTGACTTCAGATTCGAAATCAATGACTCTCTAACACTGTTAAATTATGTTTAAATTCTTCAAAATACTTATTATTAGGTGGCAACCCAATTATTTCAATATTTTATAAGTTTGAAATTCTGACCACGGATTCGTATTCAGCGACCCATTTTTGGTGTACCCTTTTTTTTGCCAGCCCGCCCAGCCCAGAATTCATATAAATACAAAAAGTTAAGGTGGCAACCCTATCCACCATCTTGAATTTTAAAATTTTGACTTCAGATTTGAAATCAGTGACTCTCTAACACTGTTAAATTATGTTTAAAACTCTTAAAAATGCATATTATTAGGTGGCAATACTGTGGTAAAAATTTAGGTGGCAACCCTAACCTCCATCTTAAATTTAAAACAGTGACATTATATTCGAAATCAAATCCGTTGTCAGAATTTCAAAATTACAAGAATTCGCAAAAATACAAAAAGTTTAGGTGGCAACTCTATCCGACATCTTAAATTTTAAATTTTACATCAAATTCGAAATTATCTACCCCTAAAACTTGCAACCACGAAGTCCACAGTATCCTTAAAAGTCCTATTACGCTTAAGCTCTCTCTACACAAGCTCATTGAATTTTTTGGATACTTGCTTTAGATTCAATTAATTGGATACTTGCGAGCTTACAAGATTTTGCCCATCGTTTCAAGCTTTTCAAGTTTCTGCCTGACAAAGTAAGTCCAAACAAGCCAAGCCAACGAGCAAGCATGAATATGACTTGTATCTTGCTTTTGGATACATACTTGAAAAGGCTTGAACTTCAAGTAGGCTTGTGCAGTTCTCTGGTTTGTATATATTCGTATACGTTCAGTTGGGCTGACGAGAGAATGGAACTGAATATACGACTTGTGTTGCCCCCCACTTTACGATCATTCCAACATCTTTATATTGTTCGCTCTTTTAGATCACTAACAAAAACAAAATTATTTCCGTGTTTGTTGTTATCAGCGTTACCGGACGTTTTTTTTTTTTAAAACTGTAAATTAAAAAAAAAACTGTATTTCCAACAAAAAAACTATAACCCTAAAAAAGCAAGTTTTATTTGACTAATATTTATTTATTTATTAAAATGAAAATTATAAAAAACAATTAATTACCAAAAACATAAGCAATAACATAAGCAGTTACAAAAAAACCTGAAATAACATTTGTACTTTTGAAGTTATAATCTTACAACATTTTCTAGTATTTTTCTGTGACATGCTGCTTTATTTGGACAATTGAAAGGGTTTCATATAAAACATTTCAAATGAAATGCCAAAACAAGGCATCCTATTTTTTTATCTGATATTACGAATAAAATACCTTATTATAATTACACCATGCTTTTGAATAAATCACATTTTTTTTAAATTTGATTTCAATAATTTTTGTAAATTTACTTGTCAATTTTGTTGTGCATTGGTTTGATTTATCATACTGAATACAATTTAATGCATTCTTTTTTAAGAGATATTTTGTTCTTAGAATACCACAAAGTGCGGGAATTTACCGACTTATATCTAAGTTTTGTTTTATTAATACGAGTTATGGAAAATATTCTTTCTATTTATTTAAATTTAAATCACTAAAATTAATTTGACGTAATTCTTATCATTCTACGTAAGCTTTTTCAACAATGCTTACAACATTAGTCAAAAATGTCGACTCAACTGCGATATAGATGGGTGATAAGTATATAAAACTTAGTTGGAGACAGAAATTCCACATCTTATAAAATGCATTTTAAAATTCATTGTTTATAACATAGCCAACATAAAATTTTACGTTTTGTTCTCTTAAGTTGATTTTCTCAGATTGTGGTTAGTTGTAAGTTAAATATTTTTATTTTCTTTTTCAAATCTGAAAAACTGTAATTTTCAGTTGAAACTGTGAATATGGCAACGCTGGTTGTAGTTCAAAGATTTGACTTAGTCGATGCATCGAAAGGAAGAGAAAACTATAAAGAATTATCGAAAATAAGGGATAGAAAGCAACAAGTAACCTTACGGCCGTATTTAAGTTTATTCGTAGTCTTGAATGATGCATTTTTTATGACATCACTTTGAAAAAGCGTAGTTTTATCCAAATATTTCACATTTTAAACTTAAAATCTATTTTATTTATTAATTGTTATGAGAGTTATTTTATTTTAATTTATAAAGGTTTACTATTATTATGACGTAGGCTTGTATGAGAGGTTGTCGGAATTTTCAGTTTTTGTACTAATTTCCTAGCATCGAATGCATACCAAAGTTAAAAAATTATTTGCAAAATTTTAAGTCATTATACTCAATTTTTTGGAATTTAAGAAGAATTTAAATATTTCATTAAGTCACTTTGTATGGGAGGTAAACGTGGTTTTTATAAGATTTTTATAAATTTCATACTTAAAGTGCATAAGGGTTAAAGCTTATGTGCAAAATTTAAAGTCACAAGATTTTTGTGAAATTCAAAGAGATTTTGCCGTTATGGTAAAGTCCCTTTGTATATAAAATTTGTATGCATGTAAAATAAAGCAGTTAATTTTTCTACCTCAATTTTACGCGAAAACATCGTTTGAACATACGAAAAATATGAATATATATGAAGAATATATAATAATACACGTAAGCGTAGAAATTTTCCAATATACAAGTTATGCATTTAACATAGTCGTTTTAATGACTTTTTTGTTATGTGGCATCTTTTTCGCGTAACGATTTTAAAAGTTTATGTGGCAATATATTAAATGTCATTGACTTGGAGGATTTTTTATGAGGATAAAGCGCCAAACGAATTTTCCAACAATACAACAAAATAACAAAATAAAGCCGAGATTAAATACATATTTCATTAAAAATGAATCACGTAAGTACTTTTTATATAAATGTGTTAAAATATTGTATCTAATAATTTGTGAATTCGTAATAACGTGAGTTGAAAGTTAAAAACCAAGTGTGTTTGAGTTTGTTCTCAGAATTTCTACCGCAGTTAGTCAATATTTCTACCGCAGTTAGTCAATATTTCTACCGCAAATTGAAAGTTCCACCCAAGGCAGAAACCCTAAGAGTTTTACTGCTCATCGCCTGGTAGCTCTTTTTACATTTATTTTTTTCTGTTAATGTTGCTGCTGTCTGTACCGTCTGTGCTGTTGAATATATAAAAAACCAGTTTTAGCCATTCGATAGAATTTATCATATTTTAAATGTCAATTATAAAAAGTAAATTACATATTTAAACACTTTTATTGCTATTTGGACGACAAGCTGTTGTAAGATATTTTTTTATGCACTATGTTTTTGAAAGTTACAAATTCTTAGCTATTTTTCTAAATACAAGGTAACTAAAACACATATAACTGCATTTTTAAATACAAAATTTTTGAAATAAAACTAACAAAAAGTTGTCGTTAAAATAACAAATTTGTATGAAAATTTTAAAAAAGTTTAAAAATGTTTAAAAAAACAAAGACAATTGTCGTTAAATCGTGTTGAGTAAATCTTTAAACACCGTAGGCTTGGCAACTTGAGGCTTAACGAAAATTTTTTTGCTTAAACGTATTTTTTTACTCCTATGGTCAATTTTTTTTGACTGTGAGTTTAAACTCTAGTCCAATTAAACCGAGCTTTACTGACCAAAATTGAACGTTTAACGTTGATATATTTACATCATATCAAAATTATAATTTGTTACATAATTAAATGTTTTACAAAATACACTATGTTCCATACCAAATGGACGAACTTCATTTTCGTCCAATTAATTTTACGAAAAAGGCAAAAGGAGGGCGTGGATACTTTTTATTTCACAGAGAAATACCCTAAAAAATATTTGTGGTTCTAGAATAAAAATTCATATAAGAGCTAAACTTAATCACATCGCTCCACCCTAATAGGCATTCTAATTTAATTGACTTAAACGAACAAACATATTTATTTTTATGTAGCTTTGTAATTGTTCAGCTTTAATATTTGCAAATTAAGAACTTTTACGTTATTTAACTACTTCTTTGTTTTCGAGACAGTAAATATTTCACAAATTATTAGCTACAGATCAAAATATTTCTTTATTCTTATACCACGGAATACATGTTAATTTTAATTTTGTATTTGTTATTTGCTTTCCCCTAGAACGTAGGAAAGCCTTTGAATTCTGAGCAGAAAACACAAAAAGGTGTATTTTCTATCGTAAGAAAGGTACATATGAAATAAAATATTTTTAAAAAATTTTGTTTGACCTTACATCACTTTAGACCCATGAAAAATGGGATAGTTTATTTTTTGATTTTTATGAAAAATGTAATATTAACGAATTTATACATAATCATTACTGTTTTTTGTAAATATAAAATGAATACTTTAATAAATTTCGATAAATATAAGGTTAATTCTAACATTTCATTATTTCAAATTATTAACTACTCTTTTTGAAAATGTATGTGAAAACAATTTTTTAAATATAAATTAACAAAAATAACATTAGGTCGAATTAATTTTTTTTTTGTCCTGGCATTCTATATTGGATTCTATGAAAAAATATATAGCATTTTATACAACAAATCGCCTTACACGAAACTTCTTCTAAGCTTTTTGAAACGAAGTTCCTTTACGCAGCTCACGGGTAGTGCGATTTGATAGAAAAAATCACGTAACCGTGTGATTGCTGTGTGTATTAGAGCCCTACGTAGGTGCACTTAAAACCGGCTTCAAAACATTTGTTCATTTCACACTATACTGCACTGTCTTGCTTGCTGCAAAGAAATCATGTATGTGATTGCAGCGAAGACGAACAAAACACGATAGAGCAATAAAAAACATATCATTGATATTGATCTAAGATATCGTTGTCAATGAGCTCACTGCAGTCAATGCAACGAAAGCTTGTTGACTGGCAATAGATGATTTATATCAGACAACGAATACGGTGCTGGCGCGAACAGTGCTATGAGGTTGCTGAATTCGAATCTGAAGTCAGGATTTTAAATACAAAAATTGGTAATAGGGCTGCTGGTACGAACATCAGGTAAAAATGGGTCGCTGAATCCGAATCCGTTGTCAGAATTTAAAAATAATGTAATTTTTTTATAATAGGGTTGCCACCTAATATTATGTATTTTTTAAAGTTTTAAACATCATTTATCAGTGTTAGGGGGGGGAGGGGGTCGCTGATATCGAATCTGAAGTCAGAATTTTAAAATTCAAGATGGTGGATAGGGTTGCCACCTTCATTTTTTGCATTTTTATGAATTCGGGGCTGGCAAAAAAAAATGATACATCAAAAAGGGGTCGCTGAATCCGAATCCGTGGTCAGAATTTCAAAATTATAAAATTTTGAAATAATAGGGTTGCCACCTAATAATATGTATTTTTAAGAGTTTTAAGCATCATTTATTAGTGTTAGGGGGTCGCTGATATCGAATCTGAAGTCAGAATTTTAAAATTCAAGATGGTGGATAGGGTTGCCTCCTTCATTTTTTGCATTTTTATTAATTCGGGGCTGGCAAAAAAAAAATGATACATTAAAAAGGGGTCGCTGAATCTGAATCCGTGGTCAGAATTTCAAAGTTATAAAATTTTGAAATAATAGGGTTGCCACCTAATAATATGTATTTTTAAGAGTTTTAAACATCATTTATTAGTGTTAGGGGGTCGCTGATATCGTATCTGAAGTCAGAATTTTAAAATTCAAGATGGTGGATAGGGTTGCCACCTTCATTTTTTGCATTTTTATGAATTCGGGGCTGGAAAAAAAAAATTATACAACAAAAAGGGGTCGCTGAATCCGAATCCGTTCAGAATTTCAAAATTGTAAAATTTTGAAATAATAGGGATTCTTTTACTTTTTTAAAATAAAAATGAATTCGTAAAATTAAAAAAAAAAATTATGACGGCAACACTATTCACGATCTTGAATTTTAAAATTCTGACTTCAGATTCGATATCAGCGACCCCCTTACACTGATAAATGATGTTTAAGACTTTAAAAAATACATATTATTAGGTGGCAGCCCTATTACTTCAAAATTTTATAATTTTGAAATTCTGACAACGAATTCGGATGCAGCGACTTATTTTTACCTAGTCAATTTTGAAAATCTTGAAGTTGGTGTAAAAAAATGTCTACTGAGGCGCTGACGACCGCTGATTAAAATTATCAAAATGATCAAAATGATCCAAATGATCTATTGCCATATATTGCTTTTTATTTTTTTATTTTATTTATTTTATTGCTCATCCTTCCCTTAACGATTAAATTTCATTGCTTGTGGTGTTGACGAACAAAAACACGCCATGCTTGGATTGCCGAGAGAGAAAGTGTGTATTGCTTTTCGTTGTAGGGTTTCGTTTGCTGTTGAGCAAATCAAACTCTCAAGTGTTATTAGATGACAGTCAACTGTGAGCAATGCAATAAATCACAGTGTGTGTACGTTCAAATAGATGCGCCGACACAGGGCTTTAGTGTGTATGCGTGAGAGTATCAAGCTGACTACAAAATAGCAGACGAATAATATTGTATCTCAGAGTAATATTGACTCAAGGGTACTGAAATTTATTACAGTGGTAGGCACAATTATCACAAAATATGGTATAAAAAGTGGGCGTTATTCGACAAAAAGGTGTGGCAATATTAGAAAAACACTGTTACTCGAATAAGATTGACACCAGGGTACAGAAATTAAGTACAGGGGTAGACATAATTATAAAAATTTACGGTGAAGAAAGTGGGCATTGTTCGGCAAAAGGGCGTGGAAAGTGAAGAAAAATACTGTATCTCAATTAATATTGACACTATGGTCATAAAATTCGGTACAAGAATGGGTAGAATTATCACAAAACACTATGAAGAAAATGGGCGGCAATAAACAAAGGGCGCGTCACTTTTAGAGAAACACTGTATCTTAGTTAATATTGACACTAGGGCATTGAAATTTTGTACATGGGTAGGCTTACAAATTACGGTCAATAAAGTGGGCGTTATAAACAAAGGGGAGTGGCAATATCAGAAAACACTATTAATATAAGAAAACACGATCAAGAAAGTAGGTGGAATTTTTCAAAGGGCATGTCACTATAAGAAAAACACCGTATCTCGAATATTGACGCTATGGTACAAAGATTCGTAACAAGAATGGTCAAAATTATTATCATCATCTCTAAAAAGAAAGAAATAAAAACTTTTTAACAAAAAAAATGTTTAACAAAAAACTTTTTAACAAAAAAAAAAAAAACAACTTCAAAACCACTACAAAGTAAAAAATTATTTTAAATTACTTTTCAAATTAATTTTTTGGTAAATTTTATCATTTATTTATATATATATTATTAAATTGGAAATATTATTAACATAATTTTATTCTTGTTTATGTTTTGTTTTATTCTTGCAATTTAATTTCTTTACAAATAGAAAGCCTTTAAAGCCGAAGCGTTAATTTTATAAAAGCCTGATTATATTAACGCCAACTTTAAAGTTTTTATATTCATAAAGAAACTAATATGTTTATGATAATAAAATAAAATAGAAAAAAATTATAATTATAAGATTTCCAATTTAATAATATATATAAATATATTATCGAATTTACTAAGAATTAATGTGAAAAGTAGTTTTAAATTATTGTTTACGTTGTAGTGGTTTTGAAGTTGGTTTTTTTTTTTTGTTAAAATGTTTTTTGTTAAATTAATTACATTTATAAGTGCACAGCGAACTTTTATGAAATCAAACTTTTAAAATGGAATTTCGGGAAAAATAGTTTCACTGAATGCTCCCGAAGAGCAGTTTTTCTTAAAATTTAATACAGAGTGCAGAGGTCAAAGTTAACATAGTTAGGTAGTGTGTTTATTCATTTTCGTCGATGGTTTTTTTGTTTCTTAAGATCTGTGAAACTAGCAGTTTTGACTTTTTTTGCATATTCACAAAAGAGGAAATCTTGCAACTCATTTTAAAAAAAACTGAACGATTTTTTTGTCATGAAACTTTTTGAGGTCAAAGTTAACATAGTTAGGTAGTGTGTTTATACATTTTCGTCGATGGTTTTTTTGTTTCTTAAGATCTGTGAAACTAGCAGTTTTGACTTTTTTTGCATATTCACAAAAGAGGAAATCTTGCAACTCATTTTAAAAAAAACTGAACGATTTTTTTGTCATGAAACTTTTTTAAGTCAAAGTTAACGTAGTTAGGTAGTGTGTTTATACATTTTCGTCGATGGTTTTTTTGTTTCTTAAGATCTGTGAAACTAGCAGTTTTGACTTTTTTTGCATATTCACAAAAGAGGAAATCTTGCAACTCATTTTAAAAAAAACTGAACGATTTTTTTGTCATGAAACTTTTTGAGGTCAAAGTTAACATAATTAGGTAGTGTGTTTATACATTTTCGTCGATGGTTTTTTTGTTTCTTAAGATCTGTGAAACTAGCAGTTTTGACTTTTTTTGCATATTCACAAAAGAGGAAATCTTGCAACTCATTTTAAAAAAAACTGAACGATTTTTTTGTCATGAAACTTTTTGAGGTCAAAGTTAACATAGTTAGGTAGTGTGTTTATACATTTTCGTCGATGGTATTTTTGTTTCTTAAGATATGTGAATCTAGCAGTTTTGACTTTTTTTGCATATTCACAAAAGAGGAAATCTTGCAACTCATTTTAAAAAAAACTGAACGATTTTTTTGTCATGAAACTTTTTGAGGTCAAAGTTAACATAGTTAGGTAGTGTGTTTATTCATTTTCGTCGATGGTTTTTTTGTTTCTTAAGATCTGTGAAACTAGCAGTTTTGACTTTTTTTGCATATTCACAAAAGAGGAAATCTTGCAACTCATTTTAAAAAAAACTGAACGATTTTTTTGTCATGAAACTTTTTGAGGTCAAAGTTAACATAGTTAGGTAGTGTGTTTATACATTTTCGTCGATGGTTTTTTTGTTTCTTAAGATCTGTGAAACTAGCAGTTTTGACTTTTTTTGCATATTCACAAAAGAGGAAATCTTGCAACTCATTTTAAAAAAAACTGAACGATTTTTTTGTCATGAAACTTTTTGAGGTCAAAGTTAACATAGTTAGGTAGTGTGTTTATACATTTTCGTCGATGGTATTTTTGTTTCTTAAGATCTGTGAAACTAGCAGTTTTGACTTTTTTTGCATATTCACAAAAGAGGAAATCTTGCAACTCATTTTAAAAAAAACTGAACAATTTTTTTGTCATGAAACTTTTTTAAGTCAAAGTTAACGTAGTTAGGTAGTGTGTTTATACATTTTCGTCGATGGTTTTTTTGTTTCTTAAGATCTGTGAAACTAGCAGTTTTGACTTTTTTTGCATATTCACAAAAGAGGAAATCTTGCAACTCATTTTAAAAAAAACTGAACGATTTTTTTGTCATGAAACTTTTTGAGGTCAAAGTTAACATGGTTAGGTAGTGTGTTTATACATTTTCGTCGATGGTTTTTTTGTTTCTTAAGATCTGTGAAACTAGCAGTTTTGACTTTTTTTGCATATTCACAAAAGAGGAAATCTTGCAACTCATTTTAAAAAAAACTGAACGATTTTTTTGTCATGAAACTTTTTGAGGTCAAAGTTAACATAGTTAGGTAGTGTGTTTATACATTTTCGTCGATGGTTTTTTTGTTTCTTAAGATCTGTGAAACTAGCAGTTTTGACTTTTTTTGCATATTCACAAAAGAGGAAATCTTGCAACTCATTTTAAAAAAAACTGAACGATTTTTTTGTCATGAAACTTTTTGAGGTCAAAGTTAACATAGTTAGGTTGTGTGTTTATATATTTTCGTCGATGGTTTTTTTGTTTCTTAAGATCTGTGAAACTAGCAGTTTTGACTTTTTTTGCATATTCACAAAAGAGGAAATCTTGCAACTCATTTTAAAAAAAACTGAACTATTTTTTTGTCATGAAACTTTTTTAGGTCAATGTTAACATAGTTAGGTAGTGTGTTTATACATTTTCGTCGATGGTTTTTTTGTTTCTTAAGATCTGTGAAACTAGCAGTTTTGACTTTTTTTGCATATTCACAAAAGAGGAAATCTTGCAACTCATTTTAAAAAAAACTGAACGATTTTTTTGTCATGAAACTTTTTGAGGTCAAAGTTAACATAGTTAGGTAGTGTGTTTATACATTTTCGTCGATGGTTTTTTTGTTTCTTAAGATATGTGAATCTAGCAGTTTTGACTTTTTTTGCATATTCACAAAAGAGGAAATCTTGCAACTCATTTTAAAAAAAACTGAACAATTTTTTTGTCATGAAACTTTTTGAGGTCAAAGTTAACATAGTTAGGTTGTGTGTTTATACATTTTCGTCGATGGTTTTTTTGTTTCTTAAGATCTGTGAAACTAGCAGTTTTGACTTTTTTTGCATATTCACAAAAGAGGAAATCTTGCAACTCATTTTAAAAAAAACTGAACGATTTTTTTGTCATGAAACTTTTTGAGGTCAAAGTTAACATAATTAGGTAGTGTGTTTATTCATTTTCGTCGATGGTTTTTTTGTTTCTTAAGATCTGTGAAACTAGCAGTTTTGACTTTTTTTGCATATTCACAAAAGAGGAAATCTTGCAACTCATTTTAAAAAAAACTGAACGATTTTTTTGTCATGAAACTTTTTTAAGTCAAAGTTAACGTAGTTAGGTAGTGTGTTTATACATTTTCGTCGATGGTTTTTTTGTTTCTTAAGATGAAACCAGCAGTTTTGACTTTTTTTAAATTATTAAAAGTTTATCCAATTAAGAAGTTTTGGTACAGTTATTTTTACCTAAGCCGTATGATGAAAATTGTGTTGCTTTTAGATTTAAATCTTATTCAATCAGTAGTTCTATCTTATGTTTAATTTTTTTATATTTATGCAATTTTTTAGCATTTCTTTTAAATATTTTTAAAATACTATTTAATAACATTTGAGTAGAGTATTTATATTTATATAAATAATTGCAGAAAGTCGGTATATCGTCGCTGCGCCTACAAAAATGGATATGTGATTTTTGTACATTTTTTATTGCATATTTTTTTAATGTTCATATATCTGCATTTGCCTTGTTTTTAGATTTTTTTTGTTTATAAGTGATCAAAACAGCAACGTGGTCGCAGTTGTTGAAATGCTCTAGTGAAAAGTTGCTGATATACACATAACCCTTTTTTTAGGCACAGCGACAATATGTAGATTAGTCTTATCTCAATTTCGTTGCTAATGAAGAAAATAGTACAAAAAAAAATAAAAGAGCTTTTAAAAAGCTTTTTAGTTATTTAGGTATGTTAGTAACAGAGATTTTTTCTGTTAAGATTCCTATTACAGAGATTTGTTGCGAAAAGATGTTGTTAACATAATTAAGTTGCTAACATACCTCTGTTAAGTTTTTTTTCGCCAGATGCTGCATTTCGCCGGATGCTAACTTCACACAAGTTAATGTTTTGATTTATACAAACTGTTGGCTTAATATATTCTAAAAATTTTGTGTTATTTTGTGTAAGAAATTGTTTTTAGTTTTTGGTAAAAAGAAATCTATATCTTAAATAGTAAAGAGTGTGTCATTAGAAATTATAGCATTGAATATAAACGATATCTCAAGAACCACTGATTAAATTTTTCAAAAGGTTATCATTTATGAATAAACTTTTTAATCAAACTCAGAAACTATTAAATATATATATATATATAAATAAATAAGTAGGCTGTAGGTCAGTTTTTAATTGTTTTTATTATCTCCATTCTTTCGAACTCCTTGGTAGTTTATTTTATAGGACTAAAAGTTAAAAATACATATAATAAAACAATTTAGAACTCTGACAAAAAAAAAAATTAAGACTGACAAGCATATAAAAACTAAAGTCACTTAGTAGCAAAAATTGACATAAAAAAACCACAACGAACAAAACTACAAAGACACATTAAATAACAAAAACTTTGAAAATGTGAATTCGCAACGGACTCGTATTTTTTTAAATAGTTCTGATTCAAAACGGAACAATGAGGTTTATGCTATATTCAAAAAATTTTTTTTAATATTTTTGTTATCTCAGTTTTTTAGTTAGGTGCGTGCGTAATGATTTAAAAAAATTATTTAGAATAGAAATAAGTTCACAATTCCATTTCGAATCCCAAATCAACTAAAAATGAAAAAAATTTTAGAACAAATTTGAGACTGCCTTGTATGTTAAACGTTGTGACCATTTTTTGACGGATTTGGAACGGTTTCGAAACGGATCCACATCAGGTTTCGTGTACATTGGGTTTTAGCGCAGTTGATAGTGTCTGTAGTAGTGTCAACTGTTCCCAGTCGTTCGCGGCATCATTGACGAACTTTTCGTGATGATTTCTTTAAGGAAATTTCTGCAAGAGCTGCTGGACTTAAAAAGAATTCATACAAAATATAATGCAAAGTAGTGGTTGTCAGCGGCCAATTTTTTCCACTCTATTACAAGAACTTCAAGATATTCATGATTGTTGCAATTCGCCGAATCGTTCAAAGGCTAAATTGTAGAGTTCGCAAACTATCGATGACACTATCGATACAATCGATAATTTCACACTATCGTTACTATCGATAGTTTTGGACTGACTATCGATGGTTTTCGATAGTATTTAAATATTCATTGACACCACTGTTTAGGTGTCATTGCCATTGCTGTCGCATTCGTTTGATTTTAACAATTTTGTATAACTTTTTTCTGTTTTGTGGAGTGAAAGCACTGGTGATGTTTCTTTTAAATGTATGAGCAGTGTGTTGATTTGGAAGATGGATGATAGTTAGTTAGTGGTTGAAAAGATGGAGTAGTTTCGATGAAGATTTGTTTTAAATTTACACAGCTCAAAACTGACGGGAAACATGCTCGCAGGGAGACTATTCCACAACTTTACCGTACAACTAAAGAACAAGGCAATGGTAAAGGAATGGGCTTGGACAGCTGCCCGAGTGGGCCTGGAAAACATACGGTGTATTGACGTCAGGACATTACGAAACCAATATTACGTCGATTTCCAATAGAGTTGAGAGGATGAAATATTTTTATCACCTATCAAATATATAGCACGACGTTGAATTCGGTCCAGAAACACGTTTCGATTTTAATTCCTTGACGAATTTTCTTTATATTTCTGACTACTTTTCACTAACGAAATTTCCTCAATATTTCGATATTGGGTTGCGTGCATGATAAAAGCCGACGTTTCTGCATTGCGTCTTGCACGAACTTAGAACATTTATATTAAATTTTCGTCAATGAAATCTATGGCCAAATCAGCATATTTCCTCAAGGATCAAGAAAAATCGTACATGATTCATTTGAGATTTCTTCAAGACTGGAACTACTGTGTTGTAGTTGAGTCGTTTATGTATAGGTGCGTTAATTACCCAGTGGGCATTTTAGCTAGTGTTATGCAAAAGAAGTCATGTTAGTAGTGGTTTTTGGCGTCAAAATAACTTTCATGATCGCTGTATTGATTCTTGATTCTTGTAAACAATACCTTTTAAAGATTCTGAGTTTTTTCATATTTTATATGATAAAATTTTTAAAAAATTAAGGAAAAATTATAAATGATCAGAACAATTTAAAAGGAAAATCTAAATTTAAAAAAAAAAAAAAAAAATTTTTATTTGTTCGAGCTGGGTCTCGAACTCAGGTCTATGAATTCGAACACATTACATTTTATATTATATGAAAGCTTTTATATGGGAAAATTTTAAGTTTTTCCCCAGACAACATTTTTGGCTGGAAAATGAACTTAAAACAGCAGACAGCTAATCTGTTTATTGTATTAAAAATTAAATTATTTAGGCCCATTTTTGGCAGCGCAGGGTGGGAATCGTACCAAAACCAGCCAGTTGACTGCCATTGTACAGAAGCAGATTGGCTAACACAAAGTATAATTATTTGACAAGGTAGCCGTGACAGTTTTTTGGCGATTGGTAGTTGTCAAAAACAGCTAAAGGAGTTGTAATTTGCTGCTGTTGACTAGCTATGTGCTTATTTTAAACTTTTTTTTTATAACAACATAGTCCAACACGCAAAAAACTAAGCAGATTTCCTATACGAAATTTGGTAGAGAAATGTTTGTACCGTATAATCAGTTAAAGTTTTTATTCAAGATGATGAATTCGCGGGTCACTCACTCATCCTTCCCAAAACTAGGGAAGGTTGCTGATCTCCGGTATCAACATCAGAAGTCTTCACCTCAATTCTAGCATACGCTTTACTTCATAAACTAAGCGGTTCTGCATTAAGCAGTCTGTTGGAATTGATTGATTCCATTTAAAAACATTTCATAAAAATAAATTCACCTATTGAGTGTACGGCGCACTGCAACAACTGTTACAGAACAGTAAAAGGAAATGCGAGGAATATAATAGCACAGACGAATTCAGATATCTGCTCGCCTTTTCAATAGGGGCACAGCTGCAGGCAATTATTTCTCGCCCAGATTTCTGCAAACAATTACTCACCATTTTAGCAGAAAAAAAGAAAGTGTTGACGGGATAGAAGACATTTACGATGGCGAACTGTATCGCAATCAATGCGAAAATGGATTCATGAATGACCCCAGGAATTTATCTTTCATATGGTATTCTGACGGAGCAGCACTCTATTTAACTTATACTTTTAACTAGATTTGTATGTAGTAAGTAGCAAATGCTTTAAAAATTATTTAAAACCAACGGCCATATCAAAAATTTAAGTCACTCTTGTACACCAGTATATTAGATTTTCTAAAATACAGTTAATTTCGCCACTAACAAATGAATTTTCACCTCAAAAAAATTAATTTTGCATTACAAGTAAAAAATATTTCTTATGTTTTGTATTCCACCAAATATGATTATTAGTGTTCCACTAAATATGATTGAAAATGAATAAAGCACTTTTACCTTTATAAATATTATACAATAACATTTTATACATTTATTTCTGCAAACTTTCGGCAAAAAAAATTAACTGTAACTGCTGAGTTCACATGTTAAATGTAAAAAGGTTTTCAAAAATTTCAAGTTAAAGCCAGTAAAAAGTAAGAGCTCAGAGAAGTTGGACAGAATAAAAGCGTCTTCCAGTATAAAGCGAGATAGTTCTTTTGTCTATAAAGCAAAACATTTTCAAGCTGCTGGACTATTTTAACTGGATGTTAATACAATGATTGTTTTTAACCGAGTTCATGTGCCTGCCAGTATAGTGCGAAAGCATTTTGTTCTGTAGAAAATAAAATTTTTAAGCTTGCCCAAATATTCCAGTTCAATGCCAAAATAATGGTTTCATTGAACAGAGTTCATATGCCTGCCGTTATAGTGCGTAGGAATGCTGCTGCTGAAAAAACAAAAATGTTTGAGCTGCTTGAACATATCAGTTGCCGGCCAATACAATGCTTAATTTCGACACACTGCCTTCTACTGACTTTTCAATGCCTTCGTGCTGCTACTTGCTGGCAGCCTTTTTTGATAAAAAGTAAACTGGCCGCCACCACATTTCAGCAAATTGCCATATCTCTGCTCGTTTGCTACAATTATGCTGGTATAATGCCATTTCCCTGTCGAAAATTTTGTATGGGGTTTCTTATATTTTTGTATGAAGAAATTTTACAAAAAATTTTTAATGTACAGACAAATTTGTAAAACAAATTATATTTAAAAAAAAAATTAAAAAAAAATTATAAAAAAATTATTTTTTTTTTCAACCGCGCTCCTGAAAGCTTACTTTCCTTTGTAATGATGCAAAATAAGCTAGTTAGACAAAAAGTGCTAAATATGCTTATAAAGATGTCGGGACCGTCACATGAGAGGGCGTTGGCTTAAGTCTGGAAATTGTCAGTCGTTTTTTATATCAAGTTGATACTTATATTGCTCTTTTTTCTAACGTGCATTCTCAAAAAGGGCTTTTAGCAGGCCTCTTTAGAATCGCGAGAGAGGAAGGCCTAGAAAATATTCTCGATTCATATAAAAAAGTTAATGGGCTGTGGATATGAGCGCGGAAGGGCTAGAAAATCTATATGATGGCATGCTAGAAGCGCCTCGACACCCTGCTTATGGCCATTGGTATGTGTAGCATCTCGAGTAAATCTGCGTGCGTAGTTCTTTTCTTGGTATAGTATGTGTATATTGTCAAAATTGTTAGATCTTTCAGTTCTACTACAGCTTGCTCCAAGTGCAGTTTTTTGTTGCACGGGTTTGTCTTGTGTTTTTTGGTTAGATTTATGCCCTGTTATTCCAGTCCGTAGTTTAGTCATAGTCGTTTCAACATAAACTTCACCTGCGCGCGAAGTTTGATATATCAAATTCGATTTGTCATTTTTGATAATTTGGCATTTTTTTCTGAATAGCTGTCGTAATGTATTATTGACCTTTAGAGTAATTCTATATTAGTCTTTATTATATGTCAATGATTTGTATTTTTAGGATGTGCGACTGGGCTTTTCGAGGCCCATTTTGATAATAGCCAATTTTTTTCTTAGATCTGAGCACCGAAATATTTTATACCAATACCGCTGATGTTTCTAGTTGTAACAAAACAAACTAAAAATAATTTTCGTTACTTTCTTAGAACAAACCGATCAGTTTATATACTAAGTTCGTAAGTGAACATATTAGGCCTCACAAGTCCCGTCCGTTAGGTGTATGGGAAACTTATGTAAGCTACTAAACAAAATATGTTCACACCAGTGGCATAGATAGCTTTTGGTTGTGGGGGAAGTTAGTAAAAAAGGTAATAACCTCAAAGAAGTACACTTTTGAATACCTTATTAAATGACTGTTTTGTGAAGCCGAATGTCACGTTTCGTCGAAAAACGACGAGAAACGGTAGGTAGGTAAAAAAATGATGGGCTCGTTGAATTGAATCTTAACAACACCGAATTTCTGGAAGCTCCACATGGCACTATATCTGTAGTAATTGTTGACTGATTTCGAAAAATTAAATACTGAACTAAATCAAATTTTGATTACTTTCTTGAGAAAAAGAAGAATTTTTGGCAATACATATACATTTGGATTCGTGCTTAACTTATCATTAGAATCAATTCACAATAACGTGAGATATGTGGTAATATTTCCAAGACTCTGGGGGGAGGGTCCTGACTAGTGGACCACTCCATATCTACGCCAGTGGCTCAATTCAAATCAATCAATTTCGACGACTTTGTTAAGCTTTATATATATGGGTAAAGCTCTTGTGTGCATATGGTAACATAATATATATTTTTTTTTTTGTATTATTGGAAATGTCGGAAATAAGTGACGTAGTGTGGGAAGCGCTTGGTATTGTTCTTGATTTTCTAGGCTGCCGACAGACCGGATACAGCGCACTGAAGACAGGTTTTTTGACACTGGAAATCTAGAGAGTGAAGAAGACCATCACTTCGGAAAAACAAGCCATATAAAACTCTGAACTACGACGGAAATATATGCAGGTGTCAATATTATGAACCAGATACTCAGTTGTACTCTTTCAAGCGTGGCACAAACCAATAAACGGACACACATCGCGTATTTTTAAAGGTTTTGACATCCCAGTTGTTTACTCCTCACATGGAAAATAGGGCAATAAAAAAAAAGTTACCTAAAACTCAATAAACTATTTTAAGTATCAAACAATTTGAATTTGTATTTAAAATCAAATATGATTTAAACTATCAAACATTTAGAATTTGTATTTAAATCATATAAAATCAACATAATAAATAACAAGGTCATTTAGAAAAAACTTTAATATTGAAAATTGTGTTTTCAGTGCTGACAAATTAATTTTTAAATAGCTTTTATTGTCATAGCTTAAAGGTTTTTAAAAATATTTTCCCTTTATATTTTTACTAATTAAAAAATCACAACTTAAGTTCACTTTTCTCATTAATTTCTTTCTTTTAGCTCCATGTATAAACATCAATTGGTCCGTCTTTTTTTCTGCCATATTAAACTGTTTATTTTATCTATTTAACTGATTCATTAAAAACATGTTAATAGTTTACCTCAAGTTTATGCCAATTGTGGTCAGTTTTTATTAAGCAATTCCCAAACAACATAAGTTTTAATTTTTTTATCTTTAATTTGCGTAAAAATTTTTCTGTGTGCAAAGATTACAAAACAACACAGAAGCTTCCCAGCAAGCCATGAAACTGACTGTCCCAAAACGGAGTTAAAAATGGCAGTATCTGATTTGCTGGTATGAAAACGGCATGTTTTTATATCTTTAAACCGTTCTCTATAATTGTAAAGTCCCTTTTTATATTTTTCAAGAACTGAATTAAAATGTTTGTCAAATTTGCTTGCTGCGCTAGCGTCGTTTGTTCTTGTCTTTTCTGATCTCTCTTTTCCACCCGTTATCCATCAAACTCTAAAACATGCATTGAATGTTGTATTGAAATCAAAGTAGTTCAGTTGTGAAGTTGAGTTGCCGGATATCGGTTAATTTATTTTTGCCGCTAAATAAAATAAATTTGTTCTAGTAAAAAAGGTGATAATTGTTTAACATAAAAAATTAAACTGCAAATGAATAAAAGCAGCAAAAGGGAAGTTTTAGAAATATTTAATAGTATGCAAATTAAAATACCTAAAAAGGAAACTGTTTTACTGCCTCCAGAAAATGACTGCAATTTACATGAAATTGCAAGTTATTGTGGAAGCGAAGAAATGAAAAATGATGAAAACTTTAGAAAATCTTTGGCAAAATGGTCAATAAAATATAATATAAAAACAGTGACAGTGAACGATTTGCTGAGTGTATTAAAACCACATTTTTAAGAACTCCCATCAGACTCCAGAGCCCTAAAGCAAACACCTAGAGATGCAAGCGCAAGCGTCTTTTGCAATCGAAAGAGGAATTTTTACCTATTATGGCCTTGAAAATAGCTTGACAGACTTTTTACATAATAACAAATTTGAATACAGCGAAATAAAAATAAATTTTAATGTTGATGGCTTACCAACAGCTAAAAGCTCCAAAAGGCAAGTTTGGCCAATTTTAGTTAACGTTGCTTCCACAGACATTGTAGTGACAGTTGGAATATTCGAAGGCTTTAGTAAACCAGCAAACAATGATGAATTTTTAGAGAAATTTGTTGAAGAAATGGAATATTTAATTGAAAATGGTTTTATGTATAAGGGTCATTCTTTTACAAACCAAACACCATTCTGACAGCCACATTTTTGATTTGCATGAATTTTTTTTAACGAGTTCTATATTGACAAAAAAGAGACATGTGTTCGAGGATTTTTTTTTTTTGAAGTGAAAACTTCTTTAGGCTCGTTGAACGATTTTAGTAAAGGGTAAATCTTTGGTTTGCGTTATTGTCTTTTTCCGAGTAACTCTCGTCATCAATACAGACAGCAAAGATAACAACATAGGAAACTTAGAAAACATAAGCAAGCAACCATCAATACGCTCCAGGAAAAATCTGAAGGCTTCCATCTAAAAGTGATAAAGAATTATTTCCCCAGTATCTTTCGGAAGCTTAAGGGTAGTTTAGTATTTATGTTGTTTCCAAACCGCTTCTTTAGGAATGCCTGTTGAAACTTTAACTTATTGTCAAGCAATGACAACAGAAAATAATAATAATATCATTGTTTGCTAGCTGCTTATTATAGAATTCGATAGTCTAGTGGTAGCGCGCTTGACTGTCGCTCAGGGGTCCCGAGTTCGAATCCTGGCCGGGCATTTTCATAACAAGGGAGAGGTGTGTTTCCACATTAATTTTTAGAACAGGGGAGGGGACTGCTTCTACTTCACTTTTTAGACAGCGGAAAGGAATGTTTCCGCATTCATTTTTAACACAGCGGAGAGGAATGTTTCCCTTTAATGACAAGCTATGTAAAAAAAGAAAAGGGGTGTCCAACGGAAGGGATTGTTCCTCTGCTGACGCATCGTTCTTTCCCCTCCATTTGTTCCGCTGCGAAACATTATCTGCATTCCCACTAGGCACTAGGCACTAGAACAGATCAAAGCTCAGTAAACAACGCTAGTTCAACTTTATAACAATTTGTCACCACAGTCTTGAAACAGCTGTTTTAAGAAAAACAACAAAAGAAAACAGCAATACCAAAACGCCCATTGAGCGGTGAAACGTCAAAATAGGAAAATGAATAGTTATTTAGATTTGCTAACTATGTTCGTTTTGATAAAAAATGCTTGAAACTTGGCAGCATTTTAAGATCAGAAATAGAGCTAGAAATCGAGCTATTTTTAATTTTTGTTTTTGTTTTGTGAATAAAATAGAGCCGCGCTCTAAATCAACGACCACGGGAATGCCGCTATTGAATGTTACTTATTTTTTCAATGTAGCGCAAACGATGTGATAATTCTCTTCTCTGTTCATCGTTGTGGTATATTTGCTTGGTAATTGTTGTTGTAAATGTTTTTTAGTTCAGCTACAGATCTACATATACATTGACTGAAAAACAGTAAATATCCTTCATGATTTCTTTATGAAGGAACGATTTGTCAGCAGATAAACTTATTGATGGTTGCTTGCTGCCATAGTAGAATTAGACAAGAAAGTGTTAGGGCTGAATGCGTTCTCTTTCTAAGTGACCGTAACCTCCATCATCGTATCATCCATTTTGATATATTTGCCAATTCTTGCTTTCATATTGCATTCTCATTGTTTGCAGATTTTGTATGAAATGTGAGCTTTGTTCTGACAGTTTCGGCCACCGGCTCTCCGCCCTAACACTACCTTGTTTAATTTTGCCTTGCTTTCGTGTTTCAACCATCGAATGTCAAGCAAAATAAAACAAAATAGAGAACGTGTGTCACACACATTGGCCGCATTCAAAGGAGTCACCTGCTGTGAATGGATCATTAAATTGCAAAGGCTTCTCACTCAAATTTTGAAAAAAAACAGTTGCCAACTATTGACTCTGCTGAAAGCTGCCAATGTGCGTGACACACGCACTTTATATTGTTTTCTTTTGTTTGAAATTCGATTGTCGCAGCTCGTGAGAAAATAAGTAGTTGTCAAGGCTACCTAAAAATAATTTTATCATGAGTGGGACTGTATCGTCCAAAATTTTTTGTTTCTTATTTTAGCTACCATAAGCCTATAGTATCTTTTTTAAAAATATAATGCAAGGATTAATGACGCAAACAATGAAAATAATGTAAATGAAATTCAATGAAATGTATGTAAATACAAATTTTATGTATGTGTGCATTGTGATGTATTTAAAGTGTATATTAATTATTTCAATAAGTTTAATTTATATTTTTGTTTATGTTTTACTTTGTTTTTTATATTAAAACCCACAATTTAAAATATAATGAAGTGATAAAAGATGGAAATAATGTGCATTAATGATGAACCGGATGTACGGATGAATCGGGGGCAGAAAATAAACTGCACTTTGCTTGCTCTGTTTTCTGTTTTCCTTGTAGCAAGATCTCAAATGCAGGCATTAAAAGAGACTTCAAACAAAACATAGAGACTTCAAACCCATCAAACAAAATATCATGTATAAAAAAAAGTAAATTTATTTTATTTTAGCTATAGCTCTATATAAACATTGAAGGAAATAATTAAATATCATTTTTGAGGATTATTTTTCATTCAATAGTGCTCCCTGTATTTTATTTTTATGTCATCAATATTCAATATATATGTAACAATATAGTTTGTTGTAATTATAAAATAAAAATGATATCTAAATAAGGAGGTGAAAATATAAAATTTTTTTCCGATTAGCATGAAAATTTAGCAGTAAAGCGGTCCGTGGCAGGACAAAGTCTTCCAGGGAATACTAATATTTTACATATATGTTTTCGCTTCGGTCACCAGTCCCCTCACTGCTTTACTTTTTTTGTTTAAAAAGAGGGCGTTAAAAGTTTAAGATTTTCGTGATTTTTGCCTTGGAGGCTAATTTTCAAAAACTCATAACTTCGGTTCTGTTTCAGCTACAGAAAACTTTTTGAGAAACTTTGAAGATAAAGAAGTGAGTTTTAAGAAAAAAATAGTTTCAAAAAAATTTATAAAAAATTTTATATTGTTATACACAATTTCAATGTTTAAATAAACTTTAACCAATCTTACCCACCACTCAGCGTGTTTTAAACATAACCATCGTATTCTACGTCAAATTTTACATAGAAAACGATTTTTTTATCGATGGAGAAATGATTATTACTATTGCAAAAAAATTAAATAAACTCTCGCGGTACCTAACGTCAGAGCGCCAGTTGCAAAGTACACCTCAAATTCTCGTCCCATACCGTTGTTCTCTATATTATATGACCAATAGTATATATATATAAGGCCGGGTCGATTGATCATAACAACTGTTTGTATGGGGAACCACCCAGGGGGGTTCCGGGGGGTGTGCCAATAGCATGGGTGGATCGGCCTTCCAAAGTTAATGGGGGTCGGTCATACATTTGAACAATTTTTCTAATTTTGATCCCTAGAATACGATTTTCACTGAGCAATGAGCGATTTTTAAATCGACCCGCCCTAATATATATATTTATAGTATGTTTTATATTTTTAATTGAACAATATTATTTATTAGTAAATGAGGCTTTATTGAAAATTGGGTTAAACTTTAATATACAATAACATTATTTCAGCAAATAAAGTGATATATAACGATTTCAATTCATTAGTATTCTACATGTACATTTTTTTGTCTCAAAATAACATCAGTCTTTAATTACTAATTTTTACAATATTTTTTTTTTCATACAAAGAAAATTGCTTTTCTTCCAACTTTTGAAGTGAAATTGGAATCATTCAATGGTATTTTAAAGTATTTTTAATCATTATAGTTTTTTAGCGGCAGGAATCACAGATTTTTTTCATTTACTCAATAACTACTGGTATTTTCATTGCATGTAATTGACTTGCATTAACTTATCGCAATTTTGTGTTTTTTCTTGAATGTTTTGTTATATTGAAAGGATTGAAACAAGCATCATTACTAATACTTTTGCCTTGTAATCTTTTAGACTAATTTGCAGGCATGGTTTTATGTTTTTGTCGTCGTCTTACTGATGGTGAAATCGGTGGCATGGATTGGTGAGAGACAGGGCACAACTGCTGCAACAGCTGAAGTAAAGAATAGATGGATTTATTAATAAACAATATTTTCTTATTAAATAATAATTAAATTATACCTTCATTATACATAATTTTTACACACTAATAAGGTTTCCAATCTGGGATCTCGGACTTTTTCCAGTCCCGAAAATCCCAGGATTATAAAGCCTAAAATCCCGAAATTTTCGGGATCCCGGGATTGCCTTCAAATTGAAAAAATGCAACAATCTAATTTGACATTCGAGTAAAAACTTTAAAAAAAAAAAATTAAATTTACCTCAAATGTTCAAAAATTAAACAAAAATATATTTAAATGGTGGCACTCGCAGTAATCTGCTTCAAAAAGCATTTGATATAATTGATAAAAATTCCACCAACTAGCGTTGAGTTTAAGAGATGTTTCTCTTCGGCTGGAAATGTTGCTACCAAAAAATTCACCTTTCAAAGACTTTAGTGATCTCAAAAAATGTACCGTTTTTATGTTAGTATTATTATGCCCAAAAATATGAATTATACAATAGATATATATATAAAATATTATATATTTTCGTCCTTATTATATATTAATAAATAAAATAAATTATCTTTTTATAAAAAAATTTAAGTAAGCTGTTTTTTTAATTCCTTTGGACAATTTTTTATTAAAATACCTTGCACACGATTTTTTTTTTTGTTAAACAAATTACTTTTTATATGTTTTTCAAATCCCGGCACTAATTCCGGGATCCCCGGATTTTTAATTAGTAATTCCGAAATTGCTTTTGGGTCCCAAAATTGAAATCCCTAGACACTAATTTATATTATATTATAATACAGAGGACAACGATATGAAGCGAGAATATAAGGTGTACATTACAACTGGCGCGCCGACGTCGCGAGTTTACTTAATTTTTTTGCAATAGTTTTTTATAAAAAATTTGACGTAGAATACGATGGTTATGTTTAAAACACGCTATGTGGTGGGTAATATTGGCTAAAATTAATTAAACAATTGAAATTGTGTATAACAATATGAAATTTTAAATAAATTTTTTTGAAACTACAGTTTCTTAAAATTTACTTTGTTATCTTCAAATTGAACTAAAAATGTTGTCCCTAGCTTAAACAGAACCGAAATTATGAATTTTAGAAAATTAGCCTCCAAGGCAAAAATCACGAAAATCTTAAACCTTTCATGCAAATCAAAAATGGGTCGGTCTTTTTTTGTTCAAATCTGTTCGATTTGTGTGAATGACCCATAAAGATAAAAAGTTTGTTGTTAAAATGGGTGCTATTATCTGTGATGCTCCAGCTCGTGTATTTATTTTAGGAGCAAAAAATCATAACGGTTACAGTGCATGTACAAAATGTACTCAAAGAGGGCAGTTCACATGCAGAAAAATTGTTTTCACAAGTCAAAATAGTGAGCTTAGAACAAATTTCAGTTTCAGAAATCGAACACAGTTGGAGCACCACAACCAGATAGCTCCGTTAATCTTAGAAAAAAATTGATTTTGATATTGTTAAAAACGTTACTCTAGATTATATGCATGTTGTATGTCCAGGTTGTGTTAAAAGTCTTCTCATAGCTTGGATAAGAAAACGAAATAAGCCCTTCTATATTTTACGAAATAGTATTAAAAAATTAAAAAAAAAATTAGACTGTTTTAAGACAACAATCTCAAAAGAGTTTATAAGAAAACCTCGTAACATTTGTGAATTTGAAAGGTGGAAGGCGACTTTTAAGTTATTTATGCTTTATACGGGTCCTATAGCTCTCTTTAACATCTTAAACTCAGAAAGATATATACATTTTATGAAACTACGTATAGCTATAAGAATCCTTTTTAAAACAGATCATTGTAAAGAATATTATAAGTTTGCAGAAGAATTATTAAAATCATTTGCTCTTAATGTACCGAAATTATTTGAAATTGATTTGTTAACATTTAATTTTTATTGCTTACAACACCTAGCTCAAGATTCTTTTAATTTTGAAAACTTAGAATTGATAAGTGCATTCAAATTTGAGAATCATTTGCAATTTTTAAAAAAAATAATAAGAAAAAAAATAACATTTCAAGCCAATTATACAACAGATTAGTTGAAATAAGTTCAAATAATATATTTAGTTCAGATAAAACTGATGCAATTGTTATTTCTAAAACTGTTAACGATTCCATATCATGCATAAAAACTCAAAAATTCTATTTATCAAATATTTCACCAAACTGCTTCTTTAGCTTTAAAGATAAAATTTTTAAAATAACTTATATAGACAAAATGGATGAACATTTTTCTTCATTCTAATGATTTCAATAATCTAAAATTATTTTTTGATGTGCAATTAAAAAACGAAAAAAAAAACCAAATACTGTGACGATTTACAGTTTGACAGTATACTTGTAACCCATGATTTAAAAGAATTTGATGAAAAAAAATATTGCTTTTATCAAATTGTGAGAAGATTAATTATTTTATTCCTTTAATTCATTATTAGACTTTAATTAAGATTAAAAACACAGGGGAACAAAAAAGAAATTTTTTCTGCGGCATAAGTTTTTGGAGCCAATTAAGTTACATGGTATAATGAAGTTTTAATCCTATAATTCACATTGTTTGAATTGACTCTGGTTCTCGCGATAAGCCGCTATTTTAAAAATTAAGGAGGTTTCATCACAGATTTTAACATAACTCCAGAACAATTACTCTGATTTGGTAAAATAAAATATCCAAATATCCGCAGCTAAATTGCCTCCAAGTTACATCTACAATGTTTTTGATTAGCTGAATAGTTTCGGAAATATTCAGAAAGTTCTTCTGAAAAAAACATTTTTTTATGCAAAATTTAAACTTTTTTGTTATTTCATAATTCATAAAAAAGCAAAAACGTCAAAATAGCTCTTGTTTGAAATTAAGTTATAAGCACACATATGTTACGAAGAAAATAAGCCATATTTCATTAAAATCCATCATTTCCTATTGGATTTTCTTTTGTATTTTGGTTGCGCTTATTAATTTCAAATCCATTTAAAATATAAATCCATTAATTTAAAAGCATTTTAGAAACTATTACAGAATACTCTGCAGCTTTATGATTCCTCAAAAAGTTTTTGACTGCTGATAAAAAATTTATCCATGCTTCTAATTCGACCTTAGTAATGTGCTTTGTGAAATCATTGTTGTTTATAAGAGTTCGGATTTGTGGCCCATCAAAGATGCCTGCTTTTAATTTTTCCGAGCTTTGGCCAAGAAATGTTTGGTAAATATATATGTAGCACTCGCCAATCTTATCCAATGCATTTACATACTGTTTCTTTAGTTTAAGTTTTATATGAAGTGTTGGCAAAATTATTTTTTTCTCGACTTATTAATGGATTTGAACGATTTTATTTATGTCTACAGTCATATTTGTTCTGGATGGCCAAACTTTCCTAGTGTAGTGCTTATTTTTCGCTTATTTTTCGCCGACCCAATAAAAAGTGAACCATTTTAAAATCAACATACACTGACCACTGGTGTTGAACATATACAATTTTCTCTAAAATAAGTTTGATACTTTGGTATTATTCTTTAAATTTTGTTGAATGTGCTATCGGAATTGAAACTAATTTGTTGCCATTATGCAGTAACACACATTTTAAACTTATTTTTGAGCTATCTATGAAGACCCATTGCATTTAAAAGTCCAGGAATATTCTAAAAGTATACGATTTTCTCCTCCTTTGCAAAGTATCGAAGAATATCTCGTTCTATAGTCCGGCAAGTTTTAACTGATACGCCAGGCTGAAGACAACGTTTTTCTTTAAGTCTTGATGCTAGAAGCTCCGCTGATTTTTTGGATAGCTTTAGATCTGGAATTTTCTCCTGTGTATTTATTTAGCAGTTTTTTATCAAAATGAAATAACATCATTAAATTTGTATTAAGGCGTTTTTATAACTTAATATAAAAAAAAGAGCTATTTTGACATATTTGAATTTTTATGAATTATGAAATAATAAAAAAGTTAAAATTTTGCATAAAAAATGTTTTTTTCAGAAGAACTTTCTGAATATTTCCGAAACTATTCAGATAATCAAAAAACATTGTACATGTAACTTAGAGGCAATTTAGCTGCGAATTTTTTATTTAACCAAATCAGACTTACTGTTCTGGAGTTATGTTTAAATCTGAAATGAAACCTCCTTAATTTTTAAAATAGCGGTTTGTCGCGAGATTCGGAGTCAATTCAAATAATCTAAATAATAGGCTAAGATCTTTATCAATGTATATACTAAAATTGACTACCAAATCCCATGCCGCAGAATCAGTGTTGTCCTGTGAAATCAATAAGTATTACTATTGCCAGCTGTCAACCTATTGGAACATGTTGGATAAGGATATATATTCACTATTATTTCTGTAAAATGAAACAGGTGACCGGTCCAGAATTTCTACACAAAACATATGCAACTTAGAAAAAGGTAAACCCATTAAGAATTACCTAAATCATAATAGTAATAAAAAACTTTTACTATGCATTCTAGAATCCTCAAATTAATGTGTGTAAGGGTTAGCATCAATCCACACTTACACATACATCCTGGACGTCAAATGATTGACCGTTTAAAGTGCGCATAAGGGAAAGCATCAATCAGCGCGTACACTTGCTTGATGTAATATATTTGATCGTGTAATGTCCCATTATATGTGAACGGAAAAAATACGTCCCACAAATGAATTAGAATGTGGCAAAGAAAGCAATATGAATGCCAACTTAGAGATATCGCCAAACTTTTTCCCACTGCTGCTGTCTTAATTTTGTATGCCGATTTCGAAAATTTTTTGCTTTCAGATGGCACTTCGTTTTTAAAACATGGTCCATGAAAAAGTCAACAAAGATTCGTATTCGATTTCTGTATTTCAAGAGATTTCTGTCACGTATTTCAAGAGATAGATACTGAAGAGGAGAAGAAAGAAGGTTTTTTTATGTTGTAAAATCTTTCAGGACATAAATTAAAAGCAAGCTTAAACATTTCTAAATCACTAGGCAATCGTTGTAACATTTCCCTGATTGAAACAACGTAGTAGAGCGCCATTATTGATGAGCCTTTAAATTCCGCTGCTGGCAGCACAACTCTAACAGTTTTTATCCGATCAACTTCAAATTTCACATACTTATTAACAGTTATAATTTTTAGTGAAATACGTTGGATTTTCTGATTGATGATGAAATTGTCTGAGTTATGATGTCATTTCGATGGCCATTTTTCCAAAAACATCAACTTTGAATTAAATACGTTAAAAGCCTCCCAAATTTTTAAAATTAAATCTTTCTTAAATCCCATAAGTATTTCTTTAGATTTACTTTTTATAATTAAAAAACACTTTACGCTTTTGTTCTAGTACAAGAACTACTTCAGTTGTGCTTTAAAAAATTCTAAAAAACATGACAAATTTGAATGAACAAATTACAGTGGTGTTAGCCCTTAAATCAAAACATTGGACAACTACAAGGCGAAGTAGAAAGTGTGCAATTTTTAAGTGCAATAGCTTTACAAAGTTTTCGCTATTCAGTGTGTGTTTGTAGTTTTGTTCATTGTGGATTTTTTATGTCAATGTTTGCTACTAACTTACTTAAATTTTTATATAATAGTTAGTTTTAGTTTTATGATATGTATTTTTAACTTGTAGTCTTTGATAATGAACTATGATTTTCCATCGAAAGAATGGAGTTAATAAAAACAATTAATAACTGACCTTAAGCCCAACTATCTATTTATTTACACATAAATATTTTTTTAATTTTTCAATTTTTTTAAAACGATTTCAATTTCGATAAACTTTAAGAAACCCTTAAAATAAGCCGCTCTTTTGATCGGTTAAAGAATAATACAGATCTGTAAAGTTGAAACATCTGTTTAACCTAGGTAGACAAACAAAAAACTAAATATGATTGATACCTTAATAAATTTCAGTTAAAAATTTTATAATACGTTACTCGTATATCAACTTACGTCAACTTTTAGGCTGGCAAATTGAAAAATTTTCATTGCTGGACTTTCCTTTGGCATGTAGCGATAGAATTCCTGCACGCCCCTGTACCACTTTACCGAGTACAGGCTATCGTCCTCGATGTCATAAAAACACTGTAGTAGAGCACGTTCACCGCGACGCACCGCATGCGGCACCTGAACGCGTACGTCACGTAACGCATATGCACAGTCTAAAAAATGAAAAGAAAAAAAGAAAGATGCAGAGAATAAGTGATTGAGTTACACACCACTCAATTCATATAAACAAAAATATAGTGCGCTATAAATAAAATATTTCATATGCTACCACTGCTACAATGATTCAGCTCAAAATAATGCAAAAGCAATATATTTCAACGAAAAGTGTGCAAAGTAATTCATGGGCGAATAAAATTTATGTTTTATTGTGATTTTTATTGCAAATTCTGTCTTCAATGTAATGAAATTTTATGATTGAATCTCTTTTATCAAAATCTATTGAACTGAAAATTTATGTAGATAATAAATGTTTTCTTCAAAAGCTATGTGAGTTATGTGCCCCAGTCATAACATTAAATTATAATACATGCGAATTCGCAATTTAAAAATTTTTATAATAGATAATTCTTAATGTTTGATTTATATTTTTTGCATAATATGCAAAATATATATATTGTATATTATACATAAAATTTTTATGTCTACACAAATGTGGAAAAAAATATTATAGTATTATATTTCAACGAAGTAAATCATTCGACGTTGCAAAATTTTACTTTAACTACTCCAGGTAGATGGAGCAAACTATTTTTATAAAAAAGGTGCGAAAGGAGAAAAATAAGAACCAGTATGCAATTGATAAAGAATCTCTGTGAACAATATTTAAAGTTTTTGCTTATTTATCAAGAAAAATTTATAGAAATACTTACACCAATTAAATTTCAAAAAATTGAATGGAAAGTGCTTTGTTTTAATACTTTTGTTGTACAGTTTCAAAATTGTTTTGAAAAACTCGAATCCTCCAAAGTTCTTATGGTATTGTTTTACGATATCAAACATTTATTTTAACCCTGGGTAACCAAACATATTTCTAATACGTTATAACCAATGTTAGTCGATTCGACTAACACGCTTCAAAACTCGTTCTAGAGGAGCTGTTAGTACATAAAAAACATTAAAAGCTATTGCAAATGGAAAACCTATGTATATTCTACTAGAAATAAAGAAACCATTAATATTGGTCTTCGTTTTTTTTTGGTTTTTTATATTTTTTTATAAGCTACTTATTTTATCAGTTTGAGATATACCACGAGAGATTATTGAAAAAAAAAAATAGTAAATAAACATAAAAAACTTAAAAGGCTCTTCTATCATTATACGAATAAAGCATTATTTATTATTATTAAAATAAAAAATTTTAAATCAATTGTTAAACACAAAAGACACGATTCGCTGCACCACTATAAAAAACTTATAACCAAAACACTATATTCATACAACAAAGAAATCAACTTCGACTGAACCGAATTTAAAATACCCCCACATCCGTATTTTGGTATATACGAAGTTGTCAATGTTGTATAATGTTGATGACACCTCTTTTAGGGGGCGTGGTTTTTATCCCAATATACAAAATTTTAAACTCAAAGTTCATCTTAATTATCAAAGCTTATGTGTAAAATATCAAGGTTAAAACATAATTTTTTTGAAGTTATTAATGTTTTGTATTATAATGACGCCATTTTGTGTGTGAGGTGGGCGTGGTTTTCATCTAATTTTGACAAATTTAAAATATGTGGTAAATATTTCCCTCCAAATCTAATGTGCAAAATTCCAAGTTCATGTATTTATTTTTGTGGCATTTTAAGAAATACCTTTTTGATAAAGTCACTTCTTATGGGAGGTAGGCGTGGTGTTCATCCGATTTTGCTCATTCCCGAATTTAAACTTCGATTTATTAATATAAGCATACCTCTTTTATTTCATTATGATAGCTTAAAAACTGTGGCTGTATTCGTGTCGACAGACAGACAGATGGATAGACGGACAGACGGACATGGCTTAATCGACTAGGAGGTGATGCTGATAAAAAAAATATCTCCTTATAAGCGTTACGAACGGAGTAACAGAGTTAATATACCCCTTACGCAATACGCGTGGGGGTATAAACAGTTACGTTAAAGCCAATATTAGTCGATTCGACTACCACTACATTTATAAAAAGATTCACACCATCCAATTAAAAAGCCAAACACATCCGAACACAACGAGGGCAGCTTAACAACTATTGTGGTTACTACGATATGGATAGAGAACATGAGAGAACTGAACCTTTTTTTCTCTCATTTCAGATGAGAGAAAAAAAGGCTGTAAACAAAAAATTGAGCAGTGTTAGTCGAAACGACTAACATTGGTTATCCAGGGTTAAGGATAGCTTCCTTTAAAAATTAACACTAAGTTTCGGTTCAATCAAATCATAACAGCGTTAACACACCCAAGAGACATTCAAAATACCCAACATTAAATAACAGTGTTCGTGTTGGCTATTTCAACGCGGTTGGGTAATGTTTTGAATTTTCACGCAATTTGATGTCTGCCTGCTCTTGGTTCATACTTTTTTTTTACATACACAACATTAATATTTCTCCTGGGAAATGATCTGTTAGGTCTTGTCATCAAAAGCACGAACATTAATTTTCATTAAAAAGTTGAAGAAAGAAAAAAAGGAAAAGGACGTATGTTAGGCTGTGTTTAAGGCAACTTCTTTACTTTCTTTCGTTTTGCTTGAAATTATTGTTTTGAGTATAAAAGCGGCTAAGTGGAAAGTTTAAGAAAATAAACGAAAGCCTATTTCGAAGTATTGAGAGAAGTTGTTAGAGACGAATTTAAGAAGATAAATAATAAAAAATAGCTCCAAACATGCTCATATAAATTACACAGTCCAAAAGCCAAAAAATTAACGACTACAATCGAGGGAACAGAACGAATACTATTAAAGTAGACGAAAAGAAAGTGCGATTGTTTCGACAAAATGAAAATTTTACTACGTTAGTACTTTTAAGGGTACTTTTTAAATTGTTTTTTTTAAATGGTGCTCAAAGAAGGGCACTTTAATCAAGAGTCTTTGCTTTGCATACAAGACTTCGTAAGAAAAAATAGTTGAAATTTATTTTTTCTATATATTTCCACAGCAAAATATTTAAATATTGTATAGCAGATATTTAGGTATCATAGGTAAATCTCCAATAGCGTAGTTTTTAAAAAAAAATTTGTTAGACAGATATTCAGCGTATACGCTTTTATAGAGATCAGATTTCTACGAAAAAGTCAAATTTTTACGATGTGCAGACTTTTTAGCGCAAGGCGCCACCTAAAACAATTAAATGTATACCTTCCCTTTGCACAGTTTTTTTATAATGAAATAAAGAACCAGACAAATGCTATTACAAGTGTAATTAAAAAAAATATGGACTCTATTGAACATTCATCATGTTCCACGTATGAAGCTTGAATTCATAGAAAAGTTGGATTGAAAACTGGACTTACTTCAGAGTAAAAAAACACATTTTTATGGTTCACTCTAGTGTAAAAACTTGTTTAATTCTAACATAAGATTCAAAATCAGCGACTCTCTAACACTGTCAGCATTAACACAAAGAGTATAAAGCCACAAAACACATTTTTAGGACCCACCCTAGTGTCAAAAAACTGCTATCACATATTCAAAGAGTATAAAACAGGAAAACACATTTTGAGGGTCCACCCTAGTGTAAAAAGTGTTTGTTAAAATTCTAACATAAGACTCGGAATCAGCGATCAACGCATCTACAAAGAGAAAAACACAAAAAATAAACATATTTAGGGTCCATCTTAGTAGCAAAAAACTTTTGAAATTCTAACATCAGATTACACACTATATTACACATAGTTTCCATTTCTGACAACTTAATTGCAATAAAGATTCTCACGTATGATTTAAAACAAATACACAATAAAAAATAACAAATGCGTTTTAAATAAATTTCTACGTGTCAGAAACTGAGACACAGAGAGTGAGAGCGAAAGAGAAAGTTACGCATTCGCCTACTCGTTTTTTGGTCTGCTCGAATCTCCCCAGTAGGCAATGGCAGGAGTTCGAAGCACTACTAGCAGGCCTTCGTATGAATTTTGAGGTGCTTTCACACTCATACAATCAATGTTTACAATCCTAATCGTTGCAATAGTCCAGAACAGTTTTTCTCTGACCTTAATACAAAAGTCATTGACTATGATTTTCTCTTATGCCCTGTTTAGGTAAAACGAAGCCTTCGTGACAAGCTTCGTTCGTTTTCCGACGTGATCGTCCTAAATTGGGTCTTTGTAATTTTTTCTTGCGTCGTCGTCCAACATTACGTTGCTTACGTTTTTGAAATACTCCAACGTCAGTACTTGTCAAAAACATTATTGCCAGATTGTAAAAGTCCAGCATTTGGCGTAAAACTGACAAAAATTTTGAAAATTGTATACATATTACTAGCATTTTTTAATAGGTGGCAATACATTTGCATCAGCTGTTTTGGTTATTGAATTGTTGACTTTTGGTAGAAATGAAACTGTTTTTTAATTGATTGTGATAGCTTCTGTTCTTAAATAGATTGTGTGCACTTCTTTGAGGAGGACCGTAGAAGTTTACTTTAGCAGATGGGCGTTCCATTTTTCATCTGCTTTTGCTTTACTAGCTCCAAATCTGTTAATAGCATCTTCCATTTTCAGAACGATAATAATTTTGCTCTCGTCAAATTGTGACGTCTCGTTCGGATTTTTTTGCTTACAAAGACCCAACTTTATACTGAGGTTACGTCTTCGTTCGTTACTGAGTCAGCTGTGTTCGTTTGTGTCTGACATTCTTCATACATGGATCGAAAACAGCTGATTGCCGCCTATTGGACGATGCTTTCGTGAAATAGACGCATCGTTTGTTTTACCTAAACAGGGCATTAATATGTGGCGACTTTAATATTAACTTGTTGCGGAATGACGCTGCTACAGATAACTTTTACTATCTCTCTTCAATGAGCGGTTAAAATGTAGCGAACCATGGGATTCCCACCCGCTAAATGCACGATTGTGAGCCTAGTCTGCTTGATGTTTGCTTAGTTTCAGATATATCTTATATTTTAAAATTTGACCAAATGAACTTTTTGTCCGACCACGATTTCATTTTTTGTTGTCTTAATATAAATCTTGAAAGAACTTCTCAGGTTAGTTTTTCTTACCGCGACTACAAATCAATTGATTTTTCTGCACTATACTATTGGCTACAATTGGACAAACTGCTGGCTTTATGGCTCGGTGGATGATAAGCTCAGCTGTTTAATGAATAACTTAAATGTTTTGTTTAACCGTCATGTTCCTTTACGTGCAATTCATATGTATAATAATTCTTGTCCTTGGTTTACTAGTCGTGTTATGTATGCCATAAAAACAAGAAACAAACTCTACTCTAAATGGAAACACAATCGTACAGATGGAAATTGGGAAAGCTACAGGAGAGCGCGTAATTCAGCTAATATATTTATTCGACAGGAAAAGACAAAATTTTACAGCTCTAACACAGCGTCTCCACGGGCAATATGTCCGACAATGAAATATTGGCTGAATGGAAATTTTCTAAATATTGCCCGTGGAGACGCTAAATTGCCAGCCAGGAAATATATCCGGCAACATTGCCAAACGCTTGCAGGGCAATATTGCTATGCATAGAATATTGCTCTTGCGAGCAATAAAAATGGCGACAAATGAAGATTGGTGGAAAAATAAAACTATAAAATAAATAAACTTAAATAGAAAACGAGAATGTTTGTGGAAAATGAGTAATTAATTGTATGAAAGCATTTTATAAAACTTTTAAAGTTTTCTAGAGACTTAAATGTTTTAATGCAATAATGTCTCTCATTTAACGCCATTTCATATATTACCATTGCGGAAATATTTTGCCCACCATCGAAAAATTGCCAGATCAACCAATATTTCCTTGCTCGCAATATTGCGCGAAACATTGCTCGTGGAGACACAGCGTAAGCTAAACTCTGGTTTAAGCTCTAAGCAACTTAAGCAAAATTTAAAAAAAATAAAGGGTATTCAGTAAAGCACCA
Source organism: Dichetophora obliterata (assembly GCA_963920525.1). Taxonomy (NCBI): domain Eukaryota; kingdom Metazoa; phylum Arthropoda; class Insecta; order Diptera; family Sciomyzidae; genus Dichetophora; species Dichetophora obliterata. Next base: position 38,314,135 of record OY986436.1, read on the forward strand.
AGTGAGTGTACTTTGGAGCCTAATTTACTGAATAATTATTTTTTGTCTTATGGATGTCCAAGTCCTGTCAGTACTACTTCCGATGTTGAATTGTCAGAACAAACTAACCAATTTCTCTTTCCCTCTTTTGAGTTTGCTTCTGTCAGTGAAGACTATGTTGCCAAGTGTATAATGAAGATCAGTTCGAATGCAGTCGGGATCGATGAAATGCCTATTAAAATTATTAAATTAGTTGTCCACTTTATACTAGCTCCCCTCACTCATATTATTAATCACTGTATTACTTGTTCCCGCTTCCCCGAATTATGGAAAAATAGCTACAGTTATGCCAATTCCCAAATCTAACTCTGCTTCAGATCCCAAGGATTTTAGACCCTTAAGCATACTTCCTGCTCTAGGTAAAGTTTTGGAATGGATAATGTCTGACCAAATCTCTGAATACCTAAACGTTAACCACCTTTTTTCGCCGCTTCAGTCTGGGTTTCGGACAGGTCACAGCTGTGTGTCTGCAGCTATGAAAATTATGGATGACATAAGAATAGCATATGATAAAAACTTTGTAACCCTTCTTTGCCTGATTGACTTTTCTAAAGCTTTTGACTCGGTAAATCACAATCTGCTTTGTTATAAGCTTAAATATTTGTTCAAGTTTAGTGACAGTGCAGTTAAACTCTTATCTAATTACCTAGAGGCAAGAAAGCAGCGTGTAAGAGTTGGAAATAATATTTCTTTCCTGCAATCAGTTGCTGTCGGTGTTCCCCAAGGGTCTATTCTGGGTCCCCTAATTTGCTCCATATTTTTAAATGATATATTCACTGTTTGTAATTATGCAACAGTTCACGCTTATGCTGATGATATTCAGCTCTACCTCTCTAGACCTATTGGCCTTTTAGAAGATTTAAGCTATAGACTTAACTCTGATTTGTCTTTACTGGAAAAGTGGGCTGCTACTAACTTGCTTTTTATAAATCCGCTGAAATCTAAAGTGTTGCCAATATCCAGAACTGTTTCTTGCTTTGCGGATATTCCGCCTTTATTGATAGGAGCTGATCAGTAAGAGGTTGTGCATAAAGTGAAAAACCTTGGCTTTATTCTCAATTCAAATCTTTCTTGTATTGACCACATCAACTACACTCTAAAAAATAAATGTAAATTTACTATAATTACTATAGTAATTGTTTGTTTAAATTCCAACTGATGTATAATTTTACTATAAATCTTATATTGATCTTTGAATATTTACCATTAAACACTATTCTTAGCAAAATTAAGCAATAGAAGTTCAATTTTGTTGCAATATCAACTGCAATGCCTTATATTCCTACATAAATTGAACTAAATAAACAGATGTTGAATATTCAACATATACAATATTTTCAACAGATGTTCAGTCAACTCTGTTTGTCAACGTGAACGGATATCATAATGTAAGAGTTATATGGTTTTTTATTGAAAAAATTGTAGTAATAACTCGATTTTTATTAAAAGTTTTATTATGTTGTAGTACCTTGTGTTGTACAACACAACACAATAGGTATATATGAGCAATATGTTAGTAATTCAATAAAAATCTAGAAAAATACCTGTGTATCATTTGTTATTCTCTTTTGCATCGCATCGACAGGAATTTCTGTATGCAAGTGTTTATTCCTCATTTTGCTGTTTACAGTGCCAATTTAATGAAGGAATAAGCAATAAAGATAAATTAAATTTATTTCTGCACGTGCCGTCAATTGTGAAGTTTTAAGAAATATTAAATTGTGTTTTAAACCAAGAATGTCAAAACTAACAATGTTGCATTTACTATAATATCAATATAAATTTAATTGATTACATACATCGCAGTAAAAATAAATTCAAGTTGTTCAATTTTACTATCATGAGAATAGTAATTTTGTTATGATACTACATAAATAATAGCAATTGATGTTTAATTTTGCTGCAATATCAATATTTTTTCATTCATATTGCTACATATTTAACTCAAATTTAAACACTTTTTGTTGAATTTCACTACAAGTCAATAGTAAACAATATGTTAAATTAAATAAGGGTTTTTAAATTTACTATAGCATCAGCCGCAAAACTGTTGCCTACAAGTGTTGTAGTAAAATTCAACAAAAACTTTTTAGAGTGTACACTCTAAATAAAATTTATGGGACATTGCGTTACCTGCGCGCTTCTCCTGACTTTACCCCCCTTGAAACTCGGCGAAGGCTTGTAGTACAACTAATTTTGCCACATATAACTTTTGCAGACGTAGTGTACAGTAAGCTTGACTCACATTCACAGCATAAGCTCCTTGTTGCATTTAACAATGCTGCTAGGTATGTTTTTAAAATCCAAAGATGGGATCATATCTCTGCGAAATGCAAGGAAATTCTTTGTTGTAATTTAGTTCAATATTTAAATATGCGTAATATAATTCTTTTACACGGACTTATCAATACTCGACACCCTAGATATCTCTATGAAAAATTAAGACTTTGGAATTCATTGCCCAATTATTTGAAACAAATAAATATTATAACCAGCTTTAAACGTGAAATTTTTAGATACTTTTCAGAAAAAAAAAATAATTATTCATTAAATTAAGTTTCTATGCTATTCTCTTTTCTTTTATCTATTCATTCTTTTCTTTGCTTAAAAACTTTATTTTCTTTCTCTTTTTCAAATAAACTGTTTAAACTGATTACTTAATAACTTTGAAATTATATATATCATATTTATTTTAATATTTTAATTTAATAATTTCTTTACATAATTTAAGATAAATGTTAGTATATAAGTAAATATCTATCAACTTGATTTTCCTCCTTTGATGTACTATGAAAGATAAGTCTTAATGTACAAGAATGAAAATAAATAAAAATAATAATAATAATAATAATATCCAAATATACTTTCTTTTATCTATGAAAGGAGTAAATTTTTCAGGCCTTCCGCTCCCGCGATTCTAAAGAGGCCTGCTAGAAGCCCTTTTTGAGAATGCACGTTAGAAATAAAATCAATATAAATATCAACTTGAAATAAAAAATGACTAACAATTTCCAGATTTGAATCAACGTCCTCTCATGTAGCGGTCCGACATCTTATCCACTCGTCGACCACAGTTCTTTAAAAAATTTAGCTCGGACAAAAAAAAAAGAATTATTTTTTGTTTTTTTTTTTTAAATCTACATTTTTTTACAAATTTTTATTTTAATTAAAAATGTTTTGAATTTTTTTGTAAAATTTCTTAATACAAAAATATAAGAAACGACTTGGAATTTTTCCATATAATTCTTTTCTTATAATATTATATGGACAACTCCACAGAAAAGTCTAACGTGACCAAAAAATGAAAAATTATCAAAAACCTATTATTGTATGATATTATCTAAGAAAAACATTTTAGTTTTATTACATTTAAAAATTTCTACATAATTTCATTAACCATCATGATCAAAACGTCCGCACTGTTTCACAAATGTTGTTTTTCTTTTCGTAAATGTTAAGTTAATGTTTCGTAGACTTTTTGTTTTAGTAAAAATTGAAAGGCATTAGCTAAAGATAATGAAAATATGGTTGAGGCAAGAAAAGAAAACTATATTAAATTTGTTTTTAATTTCTAAATTACTTAATTATCTAATTACTTAATAATTAATTAAACTGCAATGGAAAAGTATGTCGCGTGATAAATGTCGCGTGCTAAATTAAACTTATACTTAAAACAATAAAACTAATACAAGTATTTCAAAATGACAACTGTCACTAGCAAGCCATATTAATCCATTTTAATTTAAAATAAGTCGTATTAAAATTTTTTGTTTCGTTTCGCAGAAAACAAGTGCTCACTTTTTGATAGATTAAAACAGCAAAAGAGCGCTCTGTTGTTGCTCCTCATAGGAACGATCGCATGTTTTTTTACTGGGCTGCTAGTTTGTAGTCTGCTCGATACTCGCACGCATACACACACAGCAATCTCATTGTTATGTGATGGTTTCTACCAAATCTCACAGCAAGTTGCGTAATGCTATGTTTACGACTAGTGTCTGACCGAATATTCGGTCTCGGTTTCGATTACGGCCAGTTTTGGCCCTTTTTATCAGTTTGCTGAATTGAGGCCGAATAGCCAAAACAAGCTATGTACGTTCTACGTGTACGTACTGTACACGTTGTATAAGATAGAGCAATCAAAATATTCAATGTTTTCCCGTTTCGGGAAAGGTTTTGGCCTCTTTTAGGACATCAATAATGGGTTAGATTTTTTAGGTTTTGTTTATAATACCACAATTGCTGCCAAAGTTCGATTTCATTTTTAATGCTTGGTATATCATAAAATTTGCTAAAAGTTTTGCAAGTTTTTGCGAGATTGGCGACTGACATCGTTTGCATTTGCGCAGAATATAATTAACCCTTCGTTAGTGTGGTTAGACCTTATACACCTTATTTCCTTCAATATCTTGTAAGTAGTATTTGTAGGTTTCAATAAAACTATTTTTTTGTTTAAATTGCAACGCACTAAAAATAAAACTTTTAAATAGTAATTCAATCAAGAAATCAGATGCGATCTGATCTTTTTTGATAAATTTTTTTTTAGTACTTATACGACTTTTAATTTTGGGGTATGTCATACCCCACCACACCAATGGCATGACTCTTTTCCACCACACTTACGGCGGGTTAAGATAATGCGAATCTAAAACGTACTTCAAGTTATGTAGATAACAAATTAGTCGAAGTATGGTATTTTTAAGTACCTCATCCCAAATTCTGAAGGGCTTTCTGATGGGTGGTTTCTTCGATGACGTTGTTTTCCAACAATGTGTGATGTCCGACTTTCTCCGCAGCAACAGTAGCATCGTTTATAATTTCAGCTGTGACTTTTTCAGGATTGGGCACGGTGGCTCTTAAGCAATTGTAAAATGCGTTTAATGTGTCAAAGAATTGGGATCCGAGTCCAGATTTTTGAATAAAATTAGTCTCGCAAGGTGACCCAAGGAATCATCACAAGACCATGACCCAATATAAGGGTCTTGAGTAGAGTCCCCTGCATAGGTGCACTTAAAACCGGCTTCAAAACATTTATTTATTTCACAATACACTACACTGTCTTGCTTGCTGCAAAGAATTCATGTGTGTGATTTCAGCGAAGACGAACAAAATAGCGCAATCAAAACAGATCATAGAGATTGTTGAACTAAGATATCGTAGTCAGAGAGCTCACTGCAGTCAATGCCACGAAAACTTGTTCATTGGCAATAGATGGTTTAAATCAGTAGAGCAAGAATTTTGCGTGGGCGCCAACAATGACCAGAAAAAACAATAACACACATGATATTTACCAACAACAGCAAGAAAAAACGACAACACACACGCGCTGTATTGTTGCGGTGCAGATGCGCCTGTGAACGATTCGCCAAAATACAACAATCATGAAAATCTTGAAGTAGTTGTAAAAGAGTGGAAAGAGTTAGGCACTGACGACCGCTGCTCGACATCACAAAACTAAAAATTATGCAAAATATGCTAAATAGTTCATATGTCTTCCGAATCGACCCCTAGATGCATAAAATGTATGAGGTTACCCCTTACATTTATTTTGAACAAACTTGACCCTATCTACTATCCTTCTGGGGGTTCCTATACAAAAAATATAGAAATAAGTTTATATCTAATTAGCTATTTCCCGGCCCGCTTTGCTACGCCTTAACTTCATTTTAGCAAAGTTTCCTTCGTACAGTACACTTTCGTTATTGTGACGACTGCACACATAATTAAAGACACAACTCAACCAACAAAACAAAACAGTGTGTGTTCAATTTCAATAATGAAGAAAAAAGTGCACTAAACATCTTTTTTCCGGTCGCCATAATGGGTATTGATATCAGCCACAAATACGATCGTAAAGTTCGCAGAACTGAACCAAAATCCCAAGATGTCTATCTGAGGCTTCTTGTTAAGTTGTACCGCTTTTTGCAGCGTCGTACCAACAAAAAATTCAACCGCATCGTTTTAAAACGTTTGTTTATGAGCAAGACCAACAGACCACCAATGTCTCTGCAGCGAGTAGCTCGTTTCTTGACGAAGGCTGCACAACCTGAAGCAACTGTTGTTGTTGTTGGCACCATCACAAACGATGTTCGTCTTTTGTCAGTGCCCAAAATAGCTGTTTGCGCTCTTCATATAACAGAGAAGACACGCGAACGCATTTTGAATGCTGGCGGTGAAGTTTTAACTTTTGATCAATTGGCATTGAAATTGCAAGGCAAACGTACTGCACGCACTGCATGCAAACATTTCGGCAAAGCACCAGGTGTACCTAACTCACACACCCGCCCATATGTGCGTTCAAAGGGTCGTAAATTCGAACGCGCTCGTGGTCGTCGGTCAAGTTGTGGTTATAAGAAGTAAATCGATTGCTTTTATTTCTTTTTGCATTAAAATTTAATTTTTGTATAATTAACTAAAAAACGTGAGACAAGTGAAACAATTGAGACGGCAAATAAGTATATGTGTTTCAAACCAAGATACTTTGGTTGGAAAAAAAAATGCTTTTGTTTTTATAAAGTTATATTTGCATGAAAATTTTAATAAAATTGCTATATAATTGTTGATTGCAAATCTGAAAATGGTGTACGTGGCGCCATCTAGTGCGAGAGTGACACAACTCAAAGTAATTTCTCTATATGTATATACACTCTAAAAAGTTTTTGTTGAATTTTACTACAACACTTGTAGGCAAAAGTTTTGCGGCTGTTTCTGTAGTAAATTGACATTAAATAAGGTATTTAATTAAACATATTGATTACTATTGACTTGTAGTGAAATTCAACAAAACGTGTTTATGTTTGAGTTAAATATTTAGCAATATTAATGAAAAAGTATTAGCAATATTAAAGTTCTAAACATAAATTGCTATTATTTATGAAATACCATAACAAAATTACTACTTTCATGTTAGCAAAATTCAACAACTGGAATTTATTTTTACTACACTTGATGTAATCAATTCAATTTCTATTGATATTCTAGTTAATGCAACAATCTTAGTTTTGACCTTCTTGGTTTAAAACACAATTGAATATATCTTAAAACAAAGCACTTGACGGCCACTTGCAGAAATAAATTTTACTTATCTCTACTACTTATCCATTAATAAATTAGCACTATAAACACCAAAATGAGACACAAAAACTTGCATAAAGAAATTCCTGCCGATGAGTATCCAAAAGAGAAAAACAAATGAAACACAGATATTTTTTATAGATTTTTATTTAATTTTTAACATATTTATTGCCCACATTTACCCATTTTGTTGTGTTCTCCAACATAATAAAACTTTTTCTAAAAATCGAGTTATTACTAAACTTTTTTCAATTAAAAAACCATATAACTCTTACAAAATGATCCGTACACGTTGACAAGCAAAGTCGACTGAACATCTGTTGAAAATATTGTACATGTTGAATATTCAACATCTGTTTCATTAGTTCAATTTATGTAGTAATATAAGGCATTGCAGTTGATATTGCAGCAAAATCCAACATTTATTGCTTAATTTTGCTAAGAATAGTGTTTAATGGTAAACACTCAAAGATCAATATAAGATTTATAGTAAAATTACACATGAGTTTGAATTTCCACAAAAATTACTATAATAATTATAGTAAATTTATATATATTTTTTAGAGTGTTCTCAAAGGTACTAATTTGGAAACTACTAATACGTTGCGTTTACATTTAAAAAACTCCAAAAAATAAGTGTTGCTATTAAACAATATTAAGGCTTACGCAATATTATAGGGTATTCACGATGGGCAGCAATGCTCCTTAACATCCATATTGAGGAATGTGAACCCAGTAACATGTTGCTTGATATAGAATCAGTGAATTCACTCGAGTTTCGACGTTTGGGAATTATCAGTCAAGCAAGTCAAGTGAGTGGATTAAGAACTTTGGTTGCTTTGCATTTGTCTTAATATTTTCATCTCTAGGAGGGACAGCTGCCCCTCCCTTACCCCCTTGGCGACGCCCATGATAGCATATATTTATTTTAAAGTTATCTTATACCTTTCAGCGCAAAGGGACTTTAGAGGAAATGAACAATTATAATGAACAATTTTAAAAAAAAGACAAATTTACGTCTTGCCTGTACAACATGCAATAAAATCTTCAACAAAACATAAGATATAAAAATCCGCAATGAACAAATCTAAAATTCAAACAAACTGTTTCTAAAAATGTTCTACATAGAAAAATAATAATAATAAAACAGTCACTAATTGCGTTTAGGGAAGTGCCCTAATTTAATTGCGTTAATGCAATACATAGTTACCACGATTAATTCTAATAAAGTCAATTAGCGTTTATTGTAGTCGGTTTTTATGAAAAAATTTCATATTTGTAGTGCTTCTTATTAATAATAGGCCTAGCCAATTTCATGCTATAGAATAAATGGTATTCTAAAAAGTATTTTCGCTCTCAATTCACATTAAAAAATGTTTGCCTCAGTAAGCAAGCGACATAAATTCCACCACACAACAGTGCGTATGTGGAAGATTATTTACTACAAGGCACAACTTCTGGGATGTCTCAGTTTTAAAATAAAACCAAACAACCAAATTAGGAAGCTGACACTGTTTGAAAAATTTCTTAAAATATATTCATGTGTATTGCTACGAATTAATTACTTCTTCTCAATGTTCTGCTTCACATCTTACACTTTTTTGAGAATTTATACAGATCAATTATGGAATCAAAAATCATCGCTTGATGTTCAGGAAAAAAGTTTGGATTATATTTACAGGACTATATTATTTTTATCAAATGTGATTATATGCAAGATGCTAATTAAAAATCAAAGGCGCATTGAAAACATCATAGAAATGTTTCAAAATATTGATGCAAACATTAAGCAGCATTATTTTCGCTGGAGTGTCATGAATAGAAAACAAATGAGAATCATACGTTTGCATTGGTTTGGCAATCTTTACTCCATTGTTGGCTTATGTCGGATTTTTGTTCAGACTTTAAGTATTTACATAATAACTTATGAGTTATGTTACTGCACCCATTTGTTGTGCATTATTGTCATAACACGTTTTTATAAAGATCTTAATGGTGTTCTCCGTGATTATTTAAGCCTTCTTGTAACAACAGGTGGCAAGCTGCCAAAATTTCCATTCGAAGTGTTGAAAATTGAAAATCAAATTAAAATTTTGCAATTGAATATTTCCAAATGTACTGCGCCATTTTTGCTTTGTATACTCAGTCGTTTGGTTTTGTGTTCCAGTTATTTATATGATCTCTGTAAATGTGTCTTTTTTATCAAACATGTTAGTAGACTTGAACGCATTGGAATCATTATTGAGATAGTACCTTTTATTGTATCGGTGTTTTTGGAGATTTACGTTATATCGTATGCAGCTGATATGCTTAATTTAGAGCGACAATATTTTCAGGAAAATCTATACGACATTGACTTCAGTTTGACCAAACATGTCAACAGAAAGAGACAAAATCGGCGAGTTGCTAGAGATATGCGCATTATACAACGTGAAGTAAGTATTGACGCATAGAAGGTAATTAATCTCAAAGTAATCTTTTTTTATCATAGCTACAATGGATTTCAATACATTCCAAAATAAATTGCATTCAAGTTTCTGCATATGGTGATTTTTTGTTCAATCGGAACACAATACTAATGTTTATCAACGCCATAGTAATTTTTACCATGCCTTTTCTACAGTATTTCGCATCCGAAAACAAAAATGAAGAGTATCAGAGGAATTGTATAAAGCATGTGAGGTATTTTTAATTATTAAATTGTTTTATATCGAAATATGCACTTTTATTGGAATAGTTTACTTTTTATTTTTTATAAAAAATTTAAATAATTTCAATAAAACAAAGGGAAATCTAAAGATAAGTTTTTTTGCTTAGGAGTTCTTATGTTACGGTCAGTGGAAGGGAAACTGGTTTTGTGCCCAGAACCCAATTTTAAACATATCTTACCCAGAATTTTTTTTAAATTGAAATTATTTTTTCTGTTGGCCTCTTTGCAGATAATGAGAAACCTCAGAGAGTAAAAACTGCCATGTAAAGCTTTTTGAAAGCATGCTCCATCAGGGGTCGGCATAAAAGTTGAAGGTCCAATTCTCGATTGTTTGTCTTTTAACATTTAAAAACACGCTGAAATTGTCAAATCGAGTTTTGGAATGGAAACTTGATAACGTTTGACATTCCACTTCGTCGCACTTGAAAAAGGTACATTGGCGATTTTTCCATAATATAATATGTAAATATTCTTTTCAAGGCATGCAGAATATATATTTTTTATGCGTTGCTGTTATAAGGTATTGGAACTGTGCCAAATTCAATAATGTAGCCGAAGACGAAAAATCATGCCATCGAGAAAAAAACAGCTATTGATTTACATAACATTGATTCTTTTCCCCGTTTATTTGTTCGTTTACAAATAGCGATAATAAAAGTAATTATTTACAAATAAAATTAATTATAAGCAAATAAAAACAAAAATTCAATATATTTTCTTCGTTATTAGGCTACTTTTTTTACTAACTTCAACTACAAAATTCAAGCAAAAGACAATCTGGCTACTAGTCAAAATGAAACAATTTTTTAATAAATACCGAAACGATTTCAAAAAAATTTTATGCACAAAATTGGTTTATACAATTTTGCAGTAAAAAAATGGTTTTTTCTAAAATTTTTGAAATTTTTGGTTTGTTCTTATAAGAAAACGTTTAATGTAAAATATTTAAAATAATAGCATTAACATTTACCTATTTGTTTATCGGTTTTACTTTCACAAAACATATATAAATTTTGATATGTCAATTTGACGATCAGTTGTTTGAAGTTAAAGATTCATGCTCAAAGAAATTTTTCAAGTAAAATTCAAACTACATTCAGTACGGAGAGAATATTATGCTTGTTCTTTTTATTTCTCGAGATTAAACATGTTTACTGAAACATTCTTAAGTAATTTAAAGTTACTTGAAACGAGTATGAAAACTAGAGCTTCCAATTTCGGGACTGAAAAGAAATGTCGGGATTGATATTTATGAATCCTGGGATCGCGGTATTAGTCCCGTAATTTGAAAAGCAAAACAAACCCAATTTTTTTTAACAAAAAGTATATTCGAATGCAAGATATGAAATTAAGGATATTTTTTTAACAAATACTTGTCTAAAGGGATTAAAAAACAGAGTTTACTTAAGTTTTTATTGAAAAAAATGAATAAATTTTATTTATATGTATATTAGGGTGTCCCTTATATGGATAAAATTTTTATATTTCCAGATATCGGAACCTAATTCTTTTCAACCTACTTGACCATTCTTGATTTCAAAATGTAGCTAGATTATTTATGTAGCTAGATCAGTGCAAATATTCGTATTTTGTTCAGGAAATATTCACGATTCCTTTTAAGGGTCTTTTTGTTTTGTAAATCTGGATTCAGCTTCCTATGCTCTTGCACGCAGCGTTACAAAAACTGTTTTGTGGTTTTTCTGCAGTTGCCAAGCCATCTAAATCTTGCTTCAGCTTAACTGCTTTTTCAGCTGTATCATTAACTGCTTTTAAAGAAATAACCCTCATTTTTACATTCACAAGCGTATGGTCTTCTTTCCACATTGAAACGTGTTGTTAGAGGAAAGTGTTATAAATTTTAAGCCGCGAAAATAAATGTGTTCTCTTGACGAACACGGAATCGCTTAATGATTTTTCTGCAACAATAAGTAATTTTATTATCAATACACAATCAATATAATAATAATAAAATAATAAAACTTATTTTTTTTTCTCACTCTCCGTACAGAGAATCAGATAATTCTTTACTTGGTGGCACATATAACTTCCCAATATCGTGTCTGGAACTCTCTTATTGTAAATTTCAATACCCAATTCCATACATTACTCAATTTCAATACAATACTCTCCTTGATTTGCTCACTAGCTTTATTATCAAAAAGTGATAATGATGTAATTTCTTATGACAAATATCAAAGATGTTGGCAAAACTTACTTAAGGCCGCAATAAACAGAAAAACATCTTGTAATGCTCATTGAAGGTCATTTTGAACTGCGACTGCAGCAAACATATCTTAGTATACGAGACTTAATAGCTCTAGCCATCCATCAGGCTTGAAGCATAGCTACATTAGGTTTGATTTTAAATGTTCTTTCTCAATCCCCTCATAAGAAAATAATAGAAAGTTTGACCAGTTCGCTATAATCATCACGTTTAATGGATTTTTGCAATTCCGGATTATAAAACGTTATTAACACTTCAGTTGCCGTATTACACAACTGTTAATTGACGAAGTCAGTGCATGTTTCGATAACAGTAGAATGAAATTTTTTTCCAGTTGTTTCTAAACCTTCTGAACAGAGGAATATCGGAGTTGTTTGCAACTCGATGCATCTTTTGTTCAAAGCACACTTTTCAAGACCAATTAGTAAACGCGATGCCGGCAGGCAAAGAGTGCCAACTCTCTTTCTTATTTTTTTTTCCAAAAGCAAACAAGCAGTTATGTCGTGGTGCGGAAAATATCCAGGAAAATATAAAAGGAGGGCGGAGTTTAAAAATACTTATAAAGGAAGATTATATATATCGGTCATTCATGTCAAATCGGACGCATTTGTCCAAAAACTAATTTTGACGATTCCGATTTTTTTCAAATTTTTTCAGGTCGATAGAACTTTAAAAACAAAAAATATTTGCATACTTTTTTATAAGTTTTTATTTTTTATTTTTTTGCAGTTATACACAGTAAAAATTAAAAAAAAAATCAGAAATTGCCATTCAAACATGTTTATATAGTATGTTTTTTATATGTTTATATAGTATAATTTGCTTATATTCAGTCTTAAGAAGTTAGGCTGATTGATTTTGAAAATTTTCAATTAAAAATACCTAGGCATCTATGGTGTCATCTCAGAGGCATGACCGAATTTTATTCGTAAAATTTCCAGCCAAGGAAAAACATCTCTCGGACTTAACACTAGTAGGCGTAATTGTTATAAAATAATCATATGATTTTTGAAGCATAGAAGAACAGTGTTTTAAACAGTTTTTACTCGAAACACAATGTATAGTGTTGCTCTTTTGCAATTTGCAGGCCATCCCGGGATCCCGAAAATCCTAAAATGGATTTTTTTCCCGAAATTACAAAATGGATTTTTTTTAAAATTTAGTTTAAAAAAAATTATTCACACAACTATGAAACAAAATAATATTTTTAGCTTCTATTCAAAAACTTCTGTTATAGTTAAAAAAAAAGAAAAAGAAACACACCATTTCGATAGTATCGTAAGTGTAGAAGTAGAATTCTTTTTTATACAGTAGTACAAATAATGCTTTTTTTTCGTTTATATTTTTTAATATTATTTTAAAAACATTTCGTTATCTAAATAAGAATTATTTACAAACAAATTTTTTTTGCATCATGCGTTTTTTCTATTATAATTTTGCTGATGAATTTGTTGTTCTCGTTCATTTTTATGTTGATTAAAATTAAATGTAATTCAATGTTCTGTTTAATAAAAAACTATGTTTGTCAATTTAGTGTGCCATGTTTTTCAGCATTATGCTAGTAACACAGCACTGTTTAATCGTAATCCTACGTTGGTGTAGAAAACTAATTTTTTTATTGTTTAATATTACTAAAACCTTTTAGTTTTGAGATCCAAGTTTGCATTGCTTTTATTTTATGCTTAGTATGAACCGAAAGCATGTACATTAAGTACTCAATTATAATTTGTTTCCAAATATTTTAAAAACTTCAATTCCTCATGTTGAGGTACGCCTGATGTAGATGCCATTTCAGAGTCCAATAGGTAAATAACAGTTAACTTGAAAAATGAAACACAATATATTAAAAACTTTAATTTCAATAAAATATTTTAAAATGTCTTCTAAAATAATACTATAATAGTTGTTTACGGGGAACTCACCGAAGATACATATCTTCCTTGAATGCGGGTGATGGATCTGTGGCCGATAAATCCTTTGATCTGCTGTTGAGGGTTGGCCGGAATGACGTGCCGATGGTGCTTTGCTGGTCCGCGGGAAGGTTGGTCCTTTGCTTCTGTATCGAGCCTGACGTAAAACACCCAATCAAATAGCACTATACGTTTATGGTACAACAAAATTCACTTTTTTATTGTTGCTCTTTACTGTTGCCAATTTGTCTGTTAATACAAAGTGTTTAGTTGTAATTATTTATGTTACTACCGGCTCTAAACACACTTAATTGTTTATTGGTCTCTGTTTGCACTTTAATTTTACTTTGTTTTGGCTCACTATCTTGGCTCTTTTTTAATCTTTTTATATTTTCTTGGCGTTTGGACGATTTTAAACACGATCTATTTATTTCATGATTATATGACATATGACATATGTTCTTCAGTCCTTCTTACATATGACATATGCTCATCAGAGATGGTATACGTTCATCAGAGATGGCACACTTGGAAAATTATAAAAAAAAACTTAAAAATATCTTCACATATTTTTTTATTATAATTATTTTTAAGCTAAAAAATGTTCCAAAGAAACAAAATTTATCACTAAATAACAAAATATACGAAGTATGCTCCTAGTGGTACCAGGTCACGTTTTTAGGGCTAAAGGCTGTTGTAACTCGGTTTGACTTAAAATAACAACAATTATGTATAAAATATAAATTTTGAAGAACAAAATAAGCTTTCTTTTGAGATATTAAGCGTATTTTTATTATTTACCGTTCTGGAGTTATGGCTCCATATGTCAGGTTTTTGGCCAAAAATTTGGATTTTTCCAAACTTTGAGCGACGAGCGGCACGGGTTAACGTCGATTAATCGAGCTCAAATTTCAGCTATCTCAATATCTGGAAAGGTGAATCGTTTTGTGGGGTCCAGACGAACAAGATTCCGACTTTTTTCCCCCCATATGAGATCCGGTCACTCTACTGAACATAATGGTGCAACTTGTAGTATGTAGCTGGAACTGTCAATAGTTAAAATCCACACAACAGACGAACACGTACAGATTGCTCGTAGCTGTAGCTGTGGTTTCAGTTAGACAAACTTTAACTTCAGACACTGCAACGGCCACAGCCACTGCAACAACGGCAGCCATTCTGTTCAGCCAGTTACGGAGTATTGGCATGACATGTTACGTGCAGTCTGAGTCCACGCATTTGTGAGCCAAAGCTAAGAACCTAAGTTTTATCCAGCTTATCGTCAGGTTTTGCCAAGCTTGTTAAGGTTTTGAAAGGATTGGTCATCCAATATTTGGTCCAGACTGGTGTCAATAAACATATCGGTCAATTACCTGTCAAAAACAATTAGTAATACTTAACTTTTCACTTCATCTGTTAAATTTTTATTCACAGATGAGATATTTTGGTACCGCATTCGCCGATTTATCTTCTTGTTTATAAATAAATGTATGACAGCTGTCTATTTACCAGCTGATTGCGTTAAGCCATACAGAGTTGCCAGAATTTTACTTAACAAGATTAAAAATCTGTAGCCAATAGCGGGGTTCTGTACTCTAGTTAATATGTTTAAAAGCTCTTTTCAGATTCTATGAAAGCGCAATACTTTGTGAAATTTTTTTCAAAATAGTAGCAATATAGTCTTCAAAAAATTCGGGATTCTTTAATTATGTATGGTTATGTTTTATGAACAGAATTTCTTCTGTGATATTAAAATATAAATTAAGTTTAATTTTTACTAAACTCGTGCCACTTTTAAAATAAACGATCTAAAGTTGTGTGTTGTTTAAGGAATAAAATTTTGCTTTAGTTATTTTTCTCCAACGTAAAAAATACTTCGGTGCTCTGAATTGTATTAAATTGATTTGTAGTCAAGCAACCGTCATAGTCTCTTCGGGGATCTGATACGCAAAATTGTATATATAGTATTAATAAAAATAAGAGAGCTTTGATAAATGTCAATGCCAGTGAGCGATTTGAACGAGTAGTACAATTGGTATAAACGGAAATGTAGCTTATTTTGTAGTTCAAAATGATCCATTGCAGCTACGAAGAAAAAAAATTATTATCATTATTTTTTTTCATTATACTATATTTACCTCTTGCTCTATTAGACACATATCAAGAGCATCTCTTAAAAGTCTTATTTTATAGGCTTGTCTGTTCAAACACAAATCAATGTCTGTAAGGTACGCTTGAAAACGTTGTCTTTCCATCGCAAGCATATCAACCAGGGATAATAAATTCAGTACTAAAGTACTGAAATCAGTACTTTTAGCTTTGCAAAAGTACTGCATTACCCCCTCGATAATTTCAGTACTTTTTACAAATATTGTCTAAAAACAGTACTATTAAAAATTAATTAAAAAAAATTTATGATGAACTCTGCCAACTTGGGCTAAAATAGGTGCCATTAAAAAGCAAAATTATTAACTTATGTGTGGTAACATATATAATATTATCGAATGATTACTTTACATGCCTTATTCGTTGGCCAACTTGAAACGTATCTTTCCATGTAAAAATTTAATCAAAACAAAATATCGAAATAGGCTTCAAGTGAGCACCCTTTTAAGATAGTTACAAACAAATACCTTTTCAAATCAAATGGAGAGTACTGCTATAACACTGAAATTTCTCAAAGTTATTATAAAAAAAAAATCAAAAACATTGATATTTAAAAATTATTAGATTAAAATATGTATACCTGATATAGACTTACATCTTACTTATTATCAACACATTACGTTTCTAATGAAATGTTTCTTGCATAAAATACAATATATTAATAATAAAAAAATTAATTTGTGTTTCTTATATATAAATTGAAATTTTTTTAATTCGGAAACTTTAAACTTTGATATATTTGCCTTGTTTTTTTTCTATGTCGGACTAATAAAAATATGTAAAACTTAAAATTTTTATTTTATTTCTTATTTCAGTACTTTTAGTACTTTTTGAAATCCGCTAAGTACCAAACCGAAATTTGGAATTATCATCCATGATATCAACTGCATACGGTGTGGTATAAATCTCTAGAAAACCCAAGAAAATATAAGGTAAAGCAATTAAACCTTGCGCGAAACATTCTTCTGGACTATACTTCTTGTTGCAGAAGTAACGTTGAATTTCATCGATAAACTCTATGATAATAATAAGCAAATTATTAAACAAACAGCTATAAAATGGCGTTGCATATTTGATGATTTGAAAGAGTATGCTTTCAATCTGCCTTCCAATTTGTATCAGTTTGAATGAGAATTTTGGTTGGTCATCATTTTCTTTTGCAAGCAGACTCAAGAAGTCACCCATGAAATTATTTAGATCTTTGTAAAAATGCCATATGGCTACAATGCACAACAAATAGGCGTGGTAAAACAGCTCGTATGTAATAATGTAAAAAGTTGTTATGACGCATATATATGGTTTGGTGCTACTATGGAGCAAGTCGGAGGTTGGCGTGGTGAGAGTTTTAAAGAACAAACGCAAGCATATAAGCCTTATAATTTTACTATCTATGCAATTTCTGCGAAAGCATACCTGTTCAATTACAGCAGCAATTTTTCGGAATTTAGCTAAATTGTGCTTAATGCGCTCTTCATTTTTCACAAGAAGCCTGCTCATAATAAAATTCGAAAATAATATTGAAAAATCAAACATGTTTGACAATATATTATCCTCCGCATCGGTTGATGAATATTTAATATTTTTATGCTCGGGCCTAATTAAAAGTCTTAAAACTCCAAGAGCTGCTACTAACAAAGTAGCTGCACATGAGTAGTAAAAAAGTTTTAGCAATATGAATGAAATTTTTTCCAGCAATTTTTCATATTTGGTCAAAACACTCCTGTTTCTCGATGTCAACTTTAATCCCAAAAATCCCACAAAATGTGACGTGTAGTATATAATGTACCATATAAGTACTTTGGTTCGTTGAAGTTTTAGGCGTCTATTTACTGTGGAAAACATTTTCAGTATATTTTGTATACTTTTTTTATATTTTGTAAAAAATCGGAGGAATGTATTTAAACTTTATTTACGCAGTCGCGTTAATTAAATACTGCGTTTGAAGTGCTAAGCAAAAATTCTTTAACATATCGAAAAGTTTTTTTTTTCTAATTAGATTGAAATAAAATATGTAAATAGTGTGTAAATAGTGGTAATAAAATAACACTTGCAATAACATATTGTGTTGCTTGGTCGCAGAGGCGGACCGACTGTAGTGCGGAGAGGTGCACAGTGTTGCAGTTGCGGCAATGAATATCAAAAACTAAAAAATCAATAGTGAAAATGTGTGTACCCACCTTTTGTCTTGATGTGTCATTAAGCTTAAAGTAAAAAGAATTTCCCCTTTAATTTTTTCATATTTTGTAAAAATAAGTATGATCTGTAATATGCAGATAGAAATATCTACACGAATGAATGAACTTTAAGAATGAACTTTCTTTTCTATCCAGGAAACTCATTTTCCGCCTCGTAAAAATTATATCGTCACTCCAAAGCAATCTATACAGTGACACATATTCGTATAAACGCACTCTTAATTTTAAATTTGCTACCTTCTCTCTCTTTTATTAATGCATTATTCAAAACAAATTCAAACTCATATTGTTCACTAAACTAACGGAAATTTGTACTGAGTGCAAAAAGCTGTTTTCGTTGTTGTTGTTTTATATAAATCAGTTCAGTTTAAATATTTTACTAAAAACAAGTACACATTCCTTTAAACGCACCTGAATAAGGAGGTCGAAAATATATTAGTGGTTTAAAGAAATAAGTATTTGCTTGTATTTAATTAACAATTGGTAAGTTTTGTTTAATTTATATGTAAAAATATTTTCTTAATGATATTTTTTTAATATTTTATCAAAATGCCAAAGGGAAAATACCTCAATGACAGAAAAAGTCCAAATCAACCTGTACCATAAAGAGGGTTATTCAAATCAGGAAATTGGGCGGAGACTAGGAAGATCAGAAGCAGTCGTCCGCTCTTTTTTAAAAAACGGTGTTTATTATGGAGTAAAAAAATCCACGAAAGGCAATCGAAAACTGAGTATTCGCCAAGTTAATCAAATTAGGAAGGAAGCCACCACAAGTTTTTTGAACTCAACTCAAATAAAAGAAAAATTAGATCTTCCAGTGACAACGAGGCACATTGCACACATTTTACGTAACTCAGATAACGTTAAATGGAAAAAACCGGTGAGCAAGCCTGTGTTGAAGCCGCATCACAAAAAGGCGCGCTTAGACTTCGCCCAAAAACACATGCAATGGTCAACTGAGTGGGACAATGTTGTGTTTTCCGACGAAAAAAAATTTAACTTAGATGGCCCAGACTCTTACAGCTGTTATTGGCATGATTTGCGAAACAATGACGTACGTATGTCAAAAAGAAACTTTGGTGGTTGCAGCGTTATGGTGTGGGCGGCATTTTCATCTAGAGGTAAAGCAAATATCTGCTTTGTGCCGCCCAAAATGAATTCTAAAAAATACACGGAATTGTTGGATGATACTCTCATTTCATTTTTGGATGATAAAATGGATGAAGACAGTATTTTTCAACAGGATAATGCTGCCATTCACGTTTCTAAAGAGGCATTAAAGTGGTTTGAAGAGCACAACATTCCACTTATGAAATGGCCTGCATGCAGTCCCGATTTGAATCCGGTGGAGAATCTTTGGAGATGCATATCACGCAAAATCTATGGACAAAAAGCCCAAGGACACCTTTACAAAACCGTGCTAGAGCTCAAGTTGGCCATTAAGGAAGCTTGGGAAGATTTAGATCGTCAGTTGCTGGAAAATTTAGTAAAGTCGATGCCGAATCGTATATTTGAAGTTATAAATAAAAATGGTGGACCAATTAATTATTGAAAATTAAATAAATACCCATTCCTATTGAAAATTAAGTTGATGCGTTTAAACGAATATGTACTTGTTTTAAGTTAAATATTTAAACTGAAATGATTTATATAAAACAACAACAACGAAAACAGGTTTTTGCACTCAGTACAAATTTCCGTCAGTTTAGTAAACAATATGAGTTGGAATTTGTTTTGAGTAATGCATTAATAAAAGAGAGAGAAGGTAGCAAATTTAAAATTAAGAGTGCGTTTATACGAATATGTGTCACTGTAGGTTACTTCCATAATCTAACATGTAACAAATCAACGAAGCAGGGAATTGCAATTTTTATTTTAAAATATATTACACTCAAAGTTCTGCCAATAAGTTCTTAAACTTTATAAAAACCTCTAGAAATTTACGTTGGTCCTGTATTTAAAATTGTTAACAGTATAATCTGCGAGTCAGCTTAGACTTTAAACTAAAACAGTGTCGGGGCAGCTTTGCACACCTATACTTTGTCATCTTGAGTATGTATTAATGAACGCTTTAAAGCTCACACTGAAAACAAAGTAGTGCTAAAGCGCTTTTTGCAGAAATCTTACCAGGCATTATGGAATATATTTTTTGCTCGGATTTGTATTGCGAAATTAAATTAATAAATACTGGACGGAATGTCAAAAGGAAACAGACCGACAGACGGATAATGTGAAATACAGATAAGCATACGGAAATATAAAAAAGGCCTACTAATAGTAAAAGCAAATATGTTTTTTATTGTGCTTATGTTGTTAGTTATGTTTTGCCAAGGCTAAACTGACAGCGTAAGATGCTTTTATCATACGTATTTGGAGCTGATCACTTTATGATATATGTGGCCATGCCGCTTTTAAATAATTAATTAATTTCTCCATAGCTGCCCCACAATTACCTTATATTGGCCATGCAAATTATCGTAATGCCTTATTATGCATAATTTTTTAATTTTACCTCTTTGTTGCAGCGCCATGCCGTTATTTTCTAAAAATAAAAAATTTTTTCATACTTCCAAAAATTTTTCATACATACATTTTTATACAGTGTAATCTTACGTTATATCTGTGTCGATGCGCAATAACAGCTTAAGTCATATTTCAAAGTTTCAAGAAATCTTGCTTTAAAGTTTTCAATCGCCATATAAGTTACATGAAAGGTTCTTTTGTTTTTGCGTCATATCTTTGGCTAAGGTCATGCTAGAAATTCTAGATTTTGTGTGTTCATAATGATATATACGAGGAACACAACTATATCAATAACTCATTTCTGTCTAAAATCGACTTTAGATATTATTGCTTATCGACACAGATATAATATATTCAAGGAACACTCAAGCGCAAATCTTATCTGCTTGACATTCGCTTGAACACTGAAGCTTAGATCGTTCTGTAGGTGAGATGAATACATACCCAGTGGGCATTTTAGCGAGTGCTACGCAAAAAAAGGCATGCTAGCACTGCTAGTATTGGCGTCAATACACCTTCCATGATCACTGCATTAATGAGTACTTCTGTAAGGCCTACCTTTTGAAGGTCCTTATTCTTTTCATTTTATTTTATATGAAAAAATTTACAAAAAAAATTCCAAAAAATTTTTAAATGCACAGAACAGTTTATAAAAAAATGTAGATTTAAAAAAAACAAAAAAAAATTATTTTTTTTTTGTCCGAGTTGGGTCTCGAACCCGGGCTCCCGAAAACTAACACATTGCATATTATATTATATGAAAATATTTATATGGAAAAACTCAGTCTTTTCTTATATTATTGTATAAAGAAAATTTATAAAAAAATTCCAAAAAAAATTTTAAATACACAGAAGAGTTTGTTAAAAAAAATGTAGATTTAAAAAAAACAAAAAAAAAATTATTTTTTTGGTCCGAGTTGGATATCGAACCCGGGCTCCCGAAAGCATACTTTCATTTGTATTAATACAAAATAAGCAAACGATTCCCAACAACCACGGTAGACGAGTGGGTAAGATGTCGGACCGCCGACTGAGAAGTCGATGTTTCAAATCTCAAATTGTTAGTCGTGTTTTATTTGAAGTTGATATTTTTATTGCTTTTGCTTCTAACGTGACTTCTCGAAAGAGTGCTTCTGGCAGGTCTCTTTTGAGCAAGGAGAGCGGAAGGCCTGACAAATTTTCCCATTTCATATAAAAAAGCAAGTGTAATTGTATATGAGTGCGGCAGTACTCTAAAATCCATACGAAGGCCTGCTACCCAGTGGGCATTTTAGCGAATGCTACGCAAAAAAAGGCATGCTAGCACTGCTATTATTGGCGTCAATACACCTTCCATGATCACTTTATAATTTAAAAGTTACATGTCCACATATCATACCATATTGTGATCAGTTCCAAGTACGTAAAATGAAAGCATCTTCCGCTGTCAGTTTAGCCTTGGCAAAACACAATAACCAACATAAGCACAATAAAACAACATATTTGTTTTTTACTATTAGCCAGCCTTTTTACATTTCCGTCTGCTTATCTGTATTTCACATTATCCGTCTGTCGGTCTGTTTCCTTTTGACATTTCGTCTTCTACTTATTAATTTAATTTCGCAATACAAATCCGAGCAAAAAAATATACCATAATGCCTAGTATGATTTCTGCAAAAAGCGCTTTAGCACTACTTTGTTTTCAGTGTAATTGAAGATTTGCCATGAGGCAAAATACAATCATGAGTTTGCCTTGAGTGTCTGCCTAAAAACTATTTTTAAAGCATATCACAACCGAAATGTTTTTTTGCAAATAAATTGCAAATAAATTAAATTTTTTTATTTATATTTCATGTAATTACACATATAATAAAATTATTTTATTTCATTTCAAAATCAATACAAAGTGTGTGGATGTAGAAATGTACACCTCAACGTGGAATGTTGAATTTTATCTTAACGTAGGACTACAGTTAACTCATCTCAAGATCCTATTGTATTGGATGAAATCTTTTCATTGCGTAAAATTTCCGAGAAAGTAAAATAGCAGCTTATTAAAGTTGAAGATGTTGAAATCAAAAGAAAATTTCATTTTTATGATAGACACAAAAATTAAATGAGACGGATTTCTTCATCTTCAATGTGGTAATCTCGTTAATTTGCTTCTTCATGATGTAAGGCATTGATCTACTTCTTCTAAATAAATATTCGTGCAAACAAACATATTTGAACTATCTTTTAAATTCGAAAAATATTATGAATATCGTTAGAATATTTTCTATTTTGTTCTCTCTCTTTTTTCAATTTATGATTAATTGCCTTAAATAAAGTGTCCATCGTTTTTGAATTGGCTTTTTTTCAAGTCAATAAATATCTTACAAAACAATTTATTTTTTATTTTGTCTATGCAAAACAAGAATGTTGTTTTCACTAAAAATGTGTGAGTACTAAAACACAACACAAAAAATGCTGTTAGCAAATAAATAAAAAGCATTAAAGAAAAGAAAAAACCTAAAAAAATTCCATTTAAAAATAGCAGCAATTTTTTTGCTCAAATATTTGTTGTAGCAAAAGTTTCTATTGATATTTTGGTTGTAAGCTTTTAACATTAAAGGCGTGAACTTAATTGCTTTGAATAAGTTGAAAAAAAAAATGTTTCAAACCGAAACAACATACATATTAACAAATTGTTTGTTTATTGAAAGCCAGCTTTGGCTTTTAAGTTATTGTGACCCTTTTTTATATTCAAAATGATTGCAAATTTCTAAAATAATGGAATTTTAAAATTCTCGTAACCAGAAGCTGCGGATTTTATTTGTTCTATGTTATTTGCCTAATTGGAATATATGAATATAAGCAATTAACAGCTTGACTTAGTTCTTAAGACTCAATTAGTTTTGACCAACTAGCTATATTGGATTTTCTCAAAGTGCATATTTTTAAATATAAAACTTACGATTAAAATATAAATCTTACGATTGCAATTATCAAAGAATTATTGTGGGAAGGTGGGGAGACGGGGAAACATAGTTCTTCAGAGATACTCCTAGTGGAAACAATATTATTTTTGAGCATTATAGCTGGCGTTATCCGTGCTCTTCAGAAGTAAATTCAATTTGAATAACGTAAGTATCGTTTATAACGTCATCTAGCTATTTAGTTAGCAAATTTTGCATTTTTTCTACGAACGAAATTTATTTTTTCTACTAAATCTTGCAATATCTACATTCCGTGTATTTCTCAAGGTTGAATTACAACCTGCTATACAGCAATTCCGTTTTAAGCGTACCGGAAATATAAAAGTTACGGAACAACCATTAGGTCTTATCAAATTTTTTTTATTCGAATTTCACATTATAAGAGGTATTAAAAGTTGCATAGTGTGGTCAAGATCTCCCAAAAAAAATTTTAGATAAAAATAGATGTCTTCCGCTCCCGCAAAAACAAATTTGTTTTTTGAGAAAAACAGTAAAATATATGATTTCAAAATGCTTTAATTTTTGTAAGAAATACTACATAAGTCTTAAAGAAACTATAACTAATAATATTTTGGAAAACACGATGCCACTCTTGGTTTTTACCCACAGTGTTTTGTGTGAGGGATATTCGAATTTAAAAGTACACTTGATAGCACAGAACTTTTAATTGCTATCTGTTTGTCTAAGTTTTGGTGATATTGATTATATAGTAAATTAAATTAAGCGAATTTATAATTTGCATATTTTTCGCAAATGCATTTTCTGTCTTGGAGAAATGTGTACTCGAATCCATTTTTTTTATTCTTTAAAAAAGAAAAGCTTAAGCATATTAGGACTTTTAAAGGTTCTGTGGACTCCGTGGTTGGCGATTATAGGGGGTAGATGATTTCGGAATTAAAGTTGAAATTACAAGAATTCGCAAAAATACAAAAAAAAAATCTAGGTGAGAACCCTATTTTAAATTTTGACATCAATTCCGAAATTAGCTACCCCTTTAAACTGGAAGCCACAGAGTCCACAGAACCCTAAAAAGTCCTAATGCACTTAAGCTTTTCCTACACAAGATCATTGAAGTTTTTGGATATTTGCTTTAATTGGATACTTGTCTTCAATTTCAAGCTATTCAAGCTTTTTGCCGAATGCGTCAAGTTTTCCGTTACTTAGGACTTCGTGCCGTTTGCTTGTAAGCTAGCATACTTGCAATTCGCAAGCTATCCTGGGATTGTTTATATTCTAGTAGAAATTAAACTTGATTGAAAATTATCAAGCTCAAGCAAGCTTGAACTTGTATTTTAAGCAAGAACTTGAAATAGACTTTAAGTAGGCTTGTGCAGTTCTCTACGGGTGAATGCATATGAGGTCCGACACATTCTGTCAACCTTTTTGACATCTATCTATCTTTCTATCTCTATCTATCTCTCTCTATATCTCTCTCTCTCTTTCAACCACAAAATTAAATTTTTGATAATCCAATAAATAAATATAAAAATTAATTTATAACTCTGCAATCTGTTGTTCTTTTAGTTGAGTGTCGGGCAGCTTTGCACACTTGAGATTGTGTTTGTTCAGTAAAATATGTATTTATCTCACCTACAGAACGATCCAACCCAGTGGGCATTTTAGCTAGCGATACGCAAAAGAATGCATGCTAGTAGT
Organism: Dichetophora obliterata; assembly: GCA_963920525.1. Taxonomy (NCBI): domain Eukaryota; kingdom Metazoa; phylum Arthropoda; class Insecta; order Diptera; family Sciomyzidae; genus Dichetophora; species Dichetophora obliterata. Next base: position 38,339,586 of record OY986436.1, read on the forward strand.
GCTCTTATTGGCGTCAATATACCTTCCATGATCGCTGCATTGATGAGTGCTTCTGTAAGGCCTACCTTTTGAAGGTTTGGAGTCTTTTCCTGTTATTTTATATACAAAAATTTTAAAAAATTTTTTAAAAAATTAAATATGATCATATCAATTAAAAAAATCAAATCTTAAAGAAAAAACAAAAAAAAATTGTATTTTTTTTGTCCTAGTTGGGACGCGAACCCAGGTCTCCGAAATCTAACACATTGCATATCACATTATATGAAAACTTTTATACGGAAAAATAAGTCTTTTCTATTATTTTTGTATGAAGAAATTTACAAAAAAATGCCACAAAAAATTTTTAAATGGACAGAAAAATTTGTTAAAAACTGTAGATTTAAAAAAAACATAAAAAAAAAAAAATGTTTTGGTTCAAATCTGTAATTTGTCAAGAGTTTTTTATTTCAATTTGATATTTATATTGCTTTTCTTTCCAATGTACATTCTAAAGAAGGGCTTCTAGCAGGCTTCTTTAGAGTCGCGAGAGAGGAAGGCCTAGAAAATTTTCTCGTTTCATATAAAAAAGCTTATGGGCTTGGAAACGAGCACGGAAGGGCTAAGAAATCCATATGATGGCCTGCTAGAAGCGCTTCAAAGACCTGCTTTTGCCCACTGGGAAGCTTCAGCGTTCAAGCGAATGTCAAGCAGATAAGATCTGCGCTTGAGTGTTCCTTGAATATATTATATTATATCTGTGTCGATAAGCAATAATAGCTAAAGTCGATTTTAGACAGAAATGAGTTATTGATATAGTTGTGTTCCTCGTATATATCATTATGAACACACAAAATCTAGAATTTCTAGCATGACCTTAGCCAAAGATATGACGCAAAAACAAAAGAACCTTTCATGTAACTTATATGGCGATTGAAAACTTTAAAGCAAGATTTCTTGAAACTTTGAAATATGACTTAAGCTGTTATTGCGCATCGACACAGATATAACGTAAGATTACACTGTATAAAAATGTATGTATGAAAAATTTTTGGAAGTATGAAAAAATTTTTTATTTTTAGAAAATAACGGCATGGCGCTGCAACAAAGAGGTAAAATTAAAAAATTATGCATAATAAGGCATTACGATAATTTGCATGGCCAATATAAGGTAATTGTGGGGCAGCTATGGAGAAATTAATTAATTATTTAAAAGCGGCATGGCCATATATATCATATAGTGATCAGCTCCAAATACGTATGATAAAAGCATCTTACGCTGTCAGTTTAGCCTTGGCAAAACATAACTAACAACATAAGCACAATAAAAAACATATTTGCTTTTACTATTAGTAGGCCTTTTTATATTTCCGTATGCTTATCTGTATTTCACATTATCCGTCTGTCGGTCTGTTTCCTTTTGACATTCCGTCCAGTATTTATTAATTTAATTTCGCAATACAAATCCGAGCAAAAAATATATTCCATAATGCCTGGTAAGATTTCTGCAAAAAGCGCTTTAGCACTACTTTGTTTTCAGTGTGAGCTTTAAAGCGTTCATTAATACATACTCAAGATGACAAAGTATAGGTGTGCAAAGCTGCCCCGACACTGTTTTAGTTTAAAGTCTAAGCTGACTCGCAGATTATACTGTTAACAATTTTAAATACAGGACCAACGTAAATTTCTAGAGGTTTTTATAAAGTTTAAGAACTTATTAGCAGAACTTTGAGTGTAATATATTTTAAAATAAAAATTGCAATTCCCTGCTTCGTTGATTTGTTACATGTTAGATTATGGAAGTAACCTATAGATTGCTTTGGAGTGACGATATAATTTTTACGAGGCGGAAAATGAGTTTCCTGGATAGAAAAGAAAGTTCATTTTCTTCGTGTAGATATTTCTATCTGCATATTACAGATCATACTTATTTTTACAAAATATGAAAAAATTAAAGGGGAAATTCTTTTTACTTTAAGCTTAATGACACATCAAGACAAAAGGTGGGTACACACATTTTCACTATTGATTTTTTAGTTTTTGATATTCATTGCCGCAACTGCAGCACTGTGCACCTCTACGCACTACAGTCGGTCCGCCTCTGCGACCAAGCAACACAGTATGTTAATGCAAGTGTTATTTTATTACCACTATTTACACAATTATATTTTATTTCAATCTATTTAGAAAAAAAAACTTTTCGATATGTTGAAGAATTTTTGCTTAGCACTTCAAACGCAGTATTTAATTAACGCGACTGCGTAAGTAAAGTTTAAATACATTACTCCGATTTTTTTATAAAATATAAAAAAAGTATACAAAATATACTGAAAATGTTTTTCACAGTAAATAGACGCCTAAAACTTCAACGAACCAAAGTACTTATATGGTACATTATATACTACACGTCACATTTTGTGGGATTTTTGGGATTAAAGTTGACATCGAGAAACAGGAGTGTTTTGACCAAATATGAAAAATTGCTGGAAAAAATTTCATTCATATTGCTAAGACTTTTTTACTACTCATGTGCAGCTACTTTGTTAGTAGCAGCTCTTAAAGTTTTAAGACTTTTAATTAGGCCCGAGCATAAAAATATTAAATATTCATCAACCGATGCGGAGGATAATATAATGTTAAACATGTTTAATTTTTCAATATTATTATCGAATTTTATTATGAGCAGGCTTCTTGTGAAAAATGAAAAGCGCATTAAGCACAATTTAGCTAAATTCAGAAAAATTGCTGCTGTAATTGAACAGGTATGCTTTCGCAGAAATGGCATGGATAGTAAAATTATGATGCTTATATGCTTGCGTTTGTTCTTTAAAACTCTCACCACGCCAACCTCCGACTTGCTCCATAGTACCACCAAACCATATATATGCGTCATAACAACTTTTTACATTATTACATACGAGCTGTTTTACCACGCCCATTTGTTGTGCATTGTTGCCATATGGCATTTTTACAAAGATCTAAATAATTTCATGGGTGACTACTTGAGTCTGCTTGCAAAAGAAAATGATGAACAACCAAAATTCTCATTCAAACTGATACAAATTGGAAGGCAGATTGAAAGCATACGCTTTCAAATCATCAAATATGCAACGCCATTTTATAGCTGTTTGTTTAATAATTTGCTTATTATTATCATAGAGTTTATCGATGAAAGTCAACGTTACTTCTGCAACAAGAAGTATAGTCCAGAAGAATGTTTCGCGCAAGGTTTAATTGCATTACCTTATATTTTCTTGGGTTTTCTAGAGATTTATACCACACCTTATGCAGTTGATATGCTTGCGATGGAAAGACGACGTTTTCAAGCGTACCTTACAGACATTGCTTTGTGTTTGAACAGACAAGCCTATAAAATAAGACTGTTAAGAGATGCTCTTGATATGTGTCTAATAGAGCAAGAGGTAAATATAGCATATTGAAAAAAAAAATTAATAATAATAATTTTTTTCTTCGTAGCTGCAATGGATCATTTTGAATTACAAAATAAGCTGCATTTCCGTTTATACCAATTGTACTACTCGTTCAAATCGCTCACTGGCATTGACATTTACCAAAGCTCTCTTAATTTTATTAATACTATATATAAAATTTTGTGTATCAGATCCCCAAAGAGACTATGACGGTTGCTTGACTACAAATCAATTCAAATCAACTCAGAGCAACTAAGTATTTTTTACGTTGGAGAAAAATAACTAAAACAGAATTTTTTTCCTTAAACAACATACAACTTTAGATCGTTTATTTTAAAAGTGGCACAAGTTTAGTAAAATTTAAACTTAATATATATTTAAATATCACAGAAGAAATTCTGTTCATAAAACATTATCATACATAATTAAAGAACCCCAGTAGCGAATTTTTTGAAGACTGCTATATTACTACTATTTTGAAAAAATTTTACAAAGTATTGCGCTTTCATAGAATCTGAAAAGAGCTTTTAAACATATTAACTATAGTACAGTACTTATTTTAAATATTAATTTATAAATTTTTAAAAAAAGTAATGCTGTCCTGTTTTTTTTTATCCAGATATGCTACAAATCACTAGTGTTGGAATCTATCAAGTTATTTCAATAATCGATTATTAGTAACTGAATTATTTTTACTATCGAATGATTTTTTCACTCGTTCATTCACTCATTCAATTTGAATTCAGGGCTGGCTACTTTCAATTTGGTTTACGGAATGTCAGCATGTAATTGACCACTGCTTACAATAGAAAAAATTTTAAATAATTTACATAAGCTTTCCTTATGTCACTTAAAATTAAAATATCAACAACAGCGTATTGTAAACAATGTTTGGTTTAAATTTTTGTTTGTTAATAATTTAATAGTAACTTTTTATTATTTGAGGTGAAACATAAAATTTCACTCTTAATAACTTAAAATATTGTCACAAAGATAAAATAATGAATACATTTAGTGGTATAAAAAAGTATTGAACTTAAAAGAAAATCCAATAAACAAGGAAATAAAAAATTAAATATCAAAATTACAGTTCAAAAAAATTATCTGCATTCATTTTTCTCCTTCTAATCTATTTTTTCGGTATAAATCAGTAGACCTGCCTTGGAGAAAATTCTTTCAGAAGGAACCGATGTCGCAGGAAAAATACATTTGTTTGAGTCCCAATAATTTAATGGATTTTTGGACCGGTGCAAGAACTCTTGTCTACGAAATTGCTCGAACGAAATCTTTGCAGTCACACTGGAAGCATTACTGCAAGTAATTTTTGCTTCCGAAACTTTTTGGTCCAAAAAAGCCCACAGGAACGCGTGCTCTCGTTTGCCTGGAGTTTTTCTGGTACTTTATGTGACAATCAATCATACCACTCAAAATCATATCACCCGCTATTTTATGAATATTAAACAAAGCTATATCAACTGAGATAGTATAGCAAAGATCAGAAATGGGTAGCAATTATTATATTCATTTAAAAATTTCTTACAATGTGCTGCCGGAAATTCATAAAAATTTCTTATTTCCATATAAATTCAGTCATTGAGTGATTAAACGTAAGAGATTTAAGGAAATCACTCAACGAGTTATTTATTGAATAGTTTCGCTTTAGTTGAATTTTTTATATTAGTGATCAAGTGAGTAAAACTATCAACGAGTGAATTGTGAGCAGCTATCGAATGAATGAAAATAAAAAGACTATCGAATAACGATATCGGTTTTATTCGATAGTTCCCATCACTAATGCATTGGGCTAACTGCATGGAATTTTTAACAAATATTCATCGATCAATTTAGTTTTATTAAAACTAACCACTTTAATCAAAAATATATTGGATTCAATTTAAGAAATTTTTCAAAATTGCAACTTTTTGTTTCTCACAGCGCAAAATATATAAAGGGTGGTTAAATTTTAAGGGCCGATGTTGAATGTGAACCACACCTAAACGTCAAGTTTTTTCTGCATTTCATTTGACATTTCTCAATTTCAGACTAATTCAATTTGAGCCATTGAAAGACACACAATCGAGCAACGCGTAAAAGTTATTCAGGCTTATTATGAAAATAGACGTTCAAATCTAAATGCATATCGTGCACTTCGAGATTTTTTCGGGCAATTTAATCGTCCAAATGTGCGTACAATCGGAAAATTCGTGCAAAAATTTGAGCAAACCGTGTCTGTAAGAGATGTGAAAACACCAGTGCATGCTCGTACTGCAGAAAATATTGCTGCTATTCGCGATAGTGTGGCTGAAGAGCCGTCCACCTCAACTCGTCGTCGTGCCCAACAATTGCACCTCTCACGCTCGTCGTTAATGACTATTATATATAAAGACTTGCATTAACACGCCACTCTTAACCATTTCAAGCGTCGTCAATAGTCAGAATGGTGGCAAGAAATGGCAACAGTGGATGATCAATTTTCAAAAAAAATCATCTTCAGTGATGAGGCACATTTTCACCTCAGTGGATTCGTCAATAAGCAGAATTGTTGTATTTGGGCGAATGATTATCCAAGAGTGATTGTCGAAAAACAAATGCACCCACAAAGAGTGACTGTTTGGTGCGATTTATGCGCTGGCGGCATCTTCGGGCCGTATTTTTTCCAAAATGAGGCCGATCAGGCAGTTACTGTGAATGGTGTTCGCTATCGTGAGATGCTAACGAACTTTTTATGGCCCGAAATGGAAGATATGGATGTGGACGATATGTGGTTTTAACAAGATGGTGCCACTTGCCACACAGCTTACAAAACAATGGCTCTTTTGCGCGACAAATTCAATGGCCGTGTTATCTCACGTGGTGGCGATGTCAATCGGCCGCCAATATCATGTGATTTGACTTCGTTATTTGAAAGAAAAGGTGTACGTCGATAAGCCAGCAACAATTCAAGAGCTAAAGGATGAGATAATTCGGCCCATTAACGGCAAAGTACCTCAATTATGCCTCAGCGTCATCGAAAATTTGGACCATCGGATGGAGGTGTGCCGATATTTTGTTCCATACATAATTAAACCATACCAATATTATCATAATAAAAAGAAATGACAATAATTTTCTAAACAGTTTGTGTTTTATTCAAAATCAACATCGGCCCTAAAAATTTAACAGAATGCAAAACAGTCGAATTTTACGATTCAAAAAATTCTTCATATGTTATACTTTTGCGGTTAACATTTACGAGAAGAACACGATTTATATTGAGGTCAACATTCAATTTTAAGAAAAAAACGAAAAAAATGCAGAACTTTTGAAGAGGTCAGAAAAAATGCAGAATTTTTTTCTAGAAAAGAATGCACTATAAGATCTACATACTGGCTCTGTCCAACAACAAAAAAACGAAAGCAACAGGTATGCATTTGTACATGTATATTTTACACACAAATTAATAACAACAAAAGCAGTTTCTGAGAAATATTCGTAAGTCGATATGTTGAAAAAAACGACACGATCGTCATTCGTTTGTATGTATGAAATCCCATTTTAACTCACTTTTTCTCTCAAAAATGATAATAAAAACTGCACGAAATATATTCATTGTGCCAAAAACACTAGCCATTTGGGAAAGTTAAGAAGCAGCAGAAATCGCAAATTCTTTAATTTCATCAAAATATTGGTTGGTGTAATAGTTGTAAGAAGCTAACTACTAGAAATTAAATGGCAGAAAAAGTTCTTCCTATCTGTATCAAAAATTTTAATGTATGCTATTGGATAAAAGATAATGCTTTTTCATATATATTTTTGATATTTTTTATTTCATTTCCATACAAAAACTTTCAGAATCCAAATATCTTCATAAGTTTTAATTTGTTTTTTAATTTCTTAAACAGTTTTTCAGTAAGTTTTTATTTTATAATTTATAGTTTTGACTACCTTTTATTCTAGACACAGCATCCTTTGAAAAAAATCGTCCAGTATTGCGCAAAAATTGTTGCACTGCTTTCGTCATGAAAACAAAAAGGTTTTTGTGCCCTATGATTTTTTTTTTGCGAAATTGTGCGTGGCCCCTAAGCTAAAGAACCGCGGTAGCCCGGGTTCAATTCCAGCTCAGACAGAAAGTTTTGTCAATTGAATTAATTTTTCTGTTCGGTCGTCACCTCTCTGCATACAATGGCAAACCTCAGAGAGTAAAAATTGCCATGCAAAGCTTCTTGAGAACCTGAGCAGTTCGAAGTCGGCATAAAACACATAGGTCCAGTTCTCGGTCATTTGTGATGAATCGTTTAAAAACACACAAAACACAATTGATCAATAGAAGCTAGGTCAAAGTCCTTCCAAGGGCTGAAATGGCCAGTTTATATATATTATAAAATGCTGTTTTATTTTTTTCAATAGGGAAACTCTAATTAAAATCTTATGTTATACTATTGCAATTTTTTATGTCTGGTAACAATATTTGTAGTATAAAAAAATGCAACACTGCAACTAATATTTTTCCTTTGTGCGAATAAGCATAAACCCAGCAAAATGTTTGATGCAAATGTGACATGCATTCTTAGGAACACTGCTTCCAGAAGACATTCTACAGGTCAAACTGTGCTTCACTTAGCTTTATAAAGAAGTGCTTTCAAGAGGCATTCTTATAACCTACTTCTAGAAGACATTCAAATGCACTCATGGAATTATTGAATTTCGTACACGGCTGCCATAAAGAAGATGGGGCTGTAGTAGCCATACTAGAGTTATTATATATGAAATAAAGTCAGCTTAGCTGAAAGTTTATTGCAAGCAATTTATGAGAGCTCTCATAGCCCAAATTAAATCTGAAATAATCATAAAAAAAAACCAAATTTTTTTGAGCGTCTTTTGCAAAAATAGCTTTGGTTACAGTTGTGATTCATTCAGTATTGTGGCTACTGCAACCAACTTTTAAATCTTGCGTGTATAGAAACTCCAATTCGGCTATTGCAGCCTCAATACGGCTTTCACGCTATTATTGAGGATACTAAAACCACAAAAGGCAAATTTCTCCATTTTTGTTTTGACTTTGCAGCGTGCTTGTTGGCAATTATTACAAAAATTGTTTTTAAAGTTAATCGGTATTTATAAGAGTGAAAAATTAAGTATAATTGCGTAAAATACACAGTAAGTATAAATAAAATATCAGTTAATCGGAAACAATTGAAGACATGAGGTGATGAAGGTGATATGCAAAAATGTAGTATCTAGAATATTTGTACTGAAATTAAACTTTTTGAGTTCACTTCTAAAATAGCCACAACCCAGTGGGCAAAAGCAGGTCTTTGAAGCGCTTCTAGCAGGCCATCATATGGATTTCTTAGCCCTTCCGTGCTCGTTTCCAAGCCCATAAGCTTTTTTATATGAAACGAGAAAATTTTCTAGGCCTTCCGCTCTCGCGACTCTAAAGAAGCCTGCAAGAAGCCCTTCTTTAGAATGTACATTAGAAACAAAAGCAATATAAATATCAATTTGAAATAAAAAAACTTGTGACAAATTCCAGATTTGAACCAGCGTCCTCTCAGCTGGCGGTCTGGCATCTTACCCACTCGTCCACCTCAGTTGTTAATGAACTTCAGCTTATTTTGCATCATTACAAACGAAAGTAAGTTTTCGGGAGCGCGGGTTCGCAACCCAGCTCGGCCCAAAAAAAAAATTTTTTTTTGTAATTTTTTTTTAAATCTACATTTTTTTACAAATTTTTCTGTCCATATAAAAATTTTGTGGAATTTTTTTGTAAATTTCTTCATACAAAAATAATAGAAAAGACTTAGAATTTTTCCATATAAAAGTTTTCATATAATGTGATATGCAATGTGTTAGATTTCGGAGACCTGGGTTCGCGTCCCAACACGGACAAAAAAAAATAATTTTTTTTTTGTTTTTTCTTTAAGATTTGATTTTTTTTTAATTGATCTGATCATTTATAATTTTTTAAAAATTTTTTTAAAAATTTTTTTATATAAAATAACAGGAAAAGACTCCAAACCTTCAAAAGGTAGGCCTTACAGAAGCACTCATCAATGCAGCGATCATGGAAGGTATATTGACGCCAATAAGAGCACTACTAGCATGCATTCTTTTGTGTATCGCTAGCTAAAATGCCCACTGGGAAATATGACTGCTCTAAGTCAGGGCTGGGCATTCTAACACTGTCACATTTTATTTTGCTTTGTTTGATAAAAAATAAACACATATTACAGTATGTGTGGAGGTACATTCTGTAATATGTGTTTATTTTTTATTTTTAGTCATTGGTATTGTTCACTATTTCTTCTAAGTCATTATTGCTCCAGCATTTTCTTCTAATTAAATAATTTATATTAGTTTGCTTGCAGTGGCAAATTACACATTCTGCTTCGCAAAAAGGGTTCTCTGCACAACAGAAATTGCATTGCTATTCAAAATCAAACATTATTTTTTAGGTGTTTTGTTTTTGTTTGAATATTAAATCCTAATATATACGAAACATTAAAATTATAATCAAAACCTCAAAAAATTAAGTATCAAAAATTAATGAATAATAATATGAAAAAAATAATGTAAAGAATAGGGAATATGTATGAATTATATTACAACTTAATAATATAAAAAAATTAAAAATATATGCATAAGAATTATGAATCTGCAAACCAAAAAGTTGGTTTTTTGAGAGTGTACATAAAATTTCCGACATAGGTTTTAGCATCACAGCATCACCGTCAGCGAACGACTGAATTATATTTTCTTCTGTTGTGAGTTTTGTGTACATGTGAAAAGTTACCCTCAGAGAGCGCTCAGTGAGCTATGGGGCGCCTAACGCTGCTCTAAGTTATCAAATTATTTGTATGCTCATAAGACTTTCATCTATGCATAGAACACCGAAAATGTAACATATCACCTTCATCTACTCATATATTCAATTCTCAGGATGTCGTTGAGCTAAATTGTGGCAGTTTGGCCGACTTCGTGAAAGCATTTATGCAATGCATCAGTAAGGCTAGTCACGTGTGTTTTATTTTACATTGATTCGAAGCTTAACCAAAATTGTGCAACTATACTATTGTTAAGAATATCACTAGAAGGCTGCAGTTTTGGTTAATAACCTTCGGAGCGAAACCATTCAAAATGAAATACACCGAGAAATAATTGCAGTTTACGGCCCACGCGAAAATAATTTTTTTCCTGTTTTCATGTCGGTCTCGAATTTTTTAGTTTGTTTTTAACTCAGTACAAGGACAAATAATTTATCTGTTAAAGCCAAACGATTATTTACTCGTGGGCAGTAAACTGCGCTTATGCCGCGAAATTAAAGAAACTGCGTTAATATTAAATAAAAATTCAAAACTAAACCTGCACAATTCCATCACAACAAATTTTATCCACGCAAAGTTGAAACACGTTTAGGCCCGGCAAAGACTACCCTACACTCTAATTTTTATATTTTGCTGAAAAACTCATTACTAATTCTCCTAATTTACCAATAAACTTTTAAAATATGTCAAGTACCATGGCAGAGAACTAATTTTACAATTTCAAATACATAAGTGCTGCCATATATTTTCAAGAATCTATCGCTGCCAGCTAAAACGACTTACATATTATGGAACCTGTTCGTCAAATGGCTTTTTACACTCAATTTTCGTTTGATAAGCTCAGTGACGAAAGTTTATTATGCTGGTGGTGTTATGATACCTGAACACCAGTACACTTTTTGCTACTTTTAGTAGTTTTTCAAGCGATGAGTGTTGCCATTAAGCAGGTTTCCTTACTGTTTTCATACATTTCGTACTGAAAGAGTACTATTTTCATACCTAAACACAAATGTAGTGAATAAATCCACAACGCACCACTGTTTTGATCCTATGATTTCATATTTTTGTCGAATCATTTGATACCGTGGTGGTCAAAATTTACACTCTCGCTCTCAAATTCCTAATTTACTTTGAAACAACACAAATACATAACCATGATGAGCTCATGACCGCCAGCATAACAAGGGTCTAAGAAGCTAATTTGACGGTTTGTCGAACCTGTTGGCAAAATTTTTTTTTTCAAGCCAGGGTTGTAAAACAAAATGATAGCGAAAAACAACAAACATTCTTCGCTTGTTCGACGAACACGTTGCTTTTATTTGAACGCTGCCTCTTTCGAACACGTAAGACCCGCCATGTTGTTTGAAGAACAAGTTTGCTAATGTGTAACCCCTTTTAAGAAGCTAATTTGACGGTTTGTCGATGGTAGTGTGTTCATGGAAACCTAACTGCACAACTGAACAAGTCCGCAAATGCACTGAAAAGTGCACCGAATCGTGAATACCCCTTATGAAAATAACCAACACGTAGTAAGCGCAGCCAACACGAAATTGTTGACGAATTTTTCACTTTTGTCGTAGCCAACGTAGCGAAGTGTCAAAATACATAGTTGAAATATAATGCCGATGTTATGCTAGCCAAACTTGTTTGCCGAACATTTTTTTTTTTGTTATTATTTCACATATAAAATGAAAAATTCACTTGTTCTCATATTCATTCTCTCGTTCTCAGACCGAACATTTTTTATTTCTGATTGAAACATCAAACATGCCCAGCTTTCCTGTGTTTCCATTAGTCATTTTGCATAATAGCATAAAAAAAGTAGCAAAAAGTATTAAAAAGTGAATATAAACGTTTGCTCAAGCAACCCTTAACACAAACAGCAAGACCTTTTTTGTATTGGGCAGGACTTGAAAGCAAGTTTTTTGACGTTCCCTTTTAAACTTGCCGAAAGCTTTTACACTTGTAAAGAGTTGAATTTAATTTCATGTCTTCTTTGTTTATTTTCTTAAGAACAAGATCATCAAAATTACTCACATAGAAATTGCTGTACAAAGGAATATAACAAACTCGCCTTCATAAGCGAAAAATAAAATTAAGCGCAACGCCAAAATTGCGAAAATAGCAAAAGAAACACAAAAAACTTGCCAGTACAGAGCAAGTTTTATCTTTCCCCTTCTTCACCGAAAATTCGCGTAAACTCACCACGATTTGCCTACAAACTCAAATTCTTGCTTTCAAGTCTTGCCCAAAGGGTCCAAGCATTGTTTTGTTGAACTAATTTAAATAACAAAAAAATCGTGTTAATTGAAGAAATCTAATAATATTTTGAAAGAAAAAACAGAAATTAATGAACACTAATTGCATATTTATTGAAACTAAAATAAAAAACTACTAACAAATAATTCAGTACACAAAATAATGACATATAAATATGAATAATATGCCTAACATTGTAAATAAAAATGTAAAAAGGGTTGTTTTTGGCGAAGAGAATAAATGAACGAAAATGAGCACCGAACATGTTTGGCTAGCATAACCACGGTATAACAAGTTTCGTTTAGTTTCGTGGATTAAACGAAATTCAACTAAACTCGTGTTTCTATGGGGAGTTAATCTGTAGTCAAACCCGGCTCAACTCGCCATGGCAACGTAGTAATATATGTTATTCGAACACTCCATTAGCGGGGTTCAAATGATCCTACATGCTGTCACGCCTGGTGCGATGGCCGAATTCAAAACATTTTCAATTTAAGACAACATGTTGTCAGTCGGCTGCATTGAGCGTTCGAATAGCTGGGTTCACAAGATCCTACATGTTGTCACGCCTGTCGTGATGGGTGAATAACTGTAAATTTTGCTTAGCGGCCAAGCGATTATACATGCTGTCAAACCTCATTTGGCTAAAAAATTTCGTGTAGACAACATGTCGTAGATTTGGCTGCAGCTGTACTACCAACATTTTTGTACTACTGGCTGTACTACTACCAATAGCTAAAAACACTTTTTATGCTTTATTTTTTGCGTTTCTATTTTTGTACACTTAACTTTTTATGTTATCTTGTCTCCGCCATTAGTTTTTAAATGGCGATGCTTGGCATGTTCGTCCAACACGTGTTCACATTGGTAGGATGGCTGCTCATCAAACCTTGAAATTGAAAAATTGCATATTCAAGCCAACATGTTGTCAGTCGGCTGTATCGAGCTTTCGAACGGTCAAATACGAAGCTTGTCCTACCAGGCGTGACAACATGTAGGATCATGTGAACCCCGCTATTAGCTACAGATTTTTAATCTTTTTAAGTAAAATTCTGGCAACTATGTGTGGCTTAACGCAATTAGCTGGTAAATAGACAGCTGTCATACATTTATTTATAAAGAAGAATATAAATCGGCGATTGAGGTGCCAAAATATCTTATCTGTGAATAAAAGTTTAACAAATTAAGTGAAAAGTTAAGTATTACTAATTGTTTTTAACAGGTAATTGACCGATATGTTTATTGATACCAGTCTGGACCAAATATTGGATGACCAATCCTTTCAAAACCTTAACAAGCTTGGCAAAACCTGACGATAAGCTGGATAAAATTTAGGTTCTTAGCTTTGGCTCACAAATGCGTGGACTCAGACTGCACGTAACATGTCATGCCAATACTTCGTACAGAAGTCATGTCATGCCATGGCCGAACAGAATGGCTGCCGTTGTTGCAGTGGCTGTGGCCGTTGCAGAGTCTGAAGTTAAAGTTTGTCTAACTGAAACCACAGCTACAGCTACGAGCAATCTGTACGTGTTCGTCTGTTGTGTGGATTTTAACTATTGACAGTTCCAGCTACATACTACAAGTTGCACCATTATTTTCAGTAGAGTGACCGGATCTCATATGGAGGGAAAAAAGTCGGAATCTTGTTCGTCTGGACCCCACAAAACGATTCACCTTTCCAGATATTGAGATAGCTGAAATTTGAGCTCGATTAATCGACGTTAACCCGTGCCGCTCATCGCTCAAAGTTTGGAAAAATCCAAATTTTTGGCCAAAAACCTGACATATGGAGCCATAACTCCAGAACGGTAAATAATAAAAATACGCTTAATATCTCAAAAGAAAGCTTATGTTGTTCTTCAAAATTTATATTTTATACATAATTGTTGTTATTTTAAGTCAAACTGAGTTACAACAGCCTTTAGACCCAAAAACGTGACCTGGTACCACTAGGAGCATACTTCGTATATTTTGTTATTTAGTGATAAATTTTGATTTCTTTGGAACATTCTTGAGCTTAAAAAATAATTATAATAAAAAAATATGTGAAGATATTTTTCAGTTTTTTTTTATAATTTTCCAAGTGTGCCATCTCTGATGAACGTATGCCATCTCTGATGAACATATGTAATATGTAAAAAGGACTGAAGAACATATGTCATATAATCGTGAAATAAATAGATCGTGTTTAAAATCGTCCAAACGCCAAGAAAATATAAAAAGTTTAAAAAAGAGCCAAGATAGTGAGCCAAAAAAAAGTAAAATTAAATTGCAAACAGAGACCAATAAACAATTAAGTGTGTTTAGAGCCGGTAGTAACATAAATAATTACAACTCAACACTTTGTATTAACAGACAAATTGGCAACAGTAAAGAGCAACAATAAAAAAGTGAATTTTGTTGTATCATAAACGTATAGTGCTATTTGATTGGGTGTTTTACATCAGGCTCGATACAGAAGCAAAGGACCAACTTTCCCGCGGACCAGCAAAGCACCATCGGCACGTCATTCCGGCCAACCCTCAACAGCAGATCAAAGGATTTATCGGCCACAGATCCATCACCCGCATTCAAGGAAGATATCTTCGGTGAGTTCCCCGTAAACAACTATTATAGTATTATTTTAGAAGACATTTTAAAATATTTTATTGAAATTAAAGTTTTTAATATATTGTGTTTCATTTTTCAAGTTAACTGTTATTTACCTATTGGACTCTGAAATGGCGTCCACATCAGGTGTACAAAGCCGGACCAAGAATAAAATATTTCTTGTGGACTATCCCATTCACCAGATCACCGGTTGTAAACTACTTTCAAATCGTCAAGTTTTGTGTGCTCTATTTTATAATTTACGTACTGTGAAATTAACTGTAAGAAATTCATCAAAACTTACCATACGAGAAGTGTTCGTTTTTTGGCAGAAAGCTCGAATTCCGACCAAACATAAGCAAGATGCAATAACTAAGCTGGAAAAACTTCACGCCGAATGGAGAACTCTTCAAAAAGACCGGTCGAAAACATCGGAAAAAGCCAAGAAAAAATTTAAACAGTTTGTTAAAAAGTTGGATGATCTCTTTTATATTGGTCAACAAGATGCCTTGGATCTGATGAAATTGGAAGAAGATAAGGCGTTTCTCGTGAAACAGAGGCAGAAAGGCCGCCTAGGTTCCATGGCTGGAGTGGATCTCAAGTTGTCTCGAGCTGAAGAAATTTAGGCGCAAAAGGAACTTGCAAAAATGAACCGCCAAATCCAAGAGGATGGCCTCAAAATAATGACTTCCAAGAAGGATTGAAAATTGTCAAAACATTAAAAGTAGTTAATGATATGGCTGAGCGTGGTGTTAAATTAATAACCGACTTTAACTGACAAAAAATTAAGAACAAAAACAATTTGTCCTGCAAGTTGTAAGCAAATGCCGAGCATTATACCCTGACGTTTCAAAAACTACTTTAACAAAAGCTCTAGAATAGATTAGATAACTCTGTAAAATTATCAACTTATGTAGGTACTACGTCTGTATCTTTTCTGTGTCTGTTTTGTATGTATTATATACCTAATTTTTATATTTTAATAAAAAATGCCATTAAACTTATCAGCATTTCTTGTTTTTTTATTATATTTATTATACTTTAAGCTCAAAAATGTTCCAAAGAAAGCAAAATTTATCACTAAATAACAAAATATACGAAGTATGCTCCTAGTGGTACCAGGTCACGTTTTTGGGTCTAAAGGCTGTTGTAACTCGGTTTGACTTAAAATAACAACAATTATGTATAAAATATAAATTTTGAACAACAACATAAGCTTTCTTTTGAGATATTAAGCGTATTTTTATTATTTACCGTTCTTGAGTTATGGCTCCATATGTCAGGTTTTTGGCCAAAAATTTGGAATTTTCCAAACTTTGAGCGACGAGCGGCACGGGTTAACGTCGATTAATCGAGCTAAAATTTCAGCTATCTTAATATCTAGAAAGGGGAATCGTTTTGTGGTGTCCAGACTAACAAAATTCTGACATCGATTTTTTGCGGTCACCCTAATAATCAGCCAGTAAGAGTGCAAATGCAAGCAACACAATTAGTTTTGCATGCATTAGACCACTACTGAGTTGAGTTATTTTCCGAGCTGTTCTATGTTGAAATCCGTTTTGGGAATAGAAAACATCTTTATATTTAATAGAAAATAAAAATGTTCATAAAATTTAGATACATACATTTAATTATATTTCATTACATCTATTTCATTCGTTTTATATTGTTTTTGAGGTTTTGAATATATATAGCAAAATGCCAGTTTTTGTAACATGTCATTACAATGGCGAACAGAAAATTATAAAGATTTGCCATGATGAAGACGGATTAAGAATGGAAGATTTTCTCTCAGCTGGTATATTTAAATAGTTGGTTTATGCTGTGTTTCTATAATAAATTTAAATTTTACTTCACGCAAAAATAAAAAGTGCACTAAGGTGTAATATACAGGGTGTCCCAGATCAAAGTTTCAATCCGGCGTTTTTTTCTTGTCTTGGCCCAAGAAATGAAATCAACCAGCGCCAGATTAAAGCGTTGATCTGGGACACGCTGTTTTTTTGTAAACACAGCAGTTAGTTTCATTAAATTATAAAGTTTTATAAAATCCTCCCTTTCATCTTATTTCAGCCAAAAAGTCTTTTAAAATAATTACTAGCGAGATTTCTTTATATGATTTTGGTAATCTCTCCGTAAATCCTCTCGAAATATTAGTGGAATATGTTTTAGAGAAAATAAAATTACCCACTTGGATATTAGGATTTTTAGCCCCGGAGCAGAGTATAGTTATACAAGGTTAATTCTTTTTTATTCAAATGAACTAAGAAAAAAAAACACTTATTATATCCATTCTTAAATTTTTACTCTCAAGGTGACCTTTACTTTCTTTAAAATTAATATTGTGAAAAAAGTATTATTTATATTTAATTTTATATTATATTTAAAATTTATCAATATTTCAATTTTCACAATATTTTTTCACAATATTTAATTTAAAAACTTTCATTTCTTACGATTTAGAAAGTAAAGGTCACCTTAAAACCTATATGCATACATGAACTTAAATTTAAATAAAATAAAAATGGATAAGTATATCAGTGGCGGATCAACTGTCAATCATATAAATGTTTACACAAAAGAAAAAATAATAATAAAATTCTAGATCCGTCTCTGAGTTCATTAAAAATGGTTTTTAATTTCGGAAATATTGCCCATTTTTAGAAGATCCTGAAGAAATAACTTTCTTGCCGTCCCAGAACACTCAAGAAATTTTAAATGTCCAGGAAGAAAATCAGTCCGAGGAAGAAGTTCTTATACAAACAAAACGACTATACAAAGAAATTACTTCACAAAATAACTCTTCTTTTGAAGATGTATATGACGTCGTGAAGTCAACTTTTTCATCTGCAGAATGTTTTGATGAAATAGAAGATCTTGACTTTAAAATCGTAAAAAATAACTACATAAAAAACAAAATTTTGGAAAATGCAGAAAGAATCCCGCTTTCTAAAATTATTATAAGAAGGATTTTGCAAAAAAATAATAGCCTTGAGTAACTTAAATAAAAAAGTAAAACCTTTTAATTAATATATTATAATCGTTGATATTATTCGTAGCCATTTCTCAACTGAGGTTAATTCAACCTATTACACAGTTGGTTGCACAGCGCAAAAGCCAAGTGGGAAGCTGTACGATAGTTACTGTTTTTATCGTAATAGACTATCTGCTAACGGTCTCATTACGAGAAAATCCCGTATACCATTGACTGCCATACGCATTGACATTAATGTAGAAGGTAAAAATTACTTCCTTTCTTGTAAATAATTCGCATTCTAGTTTTCGAGTTTTCAAGATGAAGCATCTTTATCTGATTTCGCTTACTTAAAAGACAACTATGAACCTTGGACTGTTATAAAAGCTAAATGGAGCAACAGTTTCACTGAGAGACAAAAACTTTTAAAAAACCAGCACTTGTCAACGATTGACTATCTGCAAATATTTCCAGTGTTTAGTGATGGAAACGACTCTAAGCAAACAGAACTGGTGAGTAGTTATTCATTTTTAATACAATTTTAATAATGGTATAACTTTGTTTATAATTTAGTTTTCGATTGAAATGAAGATTCTACATCCAGATGTTTGTGAATTAAATGAAAAGAGGAACTTCTATTACAAAAAAACTGGATATATTTGCAAAAATATCAAAAGATCCAGTTGTTAAAGTTTTCAATAAACTATTAGCTTCTTGTAGTACTGGTCAGAACAGTAAATTAACATTTTATTATCGTAAGATTATAGATGATTTATGCTGTATTGTTTTTTCAGAACACTGTAAGAAGGTAGTGGCTCTTCTTATACTACCATATAAGTTTTCTTCATCAAGAACAACAAAGAGGACGCATAACCAAAGTTGTTATAATATTACAAAAATTGAAACTCAAGAACATTTCGTTTCTTATTTTAAGGTGAGTTTGCAATGAGTTTTTAAAGACAGCACATTAGTTTATTGCTCTGAAATTGCATGTTTCAACTAATTTTAAGGGAGAAAAACAAAATCGAATTCAATTAAATGAAATGAAATACATATAGCCCTAAATAGGTATAGGTACTAAATTTCTTAAATTAATAAAATTAAAATGTTTCTCTTAGACAATATCATCAAAAAATAAGTTTTTAATAAGTTTTAATTTTTTGGTCACGGTAGACTTTTCTGTGGAAATGCCCATATGTAAAATGAAATTATAGTGTTTTTTAAAGGGTTCTTTCGCTCACAAACTATAAAAGCTATATTTGCATTTTATAACACATTCCATAATAAGGTCATTAATTAAAATTATTTTCTTTCAAAGACTGCACAAGAAGCTGAAGAATTTTAAACTAAGTTGCAGGCAGCTAATAAAAGGCAGCAGCCAAGAGTTGTCTTAGTCGGGCAGATTGAAAATCAAAATTTTCAAGCCTACGTATCATTTGTGAAGAAGCGATATCATTTTAATGATCCCCTTGAAGCAGTTAGTGTTTGTTTTCACATGTACGACGCACTTAATTTGTGTTATCCTGTTCAGTGCACATATATATGGACTTTTATGCAAATCCATGTTTTTGGGATCTCTGGAACCACAGATAGCTGCACTCAACCGATGGTTTCAGCTGTTGAAGCTATAAACAATGATTTAATTAATTTACAATAGTAACTGCACGTAGTTTTTAAATTATTTTCTTTTTGTAAACTTTTTCCATTCTTATTTTTTAACTTTGTAAAATATTAACAAAATGAATTATTATAGCTGTTACGTATGCAAAAAATTGTTCGCCACGTCAATGTCATATAAAATGCATTATAAAAATTTGCACCCAAACCAAGTTAGATTCGCATGTTCAGATAAAAACTGTGGCAGGGTTTTTTCTAATGTTTATAAAAACATAAAGGAAAACCATCATAGTCCAGTTATGGCAAACTTTGCTGAAACTAATACATTTTTTAGTTCATCGAATGAAAATAGAGAACTCGGAAATTGATCAAAATTTGCCAACTCAAATTAGTAATACATTTTTTTGTTCATCAAATGCAAATTGAGAAGATGCAAACTCGGAAAAAGGTCCAAATTTGCAAACTCAAAGTAGTGATAAGAATTCTGATATTTCAAAAACTTTTCTAAAAATTCTCTCAAAAACTATTTCAGACAATAGAATACCGTGCACTGTTATATTTAATCTTTTAAAAGACATAACGCAATTTTATAATTCTCATATTTCAAGTGTCTTAAACTAATTAGAAAATGAACTTGTATTACAAGACAAACAGCCTAATGACGCACTAAATAATTTGAAATCATTATTAACACCAACTTTTATGCACAGTGAGTACCTCTTTTTAAAAAAATTAAAATCGATAAATTTAACTTTAGATTACAAAACTTTTTATCTTGGTGTTGAACAATACCAATGCTATTCAAAACATAACAAAATCATAACTACATCAGATAATTTTTTCATAAAGCTTATTCTTTTGAATAAACTTTTTCAAATATTGTTTTGTGAAACTCCTATTCTTACAGAAATAACTAATAACATTACTTTTCTTAAGAAAAGCAAAAGTGCAGTTTATAATATAATGCAAACATCTTGGTGGATGGACAAATGCAAAAAATTCAACCCAACTAATTCATCTGAAATTTTAATACTGCCATTAATGATATACTTTGATGATTTTGAGCCGCTTAACCCCTTGGGTTCTCATTCTGGTTTGTTTAAGTTAGGGGCCGTTTATGTTAAGTTAATGTGTTTACCAGAGTATACAGTCATGTGAAAATAAATAGGGACACCTATATTTTTATATTAATATAATAATATATCAAATCATTTGAGGCAGCTCATAAGCGAACATAATGAACTTAACATTAAAGTGTCATTACTAAATTTAAAACCAAAATTTCATTTTTTTTTACACTATGCTTATATTTTTGACAAAGTTGGTCTAGTAGTTGCCTTAAGTTTAATTCGCTTCGAAGCCAAGCATCAAACATTTAAAGAATCAATTCATCTATCTAATAATAGAACGAATGTGCTCGAAACGTCTGTTATTAAAAATCAATTGCAATTTCCAAATACTATATTAAGTTATAAGGACTTGACTTTGCCTTTGAGTTATACCTCATTGCAAAAAGTTCCCAATAGCTTTAAAAAAAGTTTAATTTTACGAATTCGGATTCTGAACTAAAGCAAGCTTGTACTTTGAATTTTTTCTGACATTGCTCTTAAAACTAGACTGGTAGTATGCATTGATACTTATGATGATTCTGATCCAGTATTTGCATCAATACTGTAATGCATGGTTGACATTTTATCAGTTTTTTAACATCTAACGAATTTGCTGGAGCGATAATGACTGGTTTGGGACACACCAATACGGCTACACAACGGTCTATGGGGAGGTTCGTTGTCCAGGCAACACTACAAAAATTAATTATATTGAGTCCCTATATAAGAGATAAAAAAATGTGAACGAAAAAAATGCGGTAACTATTTATAGCGAATAAACTCCCTAATTTACACCAGCAGTATCGTTTAGATCGAAGTTACGATACCTGTTCTTTTACCCACCCAACCATTGACCTATTAATTTTAAAAATGATTTAATAAATCCCTTAAAGCAACTATTTCATCCCTCAACCACCAAAGGAAAAAGCAAAATTTTCTATTTAGCCATAATTAACAAAATTTTAATTAATCAAAAAATTTGTATTTCAAACGTGGTAATATAATCATTGTGATGGATTACAAGTATTATTTAGCGATAAATACGATAAGAATACGATAAAAATAGTATTTATATCTTATTTAAATTTTAAAAAAATTGAAGAAAAAAAAAACAAAAGAAAATACTGGCTGACAATTAAGACATTTTTTTTGTTGTATTTGTTGTTCAAATCGTTTCTTATGTGCATGAATTAATTAATTAAATTAAATGTTAACATACGAACAATATAACAAATTACTAATATCGTATAAATTTAATAAGTTTGATTGAAATTAATATTCTTGTTAACTAAAATAAATCTTTAGTATGTAACCTAGTATATACAAGAATTTGTAAAGTTCAATGAACTTTAAGCAAAATCCTTATGTAAAAGTTTTTACTTTCTTTACTTTAATTATATATAAAGAAACGTCAAAACGATGAGAGCGTGCAAACTATTGTCGTAGGTCAGTTGAAGCGTAGGTACCTAATAAAAAATGGAGAGTTGCGCTCAGAGCAAAGCTTGTGTTTTTAGCCGAGTTCCAAACCTTGTCCTATTCAGCTGATCTTCGATCAGATACACAGAAATTATTATTAAGGTTTTTTTGTTGTGTTTTTTTTATATTATATTTTTTTTTTGTAGACTTTAACTATTATTGATTTAATGGCATAGCGTGTTTTTTTTTCCTTTAGGTATGAATATGAATACAGGGTACTTACAGTCGTATGCAGCTGCTCGTAGAAAGGCCCTTCGAAGAGTAGATGAATCGACGATTTATATGTGGTTTCTTGTAGAACATTTTTTTGTAAACTATCTTTTAATAAGATTGCTAAATTAATTATATATCTTCATTTATCTTTACGCTTTATAAAGTTGAAACTATTTCAATCAATAAAATTAAAATTAAATAATGATTTTATTTAAGAACTTAATTAATGCTCTTTTTAACACTTTTTACTGACAGTTTTTTTTAGTTTTACTTTCTTTTGTTTTGCTATAATTAATTTTTTTAGCTTTATCAAAATTTAATGCTGCTTTTTATGATTTTTTTTTTTAATAGAGAATTTTCTAACGAATTTTGTATAGAATTTTATATACAAGTTGCACTGGGATTTCGTATTATGCTAGTACAATCACTTCTACTTTCAATCGCTTCTACAATCAATTCGCTTTTACGTGTCAAAACCATGCGTTTTTGGTGACTGAAAGCTTATGGCTAGTAACTATGAGTGGGAACCAGTTTTTCTTCTTTCTTTTGCTCCAAGGAACTTGCGGTGGGGCAAAGAGATTGCTTTTGCCACAAAAGAGAATCTATGAAATTTTAATGTCGTTAGTATTTTGTTTTTCTTTTATTAATTATACCAAATTATAAATACCTTTAATTTGTACCAAATTATAAATACCTTTGGCTTAAATAAATTACTTAAGTATTTA
Source organism: Dichetophora obliterata (assembly GCA_963920525.1). NCBI lineage: Eukaryota > Metazoa > Arthropoda > Insecta > Diptera > Sciomyzidae > Dichetophora > Dichetophora obliterata. The sequence continues at coordinate 38,362,758 of OY986436.1, forward strand.
ATTTCGAGTCCTGGCACGGGTGTAAGCGGAATATGAAAAAATCTTTTATATCAATCAATTTAATTAGATTAAATATTTTAGCGTTTGATATTTTTTTTTTAATTGATTTTAAAGATTTTTTAAGATTTTAAATTTTTTCATTTCAATTAATTTTTCTTTTTTTTGCCGTTCTGTGCATCCACACTCAGAAAGATCTCGCCGGAAAAGAATGATTTAATAAGTTTTTCTCTTAGCCTGGACTTAAGGCTTTTAGTACCAACTGAACTGAAAAATATTATTAAACAGTTGGTAAGAAACGTACAGGAATTCTGTATGGAAATTATCGGATTTAGGGATGAATTCAAGGAGAAAAAAATTTTTTTTTAAATTTCATGTAAAAATATTTAACACGAATAAATGAAATCGAGAAAATATGTTTTCAATACAAAAAATAATAAAATGTAACCACAAAGTTTTGGAAATAAAATACTTTATTTTATTTGATTGTAATTGCGTGTTTAGTTTGAATTGGCTGAAATTATCGCAAACTTAAAGTTCCAATTTGTTCAAAATTAATAATTTTGTTGTAAGTTCTGGTGTTTGCCAAGTTGTTCATTACAATACAAGCATATTTTAATTCTAAAAGATTCTGTATTTTTATGATTGAAATCAATAAAAACACTTTACTTTGATAATCATTATTATGCCTATTGTATTGAAAAAGGCATGGACTATTTTACAATTCCATTGTCTAAAATAATTTGTACGCATGTTTTAGAAGTATCTTTAAATGCTAATGGTTAAATGAACGATCCGCTGAGCTATTTAAAGCGGCGATTGGGAAAGTTGGTGAGGTCTACCCAGGCGCTCGTCTAAAAGCGGTAGATTTAGACGAAATTCCGTCTAGACCAAGAGCCAGAGTCCGGGTTCCAGTCACCCCATCTGAACCTGAGGAAATTTTGGAAATGCTGAAGGTCTTCAACCCAGCCATATCCACCCAAAACTGGAAGGTGGTGAAGTTGGAGCCTAAAGCTGAGGATGCCAAAACCGATCCCAAAAAATCCAAGATGGAGGTTTTGTTGATCCTCAACAACGAATGCATTGAGCAACTCAACAGAGATAAATGTACCCTAAACTATGGGTTCAGCAAGATTCACCCAAGAATCTATAAAACGGACACGGTGTCTCTCGTAAATCGTGCGGTCTGTAGTGCCACGATTGAGAATCCCAGCGACATCGACGAGCTGATTGGAAGCGAGGATGAGCTTTCATCCGCGTCCGAACTAGCGACGGCGATGACAAATCTCCTTAAGGAGCAGGCTCCGTCAGAGGAGCCCTTCAGCGACGAAGAGGCTGATACCACGATTGTTGGAGTACCAAAGGATGTTCCGGGTACTCCAAATTAACTTGCATCACTGCAAAGCAGCTTCGGCTGCTCTCCAGCGTCACCTGGCAACGGGCGACGTCGACTTGGTGCTGATTCAGGAACCTTGGATGAACAACAACAAAATCCTTGGCCTGAATACACCAAACTACAAAAATTACTATGTATCTAACAAAGGTAAAACTCGAACTTGTATTTTAGCGAAAGTTAACTTGAATTGCTTTATTCTCCCTCAGTTTAGTCACGGGGACCTCTCAGTGGTTAGCCTGGAGCTGGGGCCCAATAAACTAAGGATTGCTTCTTTTTACTTTCCCTATGATGAGCCCATACCCACGCAATCTTTCCGGGAACTCCTGCAGGGAACTCATCCAGCCACGCACATCATTCTGGGTGGAGATACAAATGCACACCACTCACAATGGAACAGCACTAACAACAACGACAGAGGTGAGTCACTTTTTAACTTCCTACTAAACACTAAATTAAATATAATGAACAAGGGCAATGAGCCAACTTTTATTATCAAAAATCGAGAAGAAGTTCTGGATATCACCCTAGTATCAGAAAACTTCTCGGAAGAAATTCATTATTGGAAGGTCTTAAAAGAACACTCGTTCTCGGACCATAGGTATATAGAATTCGGCTGGAAGATAACCAATCAATCCATGCCTCTAAAAATAAGAAATCTCCGTAAGACAAATTGGAGATGGTATAATAAACTAATTAAAACATCACTGAATTCAGTCACTTCTTCCTCCGTTGCTAACAAAGAAGAGTTGGACCTTCTGGTTCTAGACTTCACAAAAAAATGCTCGGATGCACTAAACAGAGCATGTCCGAAAAAAGTTTTCAAAAAATCCCATAAACCCGTATGGTGGTCTCGGGAGATTGAAATTCTCAGAAAGGACTGTCGTAGAGACTTTAACTACGCGAGGCGTAGCAATAGTGAGGACTCATGGAATAGCTATAAGTCTAAACTAGGCATTTACAAAACTGCAATCAGAAAAGCAAAGAGGGCCTCTTGGTCCTCCTTCTGCACAGAAATAGAGTGTACTTCCGAGGCTTCAAGGCTCAGGAAAATACTATCGAAATCCCCGACAGTACCAAGCTTTCTTCAAAAGGAAGATGGCACATGGACGGATTCATGCATCGAAACCCTAGATATACTCATGGATGCGCATTTTCCTGGTAATGTTTACTCTGACATTTCCAGCTTTCAAACGCTTCCCTGCGACCTTATGCCTCAACAGATTGAGCAACTGACCAGCAAGGACAAGTTAAAATGGGCGATCTATTCATTCCAACCTTATAAATCTCCAGGTCCCGATGGCATTATACCAGCTCAACTCCACTATAGCTTCAATGCAATAGTACCCTGGCTTCAGACAATCTACTATGGTTGCCTACGCCTTAACTATATTCCAACAGCTTGGAGAGAGGCAAAAGTTATCTTTATACCGAAAGCGGGTAAGTCCTCTCACACTAAATCTAATGACTTCAGACCTATAAGCCTCTCTTCCTTTTTGGTTAAAATTCTAGAGAGACTTATTGGGCTTCTTCTTAAGCCGAAACTTGACAGGCTTCTAAAATCCCAACATGCCTACATTAAAGGCAAATCTACAGAGACAGCTCTGCACTCTCTTGTGTCTACCATCGAAAAATCACTTGAGAACAAAGAATACGCACTTGCTGCTTTTCTAGATATAGCAGGGGCATTCAATAACGTCCTTCCATGTGCAGTCACCTCGGCATTGTCGGAACTGGGGGTGGAGGATTTTCTCGTGAGCTTCATACACCAGATGCTCTTGGGCAGGGTGGTGAACTCAGAACTGGGAGGATCCTCCACTCGTAGGTTTGTAAGCAGAGGCACTCCGCAGGGAGGAGTTTTGTCTCCACTTCTGTGGTCCGTGACGGTTGACCAGCTGTTGCGCATCATGGAAGGGGAAGGCTACAGGGTTGTTGCTTATGCAGACGATATTGCAATCATTTTTAACGGGAAGTTTCCCCAGACTCTCTGTCAACTCATGGAGAGAGCACTCTTAATTCTCTCGAGATGGGCATCCACGTGTGGTTTAAGTGTAAACCCCGAGAAAACAGACCTCATTCTTTTCACTAGGAAATATAAAACCCCCAACTTAGAACCTCCGCGTCTGAACGGCACGAGGTTGCTCTTTAGCAATAGCACGAAATACCTAGGAGTTATCCTGGATAAGAAGCTTATCTGGAATGTTAACATTACGGAACGTGTCAAAAAGGCAAACATAGCACTATTTGCCTGTAAAAAAGCTATAGGTAAAAAGTGGGGTTTTTCCCCCAAAATAGTACGCTGGATTTATACAGCAATTGTCCGCCCCATACTAATGTATGGCTCACTGGTATGGTGGAGGGCCCTTGATAAGGCAACCGCACTTCAGAAGTTTGCAAAGGTGCAAAGAAGCGCAGGTCTTTGTATTACGGGGGCACTGTCCTCAACACCAACTAGCGCCCTCAATGTCATGCTTCACCTTCCTCCTCTCGATATCTTTGCCAGGGAATGTGCCAACACAGCAGCCCTGAGACTTAGAGAATCTGGTAATTGGATAGGTAACAACTGCGGCCACACAATTATTCTGAACTTGTCTGCACCCGACAAAACAGACTACTGTGTGCCGTGCTTAAATCTTGAAAAGAACTATGCAGTTTTCATCCCTTCACAGCTAGACTGGGCAAACAAAATCCCCCTTAAAACCTCCGCCATACAAATCTTCACAGATGGATCCAAACTTCGAGAACAAGTAGGGGGAGGTATCTACTCCCAGGATCTCGAAATCGAAGCGTCCTTTAGACTTCCTAACTATTGTAGTGTCTACCAAGCGGAAATGATGGCTATTCACGAAACCACTAGGATTCTAGGTCAAAAAGACCTTGAAGGAAAAAGTATTTCCATCTTTTCAGATAGCCAAGCTGCACTGAAAGCACTGAACTCAAATATTGACAACTCTAAAACTCTCACTGAGTGCCGCAAATCTCTTAACGAGATGGCAAGGCTACTCAGGATTCACCTCATATGGGTACCCGGACACAGGGATATCGAGGGCAACAATTTGGCCGACGAATTGGCAAGGAAGGGTACGACCTCTAACACCCTCTTAAATGAGGACTTTATTGGTATACCAATCTCCTCCTATAAACTCCAGTGCAAGAACAGATCCCTACGTCTTGCACAAGAACGCTGGGAACGCCTTGATACATGTAGGATAACTAAGCTAACATGGCCTACCTACGATTTAAAACGCACCAACTCACTGCTTGAGTTAAGCAGGGTAAACCTGTCAAAAATGATACGAATCCTAACGGGTCACTGCCTGAACGGAGCGCATGCCCTTCGGTTGGGAGTTGCATCAAACGATTTCTGCAGAAGCTGCAGATGTGAGGAGGAGGTAGAAAGCGTTCAGCACCTCCTCTGCGAATGTCCGGCTCTAGCTAAAAGGAGAATGGCAACTCTGGGCCTTCCCTTTTTAAACGGACTTGCCGAAGTCTCATGCCTGGAAATCAAGCATATACTCAATTTCATTATCCGCTCGAACTGGTTTGAGGAGGGAAATCTCTATTAAAGAGATCATGTGGTATCACAACGGGCCTGCATTGGCCTAAGTGTACGAGTCGTCTATCGGCTCAGCCACCGTTACCTAACCTAACCTAAATGCTAATGGTTTGTCGTTTATAATATGGGATTTTTAAAGTTCCATTAAAAATTTTGTTTGTAAAGCTCTATGAACAATTAAAATTTTATATTAATTTGATCAAAAAAGTAATATTTTTTTATTTGAAATAAAAATTTAAAAAAAAAAATTATAAATAACAGTTTTATTAGCAAACGGCGTTAAGCAATTGGTGATAACCTTAAAAACGAAGAAGTAAGTAGCTTAAATAGAAAAAGTTCTGACAACCCCAACATAAGAATTTATGGCTATCAAAACCGAATTTCTCTCGCAAAAGGCGCAGTTATGACCCCTCCATAATTCGGCTATCAAAACCGAATGCCTCTCACCACCGCTAAAGGCGCTGTTATGACCCCTGCACAATTCGGCTATCAAAACCGAATTCCTCTCACCATTAAAAGTTCTTGCAACTTTCTGTGATATTTTCAAAACCGACAGAGCATCTCTTAAACTGGAATAGCAGCCTTTATGAAAGTAGTCAGAGCCTCATTTATTAAATTTTTTGAGAACCGTAATATTACGGCTAGAAGAAGCGAAGTTTTGATAGCATCGCCAGTTCTGTGAGTATGGCATTTAAATTCAATTAAAGTTAAAAATTAATATATAATTGAAATATATGTTTTAGATATTTTCCATGGGATTTTTAAGCCCCCAAATAAGCCCAATCACTTCCACTACTTCCGACACCAATACGCTTTGGAAATCAGGAAAAGGAATATTTACGTGGAATTTTTTCAAACCCCCAACAAAATCCAAACACTTCTCATTTCCAACACCAAAATCGCAAGAATGTCTGGAAAAAACATATTTTCCCAGGGATTTTTTAACCCCCAAATCACAAAAACCATTCCATTCCATGGAATGCCTTCTTAAAGTTCTTCTCACCATAAATAGCGTCCAAATTTGCGCAACCACACTGATGTTTCGATATTTGATTCAGTTTTCAATTAATTTTAGGTCACGCACTGGAGCAGCAGCAGGTGCAATGTTTTCAAACCAGTAACGAATATACACCAAAAACGATACAAATATTTAAATTTCACAAGTCCATTAATTCTTTAGGTGCATAATAAAATATATTAAAATTATTTTAAATCTGCATTTTTTAATTATTTTTCAAATAACATGACCTGTTAAAGTGAATTGACCTCGTAATAAATATATTTTAAACGAGTAAATTCCATTAGCAATAAAGCGCACCCGAGAGATAGCATCAAAATTTTTGATTTTTAGTGGATATTTATTTTTGTTAAGTAAGTGGAATTTGCCCCAGAAATAGATGCATCATGTGAGCCAATTTTTTATAGTTGGCGCGATTTGTATTTATTTATTTTCGTGCAAATTAAATAAGTCCTTTAAGAACTGCTACTGGAGGAAAATGTTGCTAAATTTTAACATCGTAGAGTGCACTATTTTTCTAAATGTTCGCATAGGTAACATGGAAGCTCAGCCACACATTTTGGAATATTGCAATGCTTTGTGCAAAGCAGAACAAAAAGAGGAAGAAGAAGAAGAAGAAGAAGAAGAAAAATGGTTTCACGAGTGGTGGGTCATTGATCAACAGCAATATGACAATCGTAAACGACGTCGCCGAGAGCGCTGTTGGTCTCATGACTCGGTATAACGGTAAAATCACCATCATGGAGACCAAAAAACAAATTGTTTTATAAGTTGTCGAACAGGAACAAAAATGTTTCCTATACCATACAACAAAAAAAAAATAATTTTAAGATTTAACAAATAATACAATAAAAAAGCTTATGAATTACTACCAATAATAAAAGTTTGTTACTGATTCAAACTGAAATTTTTTTGCCCAAAACTCATTCGATTGTTATTTATTTTTTTTAACTATCTACAAAAAATTTACTTAAACCCTAATCTATTTCACTTTTGCTATATCATCGGCGTCGTATTCGTTTGATCCGGTGAAAACAAATTTTGCAAAAGAAATATTTTGTGACTTTGCATAGCGCTGGAAGCTAAAGACTTAAGTTTTCGCAAATTCTAATGATTGCATTAAATTCAGCGGTAAATTTTACATTAGCAGTGGTTAATCTAGTATATTTAAGACTTAATGTAATAGCATTTAAATAATCAAACGTGAGAATCTAAAATTTTTTCATAGTTTCTACCGCGTGTATTGATCATAAACACTTTTGGATCTTAGTACAAAATTTAACTCATCTTATGCACATGTCCCATCCTACTCAGGTAGATCAGGACTAAAATACCAAGTTTCATCGACGTTCTTTTCACTAAAAAATGTAGCCAAAATATTTCTCGAATCCCTCCTAATTTGCGTTGAATTCAAATAACCCCAACAATTCCTCTGTTCGTAACCTGTACCACTAAGGATCTGTGAGCCTCCATTAGGAGGCATCTGGATTAACCTAACCAAACCTAGCTTTTTTGTTTTGTATTTTTTCATATTAGGTCTGTTCCCTTACTCGATTCAAATAACTTGAAGTAGCTTGATAGCGTTATTTTACAAATTTTTGAAGTTCGATAGAGAAGAATAACATGCAAAATAACACTCTCTAATCTATAACAATTACTTGAAGTCAGTACGGAAACATACCTATTATCAACATAAATAAATAGATGAGAACGATATGCTTTATTTGTCAATAACTACAGAAGTGAACTTTATATCTCTTAAATTAATTTTAAATGGAATATTTAAAGCCTTTGTAATCTACATTGAGCCGTAAAGATTTATGTAGTCTTACGTCTATTCTTTTTAAATGCTTACTGAAGCCCTCCCCTACCAAATTGAGACAAATGGTACAACAATAACGACAAGCTAACTGCAAAAAGCAAGTAGTCATTATTTAAAAGTATTCCGACAATCCAGCCAAAAGATTTCGAATTATAACAACATCAAGTGTGTGACTAGAATTTAACTCTACGACCACGATGACAAGAAAAATACTAGCTGGTTTTCTGTTAAAAAACAAATCAACATATACAGCAATAACAACAGAATGATTATGTTAAAAGCTAGGGTATGGAATGAAGTGCTAAAGGCAACAATGTAGACAACATTTTTTGTCCAGCACGCAACGTTTACGCACGCTTGCACATATTTAAATGTATTCGCGCGCGGCAATCAACAAACAGCGGAACAACAACAACTTCAAGAATACCAAGTTGTATAACACCAACACTTCGCCAACTCATCAACTAGCTCCCTAACCACCTCCCACCTTCCCCCACTCAAACGGTTGCCAACCACTTACCATTCATTCTCTTGAGGAATCTTACGCTTGTTAGGCTTGTTTGTTTAACAAATTGTTGCTTCGCCTTTATCTGCTGCCATTTCCACTTCCGCATCCGCTTTATTCGTTGCCAACCAACAAGTTCCTGCGCTTACACATTTTGCCACCAAAGACTTTTGTTCTGGCAGTTTTTGGGCAACTTTGACATTCGCGACCTAAAACGTTGTTAACTTGGCTCATTCATTCGAAGGTGCAAACATTTCGCAGGTAACTAATTCGCAAACAATCAGCCAAGTAAAAACAGTTAGTAACTTCATTTCCGCTAAGCAAAGATACGCATACATGCACAAATACACTTCTGCACAAAAATGTTATGATGAAAAAATAGAACACACAGCAAAGTCTTTTATGACTCTTTCAAGACTCATACCTATGCTTATAGTAAGCTCACCTGCTTCTATTTTATATGTCGGTAATGACATTGTAGTGCAAAACTGTAAGCAGAATGTTACGAAATACGATCTTATATGATATATATAAAAGAGAGTGGCGTTGGTTACTACGCTTATAAATTAAGAACGACTGGACCGATTTCGATGATTCATACCAATTCGAACTGGTCTCCGGCCAAACAAGAAGAATACCTGAAAAATTCCCGAAAAATCCCCGAAAAAAAAATGTTTAAGATTTAAGATTTAAGATTTAGGATTTAGGATTTAAGATTTAAGATTTAAGATTTAAGATTTAAGATTTAAGATTTAAGATTTAAGATTTAAGATTTAATATTTAAGATTTAAGATTTAAGATTATAGATTTAAGATTTATGATTTAAGATTTAAGATTAAGGATTTAGGAATTAAGATTTAAGGTTTAAGATTTAAGAATTAAGATTTAAGATTTTAGACTTAAGATTTAAGATCTAAGATTTAAAATTTAAGATTTAAGATTTAAGATATTAGATTTTATATTTAAAATTTAAGATTATAGATTTAAGATTTAAGATTAAAGATTTAAGATTATAGATTTAAGATTTAAGATTTAAGATTTAAGATTTAAGATTTAAGATTTAAGATTTAAGATTTAAGATTTTAGATTTTAGATTTTAGATTTTAGATTTTAGATTTTAGATTTTAGATTTTAAATTTTAGATTTTAGATTTTAGATTTAAGATTTAATATTTAAAATTTAAGATTATAGATTTAAGATTTAATATTTAAGATTTGAGATTATAGATTTAAGATTTAAGATTTAGGATTTAAGATTTAAGATTTAAGATTTAAGATTTTAGATATAAGAATTAAATTTAAGATTTAAGATTTAAGATTTAAGATTATAGATTTTAGATTTTAGATTTTAGATTTTAGATTTTAGATTTTAGATTTTAGATTTAAGATTTAAGATTTAAGATTTAAGATTTAAGATTTAAGATTTAAGACTTAAGACTTAAGATTTAAGACTTAATATTTAAGATTTAAGATTGAAGATTTTAGAATTAAGATTTAAGATTTAAGATTAAAGATTAAAGATTAAAGATTAAAGATTAAAGATTAAAGATTAAAGATTAAAGATTAAAGATTAAAGATTAAAGATTAAAGATTAAAGATTAAAGATTAAAGATTAAAGATTAAAGATTAAAGATTAAAGATTTAAGATTTAAGATTTAAGATTTAGGATTTCGGATTAAGAAATTAGGATAAAATATTTAAGATTTAAGATTCAAGATTTAAGATATAATATAATGTTTACGTCAAACGTAAACTAACGTTGACTAAACACGTCCATTCGCCCTTCTCGTTATTATTGGCACGACCTCTGACAGTTCTTGTTCGTCTAGCTCGTTTCGGAAACATCAACGTTGCGCCAGCGTCACTCGTTCTGTTCGTCTCTGAATAAAGAATCAGCAAGTTTCACCCACCCACAAATTCAGCAAGAATATTGGAAATCGACGATCGAAGACATCATTAACTTCTAAAAAATACTCACCAATCAACAAACTCAACAACCTCAGATTCTACAATCCTCATCATCTCGATTCATCATCATTTCACCATAATCATCAATCATAATCATATCATCAAGGTATATTGTTAGCATACATAAAAAATATCAAAGTGTAGCATAAATTGTGTCAAACAACAATAACCCAAAATACTAAGAATTTATGTAAAAATTTATGTAAAAGAAAAAACCTATTTTGCTACAATTAAACTTCATGCATTTATCGGAAAATTAATCTTTTCATTTCTTTTACCGCCAATTTGAACCAACTCTCGTTCATAACCCGAACATTTTGGTCCACACGAACCGGATTCTTAAAATTGGCAAGCGGAAAATTGTTGCGACTTGAAACAACAAGAGACTCAACAAATCCACAAAAGGCAAGAAATATACAGGCGGGAAAAAATAAAAAAATCCACGCTACCCAAATACAAAAACGCAGTGAGTTCTATAAATTTCATTTTATTCATTATTTATTAAAATAAATAAGACTCACAAGTGAACACATATTTGTGCACAAAAAGGTTTAAACATAACACAAACGAAAAAGAGAAAAAGATAACTTCTTGAAAAATACAAGCACCGGCGAAAACAAATCAAGCAATAAACACCGAAGTGATCAATGTTTATAGCTACACATTAAAAATCCGTGTATTATAAATATAAAAAGAAAAAAAAAGCAAGCTAATTACAAAATAATTTGTACGAACAAACAAATTCGATATTTATTGACAGATGATAATTTGTCCGTCCATCTTGCTACTCATTCGCTCTATTGCGTATATACATAGATTTATACACCAATACACTCCAAGCAATAGAAAAGGTAAAGGTTCTCATTTGGTGTTGCCACCTCGAGAAACACTTTTGTGGTAAAAACAAAAATTGTGGGATTTTTAAAAATATTCTCCAGAAAATAAAATATGTTTTTGTTTGATAAATGCATTAGATACCATCGTAATTCCTTAACCCTTTAAGGACCCTTAACCCTTTTTTTGTGATTCGTAGATTTTTTTAAAAATTTTTTGATTCAAAATTAAAATCAGATTGCAACTAAAGATTTTATACAAGTTTTTTCTGAAAATTTCTTTTAACCTACAAGCGCCTAAAAAGTAAGAGCCAAATTTTTAACATATTTGGCACCCAAACTTTCAAAGAAGTTTCGCTTAACCCATAAGCGTCCAAGGAAAATTAAGAGTTATTATTTCTTAACCCCTATTCACCCTTAACCCTAAATCGCACACGTAAACAATGTCGTTGGTCACTTTTGTGCATTTCTCCAATGACATAATGGAATTGGAGGATAATCTCAGCAAATCCCTGCAAGACGAACAAACTGAGCACGTACTGGAAGTGCAAAAGAAGCAGATAAATTATCTCTTCGATAAATTTCAGGCAGCATATGAAGCTGTAAGAGAAACCCCCGAGGACCTGAAGGAAGCCGTTGATAAAGAAAAATTCAAAGCTAGATACAGGAAGACTTATTCAGTATATGTCAACTGTGTAGCTTCCATTACAGAAAAATTAAATTTTCTGAAGACCCAAACGGAAGAAGTTAAACCTTCCATTACAGAAAAGCCCAGACCCCAAGCAGATGAAAATAATCCAATGATTCATCTACCACCATGCGATACTGACAATTTTCATGGCGATTATGTCACGTGGCCAACATTTAGGGACCTTTTTTCGGCCCTATACATTAAAAACTCTCGGTTGAGCAATGTTGAAAAAGTTTTCCACTTGTTACAAAAAACCCGCGGAGAAGCTCGTGATATCATAAAAAATTGCCCTCTCACTAATGAAGGATTTTTTATGGCCTGGAGCAATCTCGTAGATCAATACGAGAACAAACGGATGCAAATTAATGCGCAACTTAAAACCCTTTTTAACTTACCACAGATTGTAGTAGAGTCAGGAAGCTCTATAAAAAAGCTTCAACGAACCATAAACAACTGTGTATATATCCTGCAGACCCTTGATATAAACACAGATAATTGGGATCCCATCCTAGTCTATTTGTGCTCCACCCGTCTTCCCAAGCATACTCTTGAGGAATTTGAGAAATGCCTAACTGACAACTCCTCAGTGCCAGACTGGAAGACATTAGATCATTTTCTTACCCATAAGTTTAAGACGCTTGAGTCTGTAGGCGATATCAAAGCTTCAAATCCCATCGCAAAACCAAGTCAACAAACCCCTTCCAACAGCCCTGGAAATAGATGGGGAGAAAAGCGCTACAATTCATATCATATGAATGTGTCGCAAAACCCTGTCACCAGCAAACCTAGCCCTTTTACGTCCGTTCCCAAAAAATTTGAATCCAAACCCTCGAATGCCAAACTGCAGTGGGAAGCTGATGGAGCGATATGCAGAATATGCAATAATAGGCACACTCTTCGGGAGTGCCCAAGCTTCATCTCCATGAAAGTAGATGACCGCCTAGCGGCAGTAAAGCGAACTGGATGCTGCTTTAACTGCCTTGCAGTCTCTCATGGAGTAACCGATTGTAAGAGCGGATACAGCTGTCGATATTGCAATAAGAGGCACAATTCCTTATTACATAAAAGCATATCGAACCCAAACATAAACCTAAGCACAAGTGCTCAAGCCAAGGAGCCAACAGATCAAACAAAATCTATACGTCAAGCATTCGTGACTCAAATACAGTCCACTAATCCTACACAAACCCACCCTACAACAACAAATGAGCTCAAAGAAACATTGGCAATCTCTTCACACTTTGCGGCCACCAGAAAAAAGATTCTTCTAGGAACCGCAGTCGTCAGTGTGGAACATGAAGGAACCACTTTTCCAGCAAGAGCCCTCATTGATTCCGGATCTGAGGCAAGTTTCATAACTGAACACCTGAGAAGACGAATTGGTCTTCCAACACGATCAATAGCAGCGCAGGTAACTGGTCTGAACCAGATAGTTTCTGCAAACCCTTCAAAATGCTGTGAACTGACATTGCGCTCCACATTGAACTCTAAATTCAAACTGAAAACTCAGGCCCTTGTGTTGAAGAATCTAACTAGTAACTTACCCACTTATTCGGTTGATTCAAAAATATGTGAGACCCTATCTGACCTCCAAATGGCAGACTCTGAATTTTATATGTCTCGACCCGTGGATATGATCATTGGCTGTGACATATATCCCATGATTATCCGCAGTGGTGTCCAGCGCAATGTAGGTGGATGCCTTTTAGCGCAAGAATCCGAATTCGGATGGATTATTTCAGGCCCCCTTCCAGAGTCAGGACCCAACAACATTGTCACACTATACAACAATGTAAATATAGATGATTGCTTGACTCGATTCTGGGAAGTGGAAGAAATACCCAAACACACCATGCTTTCAAATGCGGATAATCTTTGTGAAGAAAATTACCAGAAAACAACACGTCGAGATACTTCAGGGCGCTATGTTGTAACTCTTCCATTTAAAAACCCTGACTCTAAAGAACTTGGCAACTCAAGACACATAGCTATGGCACAATTTTTAAGGAACGAGAAGTCGTTATTAAAGAAGCCAGAAGTCAAAGCTGAATACGACCAAGTCATTCGCGAATATTTGGAACTAGGACATATGAAAAAGGTTCAATATTCACCCATAAGTACAGATAGACCCACACATTATTATCTGCCACATCACGCAGTGATCAAGCTTGATCGCATCACATCAAAACTCAGAGTTGTTTTTAATGCCTCCAATCCAACGGCCAACAAAAATAGTTTAAATGATATACTGCATACTGGACCCACACTACAACATGATTTGGTCCTGCTCATTATAAAGTGGCGACTTTATAAATTTGTTTTCAATGCTGACATACAAAAAATGTATCGTCAGATTCTCGTTGACCCTGAGCACACACCCTACCAGCGAATTCTATTCAGAGAGTCAATTGAAAAACCCATTCAAGACTACGAGTTAAAAACAGTGACATTTGGAGTCAACTGTGCCCCTTATCTGGCCATAAGAACCCTACAACAACTGGCAGATGACGTACACGGAACCCACCCTAATGCGTCTTACATTTTACAGAACTCCATGTACGTTGATGATGTTCTCGCGGGAGCACATGAAATTAACATAGCCAAGAAGGCTCGAGACGAACTCGTAGATGCGTTAGAGTCAGCAGGATTCTCTTTAAGAAAATGGACCTCAAATTCACCACAAATATTAAGCGATCTACCCAAAGATCATTTATTGGCCATTGACCTGCTGAACTTATCTGAGCATGGCGATAGCAATGCAAAAACCCTCGGAATTCGCTGGAATGCACGAAAAGACTCATTCTTTTTTCTCGTCCCACCCATTGAACGCAAACCCGCTCATACAAAACGCGAAATTTTGTCATCAATTGCTAAACTTTTTGACCCGGCCGGATGGCTTGCACCCGTTGTAGTGGCTGCAAAAATAATAATGCAACAAGTCTGGCTAGACAAAATTGATTGGGACGAGACCCTAAAAGCTTTGACTCAACACAAATGGCAAACTTTTATTGATGGCTACCCTTCACTCAACAGAATTGAAATTCCCAGATGGACCCAGTTTACACCCAAGTCAACTGTACAATTTCATGGATTTTGCGATGCTTCTGAGAAAGCATATGGAGCAGCATTATATGTGCGAATCACCCAAGAAAATGGCCAGGCTCATACCAGCCTTTTAGTTGCAAAAACACGCGTCGCACCAGTAAAAACCGTATCCCTGCCAAGGCTAGAACTTTGCGGTGCAGTTTTACTAGCAAACCTAGTCGATGCCGTCTTGCCAAAGGTCGACCTGCCACAATATAAAACATATTTTTGGACCGACTCCACAATAGTCTTGGCCTGGTTTAAAAAACAGCCATGTTCGTGGAATACTTTCGTAGCTAATCGAGTTTCAACTATACTTGAAAAATCAGGAACCGAAAACTGGGCCCATGTCGACTCCAAAGATAACCCAGCAGATGTAGCCAGTCGAGGCTGCTCCGCTACCGAATTAAAAGATCATCTCCTATGGTGGAATGGTCCAACTTGGCTTAAACATGAAGAAGAAGTCTGGCCAAAATCCAGCAGCCTAGTTGACACTAACCTTGAATTAAAACCCATCAAGTCATTTGCCATGAAAACCCAAGAAGAAATTTTAGACAGGTTTTCTTCACTGCCACGAGCTCTTCGAGTCATCGCCTACGTGTTTCGGTTTTTAACAAACGCATCACCCACCCGTCGTTCTCAATCGAATTATACAAACTGGGATCTAACATCCATTGAGATCAAGACGATACGAGATAGGCTTATCTCACTAAGCCAGAAAAAATGTTTTTTCTATGAATATAGCTCCTTGTCAATTCGGAACCCAATCTCGCCAAAAAGTTCGATTTTTTCTCTAAATCCCTTTTTAGACTCTAAAGGAATTATGCGTGCCAATGGCCGCTTAGTCAAGTCACCTTCTTTAACGTATAATGAGCGTCACCCTATAATATTGCCATATGAAAGCCGATTTACACAACTTTTGACTAATATGACACATTTAGTCACCCTACACGGCGGTAACCAATTAATGTTAAGACTTTTACGATGTGAATTCTGGGTACCCAAGCTCAAGAATCTCATTAAAACATGTATTCATAACTGCAAAACGTGTGTCCTACACAAAAAGAAGATTCAAACCCAAATAATGGCTGCACTACCCGCAGAACGCACTACTCTCACCCGCCCATTTACAAATACAGGTGTAGATTTCGCAGGACCGTTAGAAATCAAAAATTACACCGGGCGAGCCTGTTTAATTACAAAAGGCTATGTTTGCGTTTTTGTATGCTTCGCAACAAAGGCAGTTCATCTAGAAGCAGTGAGTGATCTTACGACCCAAGCGTTTTTAGCCGCGTTCTCCCGATTCTTTTCCAGGCGCGGGTGCCCCGCCGCTCTTTATTCAGATAACGGCACGAATTTCGTTGGAGCATCTCAGATGTTGAAAAAAGATCGGCGAGAATTTATGAGATCACTTCAGACCCAAATCATAACAACCCAAAGTCATCAAGATTTGAAATGGCATTTTATACCTCCCGGTGCCCCACACATGGGTGGACTATGGGAAGCCGGTGTCAAAAGCTTTAAAGCACACTTGAAAAAGACATCTGCAAGTCAACGGTTCACGTTTGAAGAGATTTCAACACTACTTGCGCGAATTGAAAGTTGCTTAAACTCTCGACCCTTAAGTTCATCAAGTGAAAATTGTAATGATCTAACGTCTCTGACCCCAGGACACTTTTTAATTGGTACCCCATTATTAACCCCAGCCGAACCTGATCTGAGTAACTCATCACTTAACATTATTAATCGTTGGCAAAAACTTAAAATATTGCATCAAAGTTTCTGCAGAAGGTGGAAAGATGAATATTTAAAGGAACTCCACAAAAGATATAAGTGGAAAAACCCTCAGAAAAATATCGAAGTGGACGATATCGTAGTCATACGACATGAGAATTTGCCCCCCAACGAATGGAGCCTAGGTCGAGTCACAAAAGTGTACTCTGGTTCCGACTCCAGAACTCGTGTTGTTGATATTCGGACGGCAAAAGGAACTCTGACCAGACCAATTACAAAGGTTGTGGTTCTACCTTCAGAATAATTCAATACAAAAACAAACTCTTACTCTGTCCATTATTGTCACTGTAAAATCAATCTACCCCTTTCCTTTACAGGTATCATGGCTCCTAACAACTCTAAGAGTTCACACAATCAACGCATAAACAACAATAAAAGGCACTCAAGGAATAACAACAATGATAACGGCAATAAAGGACTCATCAAAAACTCTAACAATAATCGAAGAGTACACAAAAATATCAAAACTGCACGAGGCAACAATAAGATCGACAAAAGCCGTCACAATAACTTTAAAATAGTGACCTACATTGCAGCATGTGGTTTGTGCAAGCAGGATCATCGCTTGATGACTTGTCCAAAATTCAGGAACATGAACCTCGTGGCAAAATACGACGCTGTAGCGCGACTTAAATTATGCATAAATTGTTTAGCCATGTCTCATGAGACACGAAGTTGCATCAGTAGTCATAGGTGTTCCATTTGCAAAGCGAAACACCACACAAGCCTGCATGGACATCCTCGTTTGCGAATGACGGATCATTACTCCCACGATACCCACCCATGTACATCAGCACCATTCCAACGGCAAACACTGGTTCCTACTGCTATTATTAAACTGTATCACGGAAAAGATTGGCACTTCATACGAGCACTCATCAACCCCTGCCGAGCCATAACTATAATTGCAGAAGAGTTAGTCGACCAGCTTCGTTTAGATGTAATACCAATGGAAGGAAATCAATGGTGTAAAGTTACAGTAGGTTCCCGTTACGACGAGCAGTTTAAGTGTAAAGTTCAAACACTTGTATCAACAGAGCTTCCCAAAAAACTATATAAGATAGATATCGACGAAAGCGTCATGCTACGATTTGAACACATGTTCCTAGCAGATCCCCAAGCAACGTCGTCAAAGGTTATCAAAATGGAAATTGGTGCGGATATTTTCCCACGCATACTCAAGGCTGGTATATATGCAGGTGACCACGGCCTCGCGGTGGCTCAGAGTACTGCATTCGGTTGGACGCTGTCTGGCCCGTGTGGACTTTGAGTCCAAACACTTCATATAACTTTCATAAAACCCAAAAATATTCTTATTCCGTACTGAATTAAATAAAATGAATTTATCTAAACTTACTTAAAATACATGAAGTATCTTTTTATGAACCAAATTAATACCTTTTTGTTGCAGACACTGCAAGGCGGGCGGAATGTTTACGTCAAACGTAAACTAACGTTGACTAAACACGTCCATTCGCCCTTCTCGTTATTATTGGCACGACCTCTGACAGTTCTTGTTCGTCTAGCTCGTTTCGGAAACATCAACGTTGCGCCAGCGTCACTCGTTCTGTTCGTCTCTGAATAAAGAATCAGCAAGTTTCACCCACCCACAAATTCAGCAAGAATATTGGAAATCGACGATCGAAGACATCATTAACTTCTAAAAAATACTCACCAATCAACAAACTCAACAACCTCAGATTCTACAATCCTCATCATCTCGATTCATCATCATTTCACCATAATCATCAATCATAATCATATCATCAAGGTATATTGTTAGCATACATAAAAAATATCAAAGTGTAGCATAAATTGTGTCAAACAACAATAACCCAAAATACTAAGAATTTATGTAAAAATTTATGTAAAAGAAAAAACCTATTTTGCTACAATTAAACTTCATGCATTTATCGGAAAATTAATCTTTTCATTTCTTTTACCGCCAATTTGAACCAACTCTCGTTCATAACCCGAACATATAATCTATATATTGGTACTTTTTTCACAAGATAACGAACATACGGTGCTTCTCTTCCTCGAAAATCCGTACGCAATTTCCGCACACATTCTGCAACATTACCATGATTTTCAAAGTAATGTCGCAATATTTTCCAGCGTTGTTCAAGCGTATACACAACCATATTCGTTTATCGGAAGGATAAAACTAATTATCTGTCCAATCAGACATGAGCTTAGTGTTACCATTCACGAAATAAGCACTAGTTGAAAAAAAACATTAGATGGCAGACCCTGTATAAAATAAAGTCGAGTTCTATAACTCAAGAACGAAAAACCCGATTTGCTTCGGAATTTTTTTTGGGCTTGTAATTATAAAGACAAGGTTTGTAAAAGACTAAAATTTTGCCACACTCCCTTTCACCGACCACAAATCAATAAAAACTATATTTTTGAGACAGTTTCTGTCGTATAAGACTAAAACTTGGTAATTTATTTGTTTGACTTGAATTGTCGGAAACTGTACTAAAAATGGGGTTTCACGCCCCCTTTTACCGCCCACAATTCAATTAAAAATGCTATATTTCAGACGGTTTTGGTCGTTATAGACTAAAATTTGGTTAAAAAGTTCGTATGGTTACTTTCAGCAACTGTACAGCGTGGTCGCACTATTTTTACGCCCCTTTTTCAGGGGAAGTGAAGCAAAGTTCGATAGGTATAAACTAAATTAAGTTCAAATTGGGGCACTTGATTTGTTTTGAGTTTTAGATGGTTTAAGGGAAATATATTTTGCCACACCCAGTTAATAAATAAACTGCCTACAAATCAACAAAAATGCTATATTTTGGACGGTTTTGGTTGATTATACGTTCTGCAACTATACTTAAAATGGTGAAAATATTAAATGTTTTTCTCCGATTAGCATGTAAAATCGTATATGGCAGTGAGGCGGTGGCAGGCAACGTCTACATACAATTCTTCTGTAAATGACTTTGTCACTGAACTGCTCCTAAACAGCTGGACCCATTTTGATGAAATTTGGTGTGTGTTTGCGGCTGGGTCTGTGGCAATGTTTGAAGGGGTATTTGAGAGTATAACTCAGAAATGAATGGAAAAATTGTCATGATTCTTTCATTAAACCATTACTTTTTATGCAAACAAAATTACAAAAATACAAAATGAATAAACATAAACAAAAGAAAATCTTGTATTTTTGTGATAGTGGCTTGATTTTTCAATCGTATTTCAAACGATTTTAAATTTTTACGATAGAATCTTTAAATATTTATATAAATAACTTTAAATATAACCCTACATTTATGAATACCATATGAAACAACATTAAAAAAAAGCCAATTTTGTTTTTGAATATTTTTTCAACAACAAATATTTTTACCAAAGTTTTTTGCGAAATAAAGAAATTCGTTAAGGTTGTTTTTGGAAAATTATAAAAATTAGAAGGGAAACGAAAATAAAAAAGATTGAAACACGATAGGACGGAAAATTAATCAGAAATTAAAAAAAAATGCAATCATTTGTAACATGACCGAGTTATTAACTTTCAAGGCCAGCACTTTCATTTTTGATTTTATTTTTTTTTTTTTCTATTTCATCAAAAAATCAAATTAGTACTAAGAGCTTTTTGTGTGTTTCAGGTACGAAAGATAAGTCCTGATTTGTGCATGTTTTTATATTAAAACTTGGTGTATATGTGCTATGAGACCAAGTGGTGGTCACTTTATACATGAATATTGACACGCCCACTTTTACTGCCCCTTCTTTACACACAAAATCGTTCGTGCAGTGTCTTTTAAGATCTCAGGAACGATAATACTTTAGGCCACCAAAATTACAACATCTGCTATCAAGGTTTATATCTCAATCAATAAAAAAACGAAAGTTGCCACACCCCTATAACCGCCTAGATTTCTAGACTATATTTCAGACGATTTTTGCTGTATTGGAAAAAAAAATTGTAATTTACTTTGTATGATTATTCTCAGCAACTCAGCTAAAAATGGGCGTGGTCGAACTATAACTAGGCTCACTTTTCAGAAAGCATTATAATTACCAAGTTTTGAATGTTTTATAATGAAACTAGGTGTATATGCGCTATGAGACCCAGTAGCGGTCACTATAGATATAAATGCTGTCACGCCTACTTTTACCGCCATTCTAGTATACACAATCGTTCATGCTGTGTCTCTTAACATCTCAAGAACGGAAACACCTTTGGCCACCAAATATACAACATATGTTATTAAGGTTAATATCTCGGTTAATAAAAAATAGCCACACCCCCTTTTACCACCCACAATTAAATAAAAATGCTTTATTTAAGACGGTTTTGATATTCGCGAATTGAAGCTTCAAAAATAAACGTGTGGCATGAGTGGCTCGAATGGCACGTTGTTTGGACACTTCCACACTTTTCAAAAATTCACAAAATGAAAATGATCACAAAGAAATTAGTTGAACTGGGGCAGTACAACGTCTGTCGGGCCCGCTAGTAATATATACATTTAGTAATTTATATATTATATTAAGAAAAATATTAACATTTTAAAAATTTCAACCCTCGCTAGTCACATATGTGTAAATTTGCTTTTGTACTCTAGCATACAAACAAGGAATGACAGGCAAAAATCAAAATCTTTTAAAACAGCGAAATGACAACAAAAAGGACTTAAATATTAAATCCTTTTGCGTGATGCTGCGTCAACGATTGTTTATTTAGCAGAAATATAATACGACAAAGACACACACACACATGGTCTCATACATCTCTAAACGAGAGACGCAATGCAATAAAGGATGAAGAACAAGAACAAGAAAAATCTCTGCAACAGAGCTACAGTACAGCGGAGGAAAACAAAACGGATGAAAGAATAAAAGAACATAAAGATGCATTAAAACCGCATCATGTCAAGCATTCAACGTTGATAAATAAGAATCGTGGGGGACGCATACACCCGATTCCCTGCATGTTGGTGGCGTTGCGCAGATAGCAGTGCTGACAGCTTGAAGTAGATTAGGGTAAAATAGTGGGAGGTTCGACGAGGTTTCGGTTTGCGAAAAGTGTGCGGTTATTTCAACTGTCGTAGACCATAGCGCGACACTCAAAATACGTGATGTCGTCACTGTGGCGTTGCAAAAAAGTATAAGTTCAGTAAAAATGCTTGGTTGACGACTGGGACAACCACAGCAAAAGCAACAACAACAACAGTGGAACATAAACCCACACAATAAATTCCCGGATGCGCTAACTGAAATGACAAACAACTCAAACTGTCATTGAGTTGAAGTTGGAAATGTTGATGGAGGTCTTATTAAATGACTCAGCTATAAATATATTCGGATTGTAGAATTGCAAAATGTAGTTAAAATTTCAATAACGTTGGAACCGATTGCAAATAGTTAATGTGTTCTGCATAGCGTAAAATGAAAGGTAGTATTTCCTGGAATAATATAAAAATAAATTTTAATTGACTTTTTTGAAGTAAAATTAAAAATAATTTCATTGCAATTAACAAATGAAAGGACAGGAAGAGAGAAAGATAAAGAGAGATAAAAAGCTCTTATAACAAAAATGTTTGGCGATAAAACAAGAGAAGCCGAAAGATCTTTTAATGTGATATTCTAATATTTGGTTTGTGTTGTATTGTTTCTTATATAAGATGAGTATATTTTTGAAATGAAATTAAATGGAATTAGATATTTCTTTAGAACTTCACTAAATGTTTTTGAGAAATCATTCTTTCCAAAACAGAGCAACTATTTTTCCCATAAGCTTAAGTAGTATGTATATTATGAGGATGTTTATGTATACTATTTATACTATTTATACGAATAAGTAATACATTGCTTAAAAGAAATAACTTCGTTGCCTTATAAAAGGTTCAAATATAAAATTTTCAAAATTAAATCTCACGATTTAAACTAAACAAAATACCTTCTTAATTAGATAATTAATTGTGATTCTTTAAATTTTTACATGATTTTAATTGTGAGCTTTTTAGATCAAGTAAGTTTGAAGAAGGCATTAACAACAACTCTGTGTATAGTCAATCACACAGCAGGCTAGACAGAACTGTTTCGGAAGTTACTAAGCCTCGCTCTTCAGTAGTATTGAGTGATTAAGCTGTGACCAACCCTTGATCTAAAAAGCTCAAAATTAAAATCATGTTTAAAAAGTTGTTACAGTGAAAAAATTGTTCTAAAGTAACTTAAAACAAATTATCAACAAGTGAGCTTAGGAACGGAAGTATAAATTTTAATTGAGCTAACGCATAGCAATATTGTAAACTTAAAGAAACGGGTTCTATTGAAAGAGACAGAAACAAAATCATACATGTCCCGGCGTTTTAAAAGATACGTATTTCATATGGCTTTTCAATTTGTGTAATATACACATTAGGCTAAAACACATAAAAAGCATGCATGCCTCAAGCATGCATCATGTATGTGTAGCATGCTTCATTAAAAAACATAGCAGCATACATCGAATATAAAAAATATGCCAAAAATTTTGAAACTAAAAAAAAATGTTTAACAAAAAGTCGAGGAAATACATTGAATTAATTTTAAAGTAATTCAAGCAATCCATAAATGCAATTGCATGTGTTAATATAGCTTTTTTACGCAAAGCTAACTGATGCTTTTGTCTGTCAAAGCTTTGATGCCTGCAAAAAGTTAAAAGTTGAGCAATTTCAGGCCAGCCTCAAGTATCATGCATGCATGCAAGTTAACGTCCCTCTCATTCTTGCCTTTAAGGCATAATATAAACAATAAGTAACTTAAACGCATATCAATCTTATGGATATGCGTTCTCACAAAAATAATGTAAACAATAATGGTTCTTTTTTATCGCTTAGTGAATGGATGATGCAATTTACTAAACCATTGTGAAATTCAATTGCATCAATCCATTCTTTGTTATCTTTTAATCTTAGTTAGCAATTTTAGTTTATAAATAGCTAGTCTAAGATATTTTTAACTCACTCTTTGTTAACGTAGCTGACAAACAGCATAACTTCATGAAAAACTATCTAATAAAAAAATAATAATAAAAAATAGTTTTTTTTAGTAAAACAAAGTGTCTACAAAATAATTTGCATGCTTTTGATGTGGTCTACTTCATAAGAATATGTAGTTATATCCAATCTCAAATGTCAGATGCTTAAAGCATGCATGCCTCCTATGTGTTTTAAGCAATGTTAATAGGCACAATGAAAACTTTTAAGCGGGGAATGGACAGTTTTCTGAAACTCCCGCCAGATTTGTTGGTGAGAAAGTGCATGCGAGCTAGAAAACCAGGAGCAATGTTTGAAGCCGCTCGAGAGCAGATGGAAAAATTTAGTTTTACCAAGCATTAGAGCAGCCAAAATTGAAACCACCATAGAAATGCGCGACGGGAAAACGCCAGAATAGAATCTATTCTAATTTTTCTCTGACGGCTGGCGGATCTCTCTCTGAGTGACTCAAATGCTGCCATATTTTGCTAAAAATTGCGTACGTTCAATGTTCTTTTCTTAGTTTTTACTATGATCTGACATTCTGTTTTTGTGCCTGTGTTGCATTCATGTGAATTCAAAGCATAATATAAAATAATTTGTATCATTCCCAATATGAAATGCAACCGTGATCCGACAACTACTCTTATTCTGGAAGTGTTCTCATCGTATTTTGCCGAGAGAGGCCCGCCATCGGACATCCGGGCTCTTAGAGCCCGAACAGAACCAAAGCTGTTGACACCTGGCGGTCCTCTCTCGGCGAAGTTCGCTGAGAAATCGTCCAGAATTGGAGCAATGGCGATTTTTGGATCATTGTGAAAATGGTACAAATTATATTAGGGGTATTTACGATGTGTTTTATTTGTGATAAATTTTTACAAAATCTACAATACCTGCAACTTGTTGTGAACGAACCTTCACTAAAGTATGTTTTCTTTTTAAATAATCTGATTTTTGTTTGTACTTTTGATTGGAAAAATTAATTTCAGTCATCATTTAACTAAAGAAAGTTAAATTAAAAATTGAAACAAAACACAATATTATATTAATTTGTATTAAATAAACTCACAGCGTAGCTAGTAGCTTCCTCCATCTTGGGTAGAAATGCTTTTTCAATCAGCTGATCTAATACACAACGAAATTTACAAAGGAAACAATTGGCTTCCATTGCTGTATTTTTCCAACAGATTTGTATTTTGAACACTGTGCGTTTTGTTGTAAAAATGTACAAAATGTACTACAAATATTGAATTTATTACAAATACGTAACACAAGGCCGTAAATACCCCTATTATATGTTGCTTTAAAACCGGAACGTCAGATCATAGTAAAAACTAAGAAAATATCAGTGAACGTATCCAATCTTAGCAAAAATATGACAGCATTTGTGTCACTTAGAGAGAGAGCCGCTGGCCGTCAGAGAAAAATAGAATATATTATATTCTGGCGTTTTCCACCACAGATTCGCCCGGTAAACTAATTTTTGGCGGCTGCTTACATTTTCATGTATTCTGTTTCACGGCAAATCCGCCAGCCGCTACGGAAATTGGTTCTGTTCGGGCTCGACTTCATAGTAAAATTAGCGAATGAGAACAAAAGAAAACTAGTAAGGAATTATCTTCGACTGGAATGAAGTTTAAATAACCCCACTGCAGTATTTTAAATTATTATTATTATTAACTATTATTTGAAGTCTTGAATGTTGTATTATTTTGATGACGTCACTTTTATTGGTAGCAGTTTTTATCCGAATATTTCACATTTGAAACTCACAGTTCTGTTTATTTATAAAAGCTTTTGTGTACAACATCAAGTTCAAACATTAATTTTTTTGGAATTTATTAAGGTTTTACTATTATTATTACGTCATTTCGCATTTAAGGTGGGCGAAATTTTCAGTTTTGAAAAATGTTAAGCCATTGTAGTAGTTTTTATGGAATTTAAGGAGATTACTGATTTCATAAAGTCACCTTGTATTGGAGGTATCCATGGTTTTCATTAGATTTTTCCAAGTTTCATGCTTAAAGTACATATTAATTGTTAAAGCTTATGTGCAAAAAAGATTTTACTGTTTTGGTATGCACTTTGTATGGAAGGTAGACGTGATTTTTATTCGACTTTTACAAATTTCATACTGAAAGTGCATACTAAAGGTTGAAACTTATGTACAAAATTTCAAGTCATTAGATTAATTTTTGTGGAATTTAAAGAGATTTTACCGTTTTGGTTAAGTCACTTTGTTTGGGAGGTAGGCGTGGTTTTCATCTAATTTGGCTCATTTTCGAACTTGATCTGCATTTTTTAATAAAAGGCTGATATATTTAATTTCGTTACGATATCTATAAAATTATGGCTGTTATCGTGACCACAGACAGACAGACAGACGGATATGGCTAAAACGACTCAGGAGGTGATGCTGATCAAGAATATATCCACCTTTCTATACCGGCCACGCCTTCTTATCGGTGATGAAGTTAACATACTCCTTTTACGTTTCTTAAACGTGGGGGTATAATCAATGGCCGCATTCAACAGAGTCAAGAGTTGATAACAGACTGTTGTGTTAAAATTTGCTGAAACACTGAAAGAACGCTACAAATTTGAGTGAGAAACCTTTGCAATTTAATTATTAACAAAACTAACTAATTATAATAATTAAATTAAACAATTGTCAAATTTTCTATGATATCCGCTGAATGTGGCCAATTTTCGCTTTCTCATCGGTTTCAGATTTTGTATAAGCTGCCAACTTTGTTTTGATAGTTCCGGCAGTCCATCTCTCCGAAATGCATTTACCTTCTCTAATTTTACTATATCATAATTTTTATGTTCAAGTCAATGAAGTAAAAATCAATCAATTCTATTTGTCAACAAGAAATTTTGGAAAATTTAAACTTAATATAAAATGCAAAGTATAAAACAAAATGTAGTTTGAAAATTAGTTGGTTTTTCATGTATATACGGTAGGCCGGGTCGATTTGCAAGCCGATGTTGCCTGGGCGATTTTCGATTCGGGCATGAGAAAATTTGAAAAAAAAGCTAGTAAGGAATTATCTTCGACTGGACCGAAGTTTAAACAACCTCACTGCAGTATTTTAATTTATTTGACGTTTTGAATGTTGTATTATTTATATGACGTCACTTTTATTTGTCGCTGTTTTTCTCCACATTTGAAACTCACAGTCTATTTTATTTATTAAAGCTTTTGTGTACAACATCAATCACAAACATTATTTTTTTTTTGGAATATGTAAAAATTTTACTTTTATGATTACGCCATTTTGTATAAAAGGTGGGCGAATTTTTCAGTTGTTTTTTTTTAAATTTCTAATATTAGCTATATGACAGCTAAGATTTCAACAAATTTGAAAAATTTTAAGGCGTTGTAGTAATTTTTGTGGAATTTGAGGGTATTTTACTGATTTCATAAAGTCACTTTAAATGGAGGTAGCCGTGGTTTTCATTTGATTTTTCCAAATTTCTTTCTAATAATAAAAGTCATATCTGTTATAGTAAGAAATTTCTACTTTGCACTTTTCAACATAAATAGTCTCATAGCGTGTAAACTATTGGTTTTACTTTAATTATCTAATTAAAACTATTGTTGTAATCATATTTTATGTCCGACATAGAGGAGCGAAGACATATGCGAATTACCGATTTCGGTGAATTTCGAATTCGAATATCTTCTAGTGCGTACATGGTATCTTAGAGAACACATGACAGGTTGTTAATTATGACTTAATTAAGAGGTTTGCATAAAAAAACTTGTTACGTAAATTTTACGATTTCAGATTAAAACAAAAACTTTCAGTGAAAAAAAATATGGCAATAGAATACAAAAACCCTCTGGAAAAGTCAAAAGTTATGTTTATTAAATTTTTATTTAAGTTAAGTTATTAAATAAACTGGCCATTTCAGCCATTGAAAGGACTTTGACCTAGCTTCTATTGATCAATTGTGTTGTGCGTGTTATTAAATGTTTGATCACAAATGACCGAGAACTGGACCTACGTGTTTTCTGCCGACTCCGAACGGCTCATGTTCTCAAGAAGCTTTACATGGCAATTTTTACTCTCTGAGGTGTGCCATTGTCTGCAGAGAGGTGACTACCGAACAGAAAAATTAATTCAATTGAAAAAACTTTCTGTCTGAGTTGGAATTGAAACCGGGCTACCGCGGTACTTTAGCTTAGGGGCCACGCACGCTACCCCGCCGCCACTTAAAATTTAGAAAATTTATAATTCATTAAAAATTATACAGAGCAAAATCGTCACATACAGCATTATTTCGTATAAAACAGAACCTTAACTAAAAGCCACTTTGAACAAGACCACTCTACAGATAACTTTTATGAGAAAAAGATAAGATGTCTTAGTGTAAATTGTTTATAATAGTTTTGTACTTGAAAATGTTGAAAATAGTGGAAAACTGTAAATAAATTTTTACGTAAGCATATACTTAAAATGGTATCACAACGAACCTATCATCTGGTCTTAGTGGACCGGTATAGTGGCTTGGGATTTCATTGGTCTTATTCCTAACTAATTGTGTTAAAAAACTATGTTGATGTAAAATTCTATATACAAAGGAGTAATTTTTATTACATCCTTTACCCTTTTTATTTTTTACAGTACAAAATAACTGCATAAAAGAACAGAATCTGAAGACAATTGCAACAGGAGATAATATTTTTAGATCCCTTAAGTTTTTCTTTGAATGAAATTATACATATATACATTAAATTTTCTATTCCATGTATAATGAAATACAACTTTTTTCAACTGGGTCGAATGTGACCTGAAATCACAGAACTTGACAAATTTAATCAGTTAAGTGATTACTTGCGAAAGTGATTTGTGCCGGAACGAAAACAACAACAACAACATAAAAACTAACCAACCAGCTGTCTGGCTTTTACTACTACACTAAGCCGCACTTCTTATCGCACACATACATACTCAGTAACTGCATAGAAATGCAGTCATGGTCTATTTATTTAAGCTTGATATACTATATAGTAAATCTTCAGTTAGTCGGTAAAAACGTCTGTCTGGCATGTTGGGTTACCGGCGACGTGAAGTAGTTAGCACAAAGTATAAAATAAGGGAAAATTACAAAAAAAAGCTTCAAATAATAAATGACTTTCTGCAATGTGGCAACATTGCACGTATTCCAATGATTGTATGCGTTTGTGTGTGTGTGTGTGAGTGTGTGAGAACATGCATGTTTGCATTGGCACCAACACCATGGAATTACATTGCTTTGATTGTGGTTGCACTGGTGATAATTGTAATAAATTATCGCAAGTTAGATTTCAACATTTAAATTAATGGCATCCCGCTGGTAAGCCAGTGATGTAAGCAGGTTTTGAACCTTAGTACAGGATGATGTGAGGAGCATGTGCCTAGGTCATCGAGGTACCTAGGTGAGATGAGGTGAAGAAAAATTAAGTGGCCAGGCATAAAAACTATTTAAATTTAGGGACAACAACGATGTGTAGTTCTGAGAACTAACGTAAATAAATATAAGTGTGGCCACCACCCAAGATAAAAGTCAAATTTATACAGGGTCCGCCATCTAACGTTTTTTCCCAACTAGTGCTTATTTCGTGAATGGTAACATTTAGCTCATGTCTGATTTGACAGATAATTAGTTTTATCCTTCCGCTGAACGAATATGGTTGTGCATACGCTTGAACAACGCTGGGAAATATTGCGACATTACTTTGAAAATCATAGTAATGTTGCAGAATGTGTGCGAAAATTGCGTACGGATTTTGGAAGAAGAGAAGCACCGTCAGCTCCGTATGTTCGTTATCTTGTGAAAAAAGTGAAAGAAACTGGCATCCTCATCGATAAACCAAAGCGTGAAAAGCCAAAAGCAGTGCGTACACCCGAGAATATTGCTGCTGTGGCAGAAAGTGTGCGTGAAGCGCCATCAACATCAATTCACCGTCGTTCTCAACAATTGAACATTTCGGAGACATCATTGAGACGAATTTTGCACAAAGACCTTGGTATGACGCCATACAAAGTCCAATTGGTTCAGGAGTTGAACCCAACTGACCATCCAATACGTTTTCGCTTCGCTAAGTGGGCCTGCGATCGACTTAGAGAAGATGCCGATTTTTCCAAAAAAAATCATCTTTTCATATGAAGCTCATTTTGATCTTGGCGGGTATGTAAACAAGCAAAATTGTCGCATTTGGGGCACAGAAAATCCACACGCATACATTGAAAAGCCGCTGAACCCAAAACGAGTCACTGTTTGGTGCAGATTTTGGTCCAGAGGCATAATTGGGCCATTTTTCTTCGAAAGTGAGTGGCCGTTACAGTCAATGGCGATCGTTATCGGGCCATGTTGAACGAATTTTTGTTCACAAAAATTGAAGAGGAGAATATTGGCAACATTTGGTTTCAATAGGACGGCGCTACGTGCCACACAGCCGAAGCTACACTCGATGTTTTGCGCCATGTTTTTGAAGATCGCATTATCAGCCGCAGAGCTGATGTCGTTTGGCCACCTCGGAGCTGCGATTTGACACCGTTGGACTATTATTTGTGGGGTGCCCTCAAAGATAAGTGTTAGGTTGACAAGCCAGAGACAATTGACGCTTTTAAGGACAATATTCGTGAAGCCATTGTTGAAATACAGCTGCACACAATCGATAATGTGCTTAAAAATTGGACCGATCATGTAGGCTACTGCATGGCCAGCCGAGGCAGCCATTTGAATGAAATTATTATTCATTATTAACCGGAAGGATTGTACTTTCAAATAAAAAAATAAATTTCAGAAAATATACAGTAGTTTTTTTTATAGAATTTTCAAAAAAAAAAGTTATTTGGCGGACCCTTTACCTAAGACAACTGAAGAACTTTGAATGGTTAAATATAAATATATCCTCTTTAATTTGTTTTTAATAAAATAAGTACATATTTCGTTATATGATTAAAGATAAGATTAAATATGTTTATTTTTAACGTTACAATAAAATACCAAAACCATAGCTAAGAGGAATTATTGGGAGGTTCAAATCCCTTATAGGGTCCTAAGGTTAACAAAAACCAATAATACAAATAAGATTATTGAAGGAAAATGGCAATTTTTAAAATTATATTAAAAATATATAAAGATTTTTAAAATCATCAAAAAAATATTTTGATCAATGGAAAAAGAAACATATCTTTGTTTCGAAGGATCTGTCCAGGACACTAGGACTAACTTTGTTAATCCAGCTAAATGTCTTGGTTTTTGTTTCGTTTAAATTTTTAATATTAATATTGTTTTCTTTTTTTATGGTTTTATACAATTTCCAAAAGAGCTCTTTGTGGGAAGAAAACAGAGATCATAGGACGTGGCACCGTCCAACGTCAAAACCAAAAACGCGATTATTTCGAAATCAACAGTCTGATTGAGTGTAATCTTTACAAACAATTTTTGTCTTGCTGTCAATTGTGCACGTAGAACAAAAAATATTTCCGAAAGATATTGCTTAGCATCGAAATTTACCAAAACTCTATTACTTGTCGTACAATATATCAAGACTAGAGTATAAAGAATTACAGTAAAGCGTATATGCAGTACAGATGAAAAACTTCTTAAAATTAAGAATAAGAGATTTTTGTGAAGGAAATATAATACAAAATTTGCATAAAAAAATAGTCTGTTTACTAAATATTTACACTTCCATTGATTGATACTTCAAATGGTAATATTGATTTTAATGGTTTGTGATAATTTGTAATTTCAGCTTTTGAAGGGCATCCATTTTGGAGGTCATCTAATATCAAAAAATCTGTGACCCCTAGTAAGTTAGGTCAAATGTATAAATTGGTTTTATTAATTTTTATCCCTCAACAGTTCTTTTGAATGCACTCTTACTCTACCTACAACCCTTCTAGAGGTCTCGTTACAAAAAAAAGGAACAAAATGTCTATGTTAGTTACGGTGACCGTCCGTACTGCATAATACAGTACAGTACTCTTTTTCAAGGCAATGTCCTGTATAAATTATTTTTTTTTTCATTATTTTATAATGTTCTGCATTTTATAAAGTGTTCTGTTTTTGTACTGTATTCCATAAAAGTTATTGAACATGTTATTAATTCACTTTATTTTCATATTAAGCTTTTTAATTAGTTTTTCTCCTAATCCTCATTGAACCTGTGATTTAGATTAAAATTATTCACTAATATTAACTGCGTTTAACTAATTTGAACCTTCGAACACTTTTAGTTAACCTTTACACACTATTTTTATATAGGAAATTATATATCTTTTTTATTTGAGCTTAAATTCACTCTAGATTTTGGCTCAATGTGAAAATCATGCCAAAACTTAGATTTTACAAAAGATAAAAACTCCAATTGATGTCAATGTTAATCTGTACACAAAATTTCCCTCAAACGACGTTCAGTGTCAAATTGACACAAAACAAAGAAAATATAAAACAGTAAGTTTTTTGTTCATGTTTATAAAAATATTATATTTCTTTGTTACTGGTCATCTTCAGTTTGTCCAATTCATCTTCTTGCCCCATGTAAAAAATGTCCTCAAAATTAGTGTAGTTGATGAATAACAAACTAGTTGTTATTTTTAATTGTGGTTTTAATTATTTATTGTTATTAATTAATAATAATTAAAACTAAATATTTATTGCTATTTTTAACATTTTATGAATTATTTTAATTTAATATTTCTGTTGTGTTAAACAAATCTGGAACATTTCTGTTGATTTTTTTTAAATAAATATTTTAAATTAACATTAATATAAACAAAAAAGTTGGGTTTTCCGTGGTTTTAAGCTCAAATCTTTGATTGCAATGCATAGTGTGTATTTGACACTAAAAGTCTCTTGCGCTACAAAAAATCAAATGCATTTGAAGGTTATTGAACTGGTAATATCTGAAATATTAATGTAATATGTTTTTACCTCGCAAAAAGCAATATCAAAACTGCAATACAATTTACAAAGAACATAAACTTATCTAGTTTTAATACAATTTAATGAACTCGTATGTATACTATTCTGTATGTATACTGTTATATCCAATAAAAATCCTATTTATGGAATATTTAAGATTTTGGTTTGTCCTGTATTTTACTCTAAAAAATATTGTCACCGTAATTAAAGTTCATATCAAAAAAATCTTTGAACACAAAAAACAGAATAATATGTCTTTTTGACGCCTAGTGGGGTAATTGAGCATTATGTACACAACCGTTACTTTTTTCTTAAGTACCGCTTGTCAATGAACTGCTTAATTTATTCATAGTTTTTTTTTCAAGCGATCAGTTGTGTTTTTTTTTTTCTTCTTCTATTAGCTCAAGTTCAAAGCATCGTAAATTGATTCTTGTGAGAAACTGTGAAAATATAAATAATGGATCGCGATAAGCAAGGTATTTAAAAAATAATTAAAATCAGTATTATTTTATTATATTCATTTATAATACTTTTGTTGGCATACTTCCAAATTTGTGTTTTTTTAAGCGACGCTTTTTACGCCTCGTTTTGTGATTTGCTTGAGTGAAATCTGAAAAACGACACATTTTTCCATACACTTTTTTTCTTAGAATTTTAGCTGCTTTGGGTGTCGATTGTAACAAGACAATATAAAATTAATAAAAATATTTCTTTGTTAGCTATGAGGATTCGAACTCGTATCCTTTCGACTGTCCTATACACTACCAACTGATCCAAAAACCTTCGTTGACAAAGATAGTTTATTTAATATTAAGTATTAGCTGAAGCTATGTTGCATAGATGACAAGAATCTATTAAAGGATTGTGCATTAGCTATCCTAAATTTGAATGCGTGAAGCTATGGTGCAGATCACATTAATATCTATTATATAAAAGGATTGTGTATTGGCTTTCCAAACAACCAAATCAGCAAAAAATATAACAAAACAAATGTTGCTTCTACTTACTACCATTGTCATTAACATCGCTAAGTACGTGTTTTCTTTTATTGAAGAATAGAGAATAGTCTGTTCCCATACTAACTTCAAGAACTGCTGGAACTTAAATTTTATGAATTGACACAAGTTATGGGGCAAAGTAATAAACAGTTTTCGTCATTACTAACGAAGAATGGTGATGGTAAAAAACTTGAGAAAAACGAGTTGTATTTAATAGAGTCGATTTTTTACGAAGGAAACTGCCAGTCGCCTGTGTCCAAATGGAATAAGATTTTTTTTAGTAGTGCTTCTGCAGATTTATTTAATAATTTTATCTTACGCGCAACAGAACGCGATAAAAATAATGAACAATTACAAGCATTAAAAAAAATTGCATAATTTGAAAGTCATCGATACAGGTGGCTTACCTTCTGAAATTGTGTTTGTCATCAATAAACATTATCTAATAACAACAAATAATAATTTTAGCAAATGGGGCTATTGGTAAACTAATGCACATTGAAATTGACCAGAATGACCTGGTTAAAAAAGTTTGGCTGGAATTCGATGAGTCTAAAATTGCTCAGAAAACAAGAATACAAGCTTCTGCTGACGCTCAATCGATTCAAGTTGGAAGAAGAGGTGTGTCAATACTACAAAAAACAGCAGCATACCTCTTAATAAAAATAAAACAATCACAGTTACAAGAAATCATTTTCCATTAATTCCTGCAATGGCTGCAACTATTCACAAGTCACAGGGTGGATCATTCGCAGATTGTTTACGAATATGACTAAAAATTCCTTGCAATTACTTTACGTCGCTTTGTCTCGTGTTACTAGTATTGACGGACTTTTTATCACAACCTCTGATGACAACCCTCAAAAATTTATATTTCATCATGGAAGGCGAAATGATTTTTCTAATGTTGATTTAATTCTGAAGATTTAAAATTGAAAATTTTAAAGATTATCTCTTAACATATTAGAAACTAAATATATTACTATGAAAAATAGAGATAGAGAGCAAACAGTTCTTTTCTGTAATGACTTTAAATTGTTAGAGTCTCCATGCGCATTCTCAAGATCTTACCGATTCTTTAACTCAAATCTGTGACATTATATTGCTATCAGAAACAAAAATGCAAAATAATGAAAGTATCGATATCACTAATTTCGCTTGTATATCTCAATTTCAGAGATATAGTTGTCGTTCTGGAGGATTTAAAATTTATCGTAATTATAATAAAGATAAGTACAATACAGTCACTGGGAATATGTCAATATATTTAAACAGACTTCAGCTACAAAATTTTCCCGCTGATATTTCAAAAATTGGCGAAGGATGTTCTGCAGAAATGATAGGTCCTAATGGACAACATATTTTGATGATTTCAATTTACATTTCACCTCAGAATACGACCGAAAAAAAACAAAATCGAGAACATAATAAAATTTATCCACAGATCTCTTTTATGTTATATACAAGCAGGTTGCATTGAACTGGGTGAAAATTATCACAAAATGACAATTGTTTCTGGTGGAGATTTTAATTGCGATTTTAGACATGAATCCTCAAATGCACTTAAACAATTCCTTTTTGATAAATTTCATTTACAAATAATAAGCGATCCAAGTATTTGTACAACACGATAAGGAACAACTATTGATGCAGTATTTTCTAGATATATTGCCGACATAACATCCATAACATACGTTAGCATTTCAATTATCATAAATCCCTAAATTTTATTAAAAAAAAATTCGATAATAATTAAAAACATTTACAAAAATAATTAAAAATGGATGTAATATGTAATAAAATACAATAATAATGATATGTAATAAAATCTACTGGTGTGATTATAACTTGTGTTTTTAATAAATTTGATGTTATTTTAAATTTTTTAATTTAAAAATATTTTTATTATAAAAACTAATAACTTAACAAATCTAAGCAACTGTGTAAAAGCTTTGCTTCACTCGTGTGCCCAACGAGGCATCTATTTTTTTCTTTTTTAATATGTAAGAGTGGTTTTTTTTGTGTTTCCTCGCATTTCCGCGCAGTGATTGTGTCTTTTAATGAAATAGTGATTATGTATATTATATCATATATATGAAAAAATCAATCAAAGAAAACCACAACTTTTTTTTAATTAATATTTTCGTATGTCATCCTGACATGATAATATTCAGCTACTTGAAATAAGACTATAAATTATAAAGGGCTAAGAATTGTTTCGCAAAAATATATTAACGAGCTCACGAAAAAATCTGCAGAGAAGGATTTTGCAAAAAAAATTGGATTTTGTTGAAAAGCATTTGATTTCGCAACCTTCATTTTCTAAAGAAAGAGAACAAATTTTTAAGAGAGCATTCTCCTATATTAAATTTAAATTGAAAACGTTATGGCATGCTGCGCATAATATAGAGAAAATTTTTCTACAAAAAAATGGCTTCAGGTTGCTTTTACGTAAGATATTTGAGGAATTACATAAGTGAGCTCAGTAAGCATCGAAAGACATAAAACCTTCGGGATAATAACAATTGCGCAAATCAGGAAATATTGCAGGCTCAAAAATTTTAAAAGATATTTCATCAAGTTCTTTAGCAGCAAAAATATATAAAGAGGCATATATTTTATATATATATGCCTCTAATATACATGATTTCGTATAAATATGTATATACACATTATATATATATTTATATAGTGTGGCAAAAATATACACCACAAGCGAAATTCAAAGACAGCTAAGCCCGTTTCAAGCTTTGTCAATGTTTATTGAAGCTGGTCTTTCACGGAGACAGTATGAACTTATAGTATGAAATTATACGCAATAGTGACAAAAAACTATTTCCTTGTTCTAGCATACTGAAAGGAGCTAAAAATATGTGCTATCTATTAAAGAGTTATTACTTATGCAGAAAACCAACTACAAGCTTTATTGCATCATACCAGTTCCCGTTCGATGCATTATCTCGACGATGTCTTAGACTCTCTAAAGATTAAAAATATTGGCTTGCTAGAACAAATTTACAAATGGGGTTGTGATGAATCGCATCTGTCACAATATAAACAAAAATTCGAGAGTTATTCTGATTCTGATAGCAATAGAATTATATCGTTCCTATTCAGTTTAGTAAAACCGGGACAGTAAAAATATCTATTGATATGGAAAAATCCCACTGCATGGTCTTCTCGCTATTGTAGGCCGATAAGGTTGCGGTTCGAACAAGAAACAACACAAATTACAAATGAAGATCTCAAACACATAACAGACTAAATTAAAATCTTGCAGGAAACAATAGTGCAGAGGTCTAAAGGAGTTTTATCGATAAAGCATTCAATGCTTTTAACGAAGTTGGACGGAAAAGCTTGCACTTAAACAGCTTCTACAATGAGGTGTTACATTTGCAATGCCACTTTCAAAAGATTTCAATAATGTGACAAAAGTGAAAGAAGAAAATGTGGAAAATCTTCAATTTGGGCTTTCAACGCTTTAAGCAAGGATACAGTTTTTTTGAATTCCTCCTACATTTGTCGTATAAAATACCCCTGAAAAGGTGGCAATTACGTTCCGAAGAACACAAAAGGCAAGTCAAAGAAAATTAAATGTTAATACAGAGTGAATTTCGAAAAAGTTGGTCTCTATGTGGATAAACCTATGTCTGGATTTGGTAATAAGAAAATTCTTTGCTGATGCAGAAATATCTGCTGAGATTACTTGCATTGATACAAGCCTTATTAATAAGTTTAAAGTCATTCTTAAGGTGATAATTAGCTGCCACAAAATAGATGTTGAAAAACTTTCGAAGCACGCTTCTGGAATAGCACATCTGTACATAGAGCTTTCCCTTGACATCCGTGTCGCCCACGGCACACAAGATTTTACTACATGGCACATCTGTGATTCAACACGCCTTATTACTTAAGGGAAATTTATCGGAGGAGGCAGCTTAAGCTCGCCTAACAAACTTGCGACCAAAACAAAAAAAAAAACACGAAACAACTTTAAGCAAGGAATGTAAATATAAATATGCTGCTACCGGAGGATGTCAATACAAGCTGAGATAATGTGTTGTTAAAGGAGTCTTATGCAGAAGATCTACCTGAACTTGATGGCTGCGATGTGGATGAGGATGAGGATAATGAAACTGAGTCGTATTCTGATGACGAAGACTGATACTATTAGTATGATTTAATGGTCCAGTTAGCCTCGCATGGCATAGCACTGCATGCAACGCAGATAAGCAGCTAGCACACAGCCAAATATATGGTGATTATGCAACGCATAGTCACGTAGTCAAAATAATACAATAAAAAAAAAGAATACAACGATTTTATTTTAATAAATTAACCGCACTTGGTCAAACAATTTTACAATTTCACATCTGTTTTGAAAAAACGTCAAATACATAGAAGAATGCAGAGAAATCAAAATGAATAGATCTTCTATGTTTATCTATGTAGTCAGAGATGCATTTCTGTTTTTATCTGAGCATTGCCATGCGTTGCCATGTTGTGCACAGATACTCACAAGTCCCACTAAACAGATTTCGATGTGACGCTTGTTAAGCCATGCACTGCTACGCCATGCGAGGTTAACTGGACCATAACTCTACTTTACTTAGCTATATCTGAGTTTTTATGTGTTGTTTCGTAAATAAACGTTATATCAATCTAATTCTTCTTGCATAGATATAAAAAATGGTTTTTAGGTTTTCGGTTTAGGATTATAATTATACATGTTAAGAACATTAACGTCAAAAAATATGTGAAGAAATAATTTTGGCCAGCTTTTTGGGTCAAATACCCCCTATAGCGATGCTATATGAGGAGTCCAATGCTTATTCAGTTCAAATAGAAGGTCAAATCTCCAACATAAGTACAAACATAAATTTTTATCTAGAGAACTAGTAACGCCACAACAACAAAAACTTATGCAATCATCAAATACGTTATTTGGAGGATATGTGCCAAATTAAGGCATAATTGGACAAGTGGGCGTGGTATCTCCCATACAACTGAAACACATTGACATGTGTCTTTTAAATAGCGTATTTTATAATTTTTATCAAGATTTGTTTTTGTGGTATTACTGGCTCTCAAGATATTGCGAAAAATGTGTTTCAGTTGTATGGGAGGTACCACGCCCAGTTGTCCAATCATGCGTTAATTTGACACATACCCTCCAAATAACGTATTTGATGATTGCCTAAGTTTTTGTTGTTGTAGCGTTACTGATTCTCTAGATATTGCTAAAAATGTGATCCATTTGTATGGGAGGTGCCACTCCCACCTGTTCAGTCACGCCTTTTTTTAACACATTTCCTTTAAATGATGCAGTTGATGACTGACTAAGTTTCTGTTGTCATGGCTTCAATGGTTCTTTAGATATTGCGAAAAATAAGATACATTTGTATGGGAGGTGCCACGCCCACTTGTCCAAATATTTTAAAACCCTTTTTTGTACTTTTCTGTGCCTAAAACACTAAAAACGTCATCAGAATATTTTATTCCCTCCAGTTTGTACCAATCATTCCATTGTGCAGTGCTCT
The DNA here is from genome assembly GCA_963920525.1 of Dichetophora obliterata. Taxonomy (NCBI): domain Eukaryota; kingdom Metazoa; phylum Arthropoda; class Insecta; order Diptera; family Sciomyzidae; genus Dichetophora; species Dichetophora obliterata. The sequence goes on from OY986436.1 coordinate 38,401,855, forward strand.
GTATGGCTCGCACAAGACAGGTACTGCAGATTTTAAACATTTCATAACAGACTTGTTTACAGAGAATACATCATTTTTATTTTTTTGTATTATTTCTAAATTTGTATTTGTATGTAATGTTCTATTAAAAATTTTCTATGAGGTCCAGAACGATTTTTTTAAAAATTTTTTATAAAAAACTTATTAATTTTAAAGAAAAAAAAATCTTTTTTAAAAAAAAATCTTTCTTGTAATTAAACGTGTATTACGATTATTTGGCCCAAAAATCAAGCAATTTTAACAAGCCGTTACTAAGCAAAATTAATTTTACTAAAACAGTGGCCTAAAACTAAATTCTTTGTAACTCATCGAAAAAAAAAACTTAAAAAAAAATTGCAATTTCTTTTTTTCTCATATACACTTCAATAATTTTCATAGAAGATATAAAAATTACGACTTCTTGTTTTAGGTGACTAGTTTCACGAATTTTCACTCACAGTGAAAAAGCGATGTCTCACAAGTTCTCATCCTAAGCAGAATCTATCGTACGATGAAGTTTTGGTGGAGTATTATGGTCGACAGGACTGAAAGCAAATTTTTAGGGGAAAACCATTGCTTTTTGGATACAAGATGTGATGCCTCAATACGCTCCAAGGATACCTTATAAACTTTAAGATGTAACACGGTGTAAGTGCACGCATACCAGAAGAGTATCCAAACATGTTTGGAAAGAACTCTGCATCATTGTTTCCATTGGTTTTATACAGTAGGATACCATGTTACTGGAACAATGTGAGAAATTATGATTCCTAAATCTTGCCTTGTAGTACGTGGCTAAAAGGTACTCAAGAAGAAACAACTTGAACAAATAGAGAGCAGGTACTGCAAGGTGCTAAAATATACATAGACAACTGGATTGACAACTCTGCTGTTCTGTAGCTGTAACCATTTTTGGTCGATACTCACGAAAACAAATGCCAAACAATCAGCGTCTCCCTACCATGTGCTGTATGTAGCCATATACAAAGCTGCAATGGGATGTACAGATAGCATGGATCAGAACGCAAATGCTTACAGAAGGGGCAAATAGGGTGGTGGTCTATATTGTCTGGCTTATTGACGTTTCAATTAAAAATTCTTGGATTTTGCATCGGGAAAGTGGTTCAGAAATGTCTCAAATGGATTTTAATCGAGTTATTTTCAGCCATTATTGTGGGAGCCTTGGCCTTAGAACGCCGTCTGGAGGTTACTAAAGACCGAAAATTGTCCAACTAAAGATGCGATGATATCGATCACTTTATGAATGTAGTTCCAGGTAATAAAATTGACGATGCCAAGGTTATAATTGCGCAACAGTGTGCACAACGATGTGTGGAAAGTATTATATGTGGCTTGTGTGTTAAATTTTTCAAGCCCTATTACCATTTTATGTATGTTAACTTTTTTTTCCTAATTGTATTTTATAGTTTGTAGTTTATTTCATAATGTGTATATAAATTACTTGAAGTTCCTTTTTTCAATAAATTAAATCCTTAAAAAACGCAGAAACCGAAAGCACAAATAACAAATTATATTAAAAGCAAACTATGCTTATCTTCAATGAGCAATACAAACAAGTGAGTAATAGAACCAAGTAAACTTTGTAGATTTTTTTCTGAATTCCATTTAAGAATTTAAAGCTTATTTACAATATATGAGAAATTTCAACACTATACCACAATATAAATGGTCCTGTCCATGAGCGTCCACAGGGAGCACTTGCCCCCTCCCCCCTAGGCAGTGAAAATGTTTTAAATATCTTCATATTAAGTCAAAAAGCCGCAAGCTACAATTGAAAAATTTTACGAGAGAGTCAAAGAAGTTTCAAAATTGTAATTGTAATTTTAAGTTGCATTTAAACTTAGGGATTTTAATAAAAAAGTCTTTTTTAGTTGTAGGAGTGTAAAATTTAGCAGGAACATTTATATGAACCGTACTACGAATAATGTATTCGGTCAACCTACGAATGAATTTTTTCAACTAATATTAATTTTAATTCGTAAATAGTACGAAACCATTAGTAAATACTACGAATGTAATGGAAGAAACTACGAAGTTATTCGTACGAGAAATTGAGGAATGATAAGGAATGATATCCTTATTAGTCAAAGATCATTCTTCGGAGCAACAGATGGTAAAGGGCATTTAAGCGAATAACGAATAGAACTGACGCATGTTGAAAAAAGAAATAAGTTATTTGATGTCCATGCGGGGAACATTTTAAGAATAGCGACAACTCATATTCTTAATTTTTGCGGATTCTATATGATTTGATGAGGATATTTACCTTCTTAAAGCAAATCTAATAAATTTGAGACCGATCACAATTGGTTTATGAGTTATATATAATATTTATTTGTATATACTATTCTATATAGTCCCCTACAAGACATCCTGCGGACGCCCTTGGTCCTGTCCTTAATGGGTTATTAAAACAAATATATCTTTTATATTATAAACAAATAATTTATATCAAAGGAGTCCAGATATAAGTCGATACAGTCTGTTATACATCCATATGCTTTCCATAACCCAGCAATCTTAACTTAAAAACTAAACTTTTGACTCACGTCAAATTTTATGACATTTTATCAACAATTTATCAATTATAATATTGATAAACATAATTGTTCTTTCTAGTTTTAAGTAGTTTCTTTTTGTTTTTAATTATAAAAGTTTACTACTTTGGCTCAATGCAAGATCTGAACCAACTCCCAAAGCGACCAACAATCTTTCCAGTACGCGCGTCGCGACAGATACAAGAATTTTTATTACGAGAGTTTAAGAAAAAAAAAACAGCAACAATAAACTTACTTTGTGTTCACATTTTACAGTCACTGTTAAGTCCTCCACAAGTCCTTGTTAACCACTAGTATACCACTCCATGCCACGCCACGACTATGATGGCCCGCAGCGCTACCAACGGCGGTGCATGGCGTCATTTTAGTACTTTTTCATTGTTTATAACAGTTGCCCAGCATGTTGTGCTTGTACTGTAGTCAGAGAGAGTGAGTGGGAGTGAGAGTTGTTGTTGGCGGCGTGTGAAACGAAGCGTTTGGAATCCCATCAAATAATAGTAATTGTAAAGTATTCTCGTTTTGTTTTTCTACATTTCTCTACATTTTTCACTACAAGAGTACTGCCGTATAGAAGAGGACGACACTGCTGTGCAATAAATATGAATAACGAGCAACACGTAACGTACGCGATGAGGATATAATGCAACAAACAACAACAATAGTCATTTGGCAGTTGGAGGCTTTTAAAGTGTGGCATCACACTTCACTCCACTGGGATAGGTTCAAAAAGTTGTGTGGATTGATAGGTTGATGTTGGTTTTTTAAAAGAGCATTATATTTAAAACAACGTTTAAAGTGTAGACGCTGGATAATGTAAAGAACATTTAAGTAATAACACATAAGTTATAGTATTGCGGCAATTTTATTAGAATTTAATAGTTTTGTCATGAAGTGGTTGAGATACAGCGAAACGTCCCATAACCGGACACTGATGGTCGTTGTATTTTTGTCCGGCTATCTGAGTTGTCCGTTCGTGAGAGGGATCCAAAAAATTATATACTTTTAATTAATATAAATGTAAATATGTATAATTACATTTAATAATATGTACATAAAATATACATTGTATATTGATCTAGGTGTTAAATGTTTAAGTCTATTTTAAACATTCTCATGAAAAATATGTACGGCGTTAAAATACAGAAAGATAAGCAATTATTTTAATATATTATTTATTTCGATTAGCATCAACATTACTTATTGTTATGTTAATATATTTTATAGAAACTATATTCGAATTAGTAAAAACTTATTTTTAAAAAAAATTGACACCACATACAAATCATATGAAATATAACTTATATTCCACGGATATAGCTAAATCAACTCAGGAGGTGATGCTAATCAAGAATATATACACTTTTCTATGCTTGCCACGCCTCCTTACAAATGGAGTGACAAAGTAATATACCACTTACGCAGTATTCGTGGAGTATAAAAATTTTGGCACATGCATACATTTAGTGCACTTATTATCCCAGCGGTCGAAGTCTCGACCAGTCATCTTCTAGTAATAATATATTTTTTTTATATTAAATTTATTTCAACTTTTGGCTATTTGAATTAATAATCCTTTTTTATTTTTGTTATTATAAGCAGTTATAAGCACTTTAAAAACAGGCTGTTTTTGGGCTATTTTTGTGTCTTCCCAGGTAAGACTTTAAAAAGGTGAAAGCAGGTATAAAAATGAACTGTCGGAAAGCCAAAACTAAAGCCGAACTAAATTAATAATTAAATAAATTAATATAATTCCATTAACTTATACTTTTAATTATTTTATGATAAGCTACAAAAGTTTGTGGTCTAGATCTCTACGCTGGTACAAAATGTGTTAATGTTTGGTAAAAGCTTAAATTGAAGCACGTTTGTCTTCAGCACTTAAACCTTTTATTAAGACCTTTTTGTTACCAAAAAATTTGTTGTTTCATCTTTGTTCAAGTATAAAATAGAAAAAAAATTGTATGCTGCTGGCTTTTGTTTGTTTTTTTATTTTTAATAAGCTTGCTGCAAAAGCTCGCTTTAGTGAAAAGCTTATATTTAAGTGACTTGCAACAAAGAATGGCACATAAAAAGGCTATGGATTGGGTTTATGGAAGAAGCAAATAAAAAAAAACCAAACAAAAAATAAACAAATAAACACACACACACTTGCAACTTTAAAGCAGCATATTTAATCACACACTCACACGTTTGTGTTTTATGTGAGCTTTAATAAACCAACATTAATGCAATTCGACAGCGCGTCTCGCCTGTTAAACGTGCTTTGCGCTCAGTGCATTTGGTGTGCAAAGTATAAGCATGTGTATGTGCCAGTGTGTGTTTGTGTGTATTTATGTGCATATGCAGCATGCTGCATCTCATGTTCTTCTTATGCTCTGCTTTATTATTATTTTATTTGAAAATTTTTTCCCGATATCCTGCAGCAGCTCATAAAAATCGTTTAAAGAGCTAAAAGCAGCCAACCAACCAAACAAGTTTTACGTTATTTGTGCCTCACTCGAAAAAACCGTTTTTATTATCCTGTTTTTGTTATTGCAAAAAAAGGAAAAATAAAAAAAACTTTTCCGCTCAATGCCATGTTTTATAGCTGGCCGACAGCAGCGTCTTAGCAACCAACGATTTGGCTTGTTCGCGTGTATTAATAAAAAAAAAAGCAGTATTAAAAGTAAAAAATTGCAGTGAGCTGTAGATGCTACATTGAGCATTGGTAACACCACCTGGTGGCGCTAGACATCGCACAGTGATGCGAAAGTGCATTCTAGATGGAAAGAAAATTCAAAATGGAATTTTTACATTCCGAACATGTAGAACTGTCAGAAAATATCCACCGATCTCAGGAATAAATTTGTATCCACTTTCTACAAAAAATACAAAACTTATTGAAAGTTGGACCGAAAAGTGATATTTTTAAAATTTTCCTTCATGAATTTCCTTGTTATATTTATTATTGGAAAATATGTAAATAAAGTTTTGGAAAAGTTCTCAAAATTAGCATACTTTATTACTAAGGTATGTTTTTTAATACGATAAAATCAATAGTGTATCTTTTGAAATGATACGCAAGAATCTGTAAGCATTTTGGAAAAAAAAAATGGACACCTCATATTTGTGAAAATTTTTTATTTTATCACTATTATTTTTTTTTTTAAAGATCAAAGAACAAAGGCATGCGCCTTATACAAACAAAGTTTGGTTTTTGACCTGAAAGAAAAGTGATATATTATTTAGAAGAATTGATTGGAACCATACGTGAATTATTGATTAGGTGAAACAAACGTGAAAGACAATTTGAATTGCTTTTAATCTAGGCTAATGTTATGCCTTAACCTCGCCAAGCATTTCCAGTCCTTAATTGTTCTCGTTCTTTAATTCCACATTTTCCACGATTTAGTTGTGGATTTTTAGTTTTCCATAATTCTTAAATGTAGAAAAGAACAAAGAAAGTGAAAAGAACCCCGCCCGAGCCCGGATTCGAACCAGGGACCTCTGGGTTGACAGTCTAGCACACTCTCCACTAGACTACAAAGGCCGACATTATGTCTTATTTAAGCCCTGGGGGTGCCAAGAGACTACCAAGGTGCGCGTTCTGTTTTTAAATCTATGTGATGGTGCTAAAAATGTCTGACCATTTCGTATGAAATGTATTGAATTTAAAGTCGATGAGACTGTATACGGGGCTTCACAGAGAATATTCACACAAAATTTTTTCAACAAAAAATTTTTTCAAAAATTGACCAGGAGCTGACCGTTCACAAACAAATTGGTTGAAACCCAGGGCTTTGCTGTCACGCCCCCTTTTCCAAACACCCATAAAATGTTATCAGTGAAACTTCACGTGTAAATTCTTGTCGAATTCCGAGGCTGTGCGACTTATAACTCCAAAGCTCTGCAGTATCGCAAATTTGGGATAAATTGGAGGTTCCACTCTCCTTTTCTAATGCAAAACCCATTCTTGGTAAGTGTTAAATAACGTCCTTAAATTTCATGAAAATCGGTTCCGGCATATGAATTAAAGAAGAAAAAAAAAACACAGAAATTTTGCAATAGTGAATGAAATATTTATTTGGGGCGATAAACAAGGAGTAGCAAAACAGCAAAACTATCTTGGCTAAAAAAGAAAATGCACAGCGCAAATGGCGGCATTGGAAAGGCAGTTATCAGTAATTGACGACTACCAAGGCGAACAGTCCCAGCAGTATATTTAAGTAAAAATGTTAAAAATAATTAAAGAACTCTGGTAACCTCAGCCGCGTGAGTGTAAGTGCATGCTTATCCATTCGACCATCGCAGTTGTTAGCCAATCGTCGTCTTATTTTCTTCATTAAGAATAAACGTGTGCTTGTGTGTTTAAAAGAAATTTGCTTGAATTGGGTAAAAATTTGCTATTTGAGTTTATAATAACTTAACAAATATTTCCTTGAATTAAATAGAAATTTGCTATTCCAATTTATAATAACTAGCAAATATTTGCTTGAATTAAGCAGAAATTTGCTTTTGCGTTTTATAATAACTTAGCAAAATTTTTATTGAATTTAATGAAAATTTTGCTTTTTCCTTAATACATGAGGAGTTATTTCAATTTAGCAATCTTTTTCTAAAATCACACCGTGATTGAGCAAAATTTTGCTGATTTGCTTTTTAGCAAAACATTTGGTTGATTCAAGCAAACTAATTTTCTCCGTGTAGGCATGGATTTTTCTATATTCTATAGAGGTTAACGATCTAACGTTACGAAGACATTTTTTTACTTTAATATAAGAGATGAAGGTATGATAAAAGTTAAATTTCGAAAAATTGTATAAAAGCATAAATAATTTGAAGAAAAACTTTATTGATATCAAGTCCACTTGCAACATTCTACAGCGTGATTTCTTATATTTGGCGAAACATAAGTTACAATACTTGAATATTTCATAAAAATACATGCTGGTAAGAGTTATGTGTTGCTAGGAACTGCGCGGGTACTCGTTGCAGGAGGTGATGGAAAAGTAATGGAATGCATATCACTCTTAGATTCAGGTTCTTAAGTGAACATACTTACTGAAAGATTTGTGAGAGAACTGAGAATTCAGACAAAGCCTACTACACTGAGTATTGAAGGAGTTGGGAAAGCTAAAAGAGAGACAGTCATTGTCGCATAAAGATTCAAACAAAAATCATAGGATTTAAGGCCATATTAAAAGCATATGTTCTTCCACGAATTGGTTTAAACCAACCTGCGCAGTATGTAAACGTATAAAATGGCGAAATACCAGAGAAAATTTAGTTGGCCCACACGGTATTTAAGAAATCTGACAAAATTGACATAATATTGGGTTCTGAATTCTATCACCAACTGCTCAAAACTGGACAAATAAAGATGTCAGAATACCTAGCAGTTCTTCAGAATACGATGTTAGGGAGGTTAGTAGCTGGCAAGCCCGACAGTTCGCGTTCGCCCCGTGTGGGTAGTTCGTCTACCCAAAAAAGAAACCTTCAGACCGTGCGACTAATATAACATGAACCACGTTTTTTATTCTATATATAAGTTTTATTGTGTAATTATTTGATAAGATAACATTGCACGTTTGAAAAAATGGACTCAGTTTAAAACATTTATTGTGAAAAGATTTTACATGGAGAATTGCATTTTTTTTATGTTATATTACAATACAAAAGAAAATATGAAAAACAGAGTATTTGTTTTTAGTGTATTTTCTTCTCGCTAGGTGGCGCCGAAAAAAGTACATTGTAATTTTAAGCCGGGGCTAAGTTGTGTTGGTCCCATTTTATGTGAAACGGAAAAATTAAAGTGCATAGAAATAAAAGTACTTCTCGCTACAATCTATGCAATGTAAAAAGACGTTACAATTAGGCTTACGATAAATTAAGTATAGTTACTTATATATGCAGCATAGTAGGGCAGGTAACTTTGACAACTTTGACAACAACAACGTGACCTACATAAACTACCAGCCACAACAACAAGACTCACAGTCTAGTAGCCATAAAACAGATGCCAAACATTCTTTTCATACGCCATACAACAGACGACTTATATAATTCCTAAGTAGTTCTTTCTGAAAGCATATAAATTGACACGACAAAACCAGCTAAGGTAGCATTCCTTTTTAGGTGAGCTCAAGCCTAGAAGCTACTGCCTGGCTGACCGTCAAGTCTATCGTTCGGGGAGGGTGGCGAATGGTAATTTTTGGTTATTTTTAAATTTAATTAGTTATTTTTTTCTTTTGTTTTCGAAAGCTACCTCGGTTGACCGCAAGGCCTATCGCCGGGGCTGCGACGTAGGCGCTCACTGCCACGCTACTAGAGCATCGTCTAAGCCAAGATTTTGTTGTTTCATGAAGCCACGTCACCGGGACTGCGACGCAGACACTCTGCTACGCCACACGGCGTCTACAGTTGACGTCTCTACTCTATTATGTCGTATTAGAAATAACGCAGCATTCCTTTTTAGCGATTGTCAACCGACTACCGAAGTGATTACCAACGAACTACCGAAGCGATTACCAACCGAGTACCCATTACCGAAGAGACTACCAACCGATTACCGAAGTGATTACCAACCAATCACCGATCACCAAAGCGATTACTAACTGATTACCGATTACCGCAGCGATTACCAACTGATTACAGGATTATAAAGCAATTACCAATTGATGACCGAGTACTAAAGCGATTAACAACTGATTACTAAGCTCACTAGCGACTACCCGAAGCTGCATAACTAAATGGTTATAATAAGGATAACGTATTCAATAAAGTAACTTTGTGAATTACTGAAAACCCTGCGTCTTTTACTTTCAAAATAATTTTTGAAAGTTAGTGGACCTTTTCACAGGACCCTGGAGCGGCTAAGTTTTACCTCCGACTTTGATAAAACCACGTCACAACAAGAATTATAAAGTTTGGCCCAATTGTAAAAATTAAGCGCGTCTTTTTAAAAAAGCTGTGATTTTCAACCATTTAGATCGCCTTAACGGGGACAAATTGTAACCAAACTCAATAATTCTAGTATAAGTGGTAGCTACAAGTAAATTACGCTTTATTTTTTGTTAACATTTAATTAACTTTAACTTTGATTTTTCTTGCTTCCTTTAAATTGGGACCAAAATATCTTGACCCCCGGCTGAAAACGACCACTTTTTTAAGAAACCTAGCGAAAAAAAGATGATGAAAATCAAAAACTTTTTTGGAACATTAGTTTCTTTTTTATTATTTATAAGAAATTTTAAGACTCTATGTTTTATAATCTTTTCAAAAAAAATGTTTAAAGTTTGATTTTTTATTTTTATTTTTTGTTTTTTTTAAAGTAAAATGTCACCTTAAAGCAAAAACTGCATTCTTTTTGGACAATTTTCTTATAAATTGATATAATAAAATATTTAAATCCATTTTTTCACATTTATCTGAATAAACAGGTTATATGATTAATCCTCCGATGACAGATAAATTTCTAGTCTTTGTTGCCTGAAAAGAACCTTAATGATATCATTAAAATTTTTTGTGTTCATATGTTTGGTGAAGTGTTGAAGAATGTGTGGTTATATAAATATTTGGGCAGATGAAGTAGAAAAAATCTAAGCTTAGTATATTTTTTTGTGATTTTTTTTTTCAAATTATAATTTGTACCGACAGGGTAGACAAACAAAATAAAATTTTTTAAAATATTGTATTTAGTTTTTTGGCACTGCTTCGGAGGCTCCTGCATCTGTATGAATGCAATCATTGCATTTCTACAAAGCAGTGGAATGTTCAATACATACAGTGTATTGAGCATATTGTATAAAAGTCCATAAATGGTCCCTGTGGTCCTTGTGGAGCAAAACAGACATAAGTGACTTCAACCCGACCAATATAATGTCGTATCTAATTTCATTAGCTTCTATACATCCCAATTAAAGAAGTCAAGAAGGCTGCGGCTTTTCTATCGAACCATATTGAAATACTTCATCGTTGAAAACTTCAAAGGTCCCAAGGGACCTTCTAAGGCATCGAAGGGTTAAACAATTTTGTAACATTTTTGCCCTCAGATACAATTTAAGAGGCAAAAGTACGGAAAAACTTATTTTATTCGAATATGACGACCCCGGTATCGTCATAAGCAATCGCACAAACCACAAAAATTTTGGGATGAGGCTTGCTTCAGGCATATTTTTCAGGAAGTCAACCTCCTCTGTCAACGAATTAACTTCTTAAATCTGCCTCTCCAATAATATTGCAACTCCATGATAACTTGCTTAACGCTCATAAGTCTTTCTTTTTCGAAGTCTTTATAGAAGTTTATTACAGTGTCGACATCGTCGTTATTTCCCCCAGCGAATCGCTCTAATTGAAAAAAAAATCGAAGAGTCGTTTTCAAACCTACTTTAATGCGAAACTTTTAAATTGTCAATAAAATTTAGATCAATCAATCGCTGAGCTAAACTCAAGTTATTTATGGTTTGTGAAAGAGACCTTTAACCCTTTCACAACCGAATTAATATGGATGTGGCTTCAATTTTTTTTGTTGTTTTTTTTAATTAATATGGTAAAGACAAACATCCCGAAAAAGTTTTTTTTTCCTTCCTATGTGGGTGTGGCTACTTTGTGTTGTCCACCTGAGTTGGCATGGGTAGTAATGGTAGTCAAATTGACTAAGAGTATGCAATGATTTACAATAGTAAAAATATAACTTTGACTACGAAATAGGAACGATATCTCGTTTTTTTGTTTTATTATTTTATTATTGAATCAAAACATGTACTGTACATGAAAATTACTAATTATTATTTTAGATGGTAGTTGTAGAAACAGTCCGATTTTCGGCGAATACATAGGTGTGCCTTACATTTTTCGCAATAAATGAATGTCTTCTGGTTGCATCCCTCAAATTTGCATCGCAATGCGTTTTGTGATTGGTCAAACTTCGGCAAATGTCCAATTCCATCTAATCTAACATCGGTAGGTGGCTGAGAAAAATATTTGAACCTCTTTGTTGTTTTGGCGAACTGCACACAATCTACATTCTCGTGAGGAGTGCAGTCTTGAAGAGGAGACTCAGGCCCACGTGAAGGACGACCACGCTTGTTCCTATTTATGGCACTTGGTGAAATTGTCAGTAGTGTGTTGCCGATGATTTTTTTTGAAGGCTAGGAGGTCTAGCTGATTTTTGAGTGGTGCTCCATTTTTTTATTATCGGCTCGGTACTCGAGCCAGCTAGCCACTACCGCCATATCAAAAAAATGCATTACCAAGCGGAGTGTCCACTTCTTCGATTTGAAGAATATGCGATAATACTGAATCATTTGATCTAAAAGATCGACGCCTCCCATTCCTTTGTTATATAGTTTGACAACTTCTGGCCTCTCAACTTCAACAAACTGTTTGTCCTTTTGGTTATAGCGTTGAACCGTATCAGATATGCCTATACCAACAAAGTTTGAGACTAAATGTACCGATTTGTTGTCGAACCATTTGGTCACTATTATTTTTTCGTCTCGGCTTATGACTTGTTCGTCATATCCACGGCCTTTTTTGCGCATGTCGGAATCTGCCGATAGTGGTGGATTTTTAAAACGGCTTACACGAACTGTGTCTGCCGCTAATATTTTCCGTGATTGTAGAGTTTCCAATAAAGAATATGTAGTAAAAAATTGTCCGTAAGCAATTTGTGACCAATTGCGTCACGTGGAACACGTTTCATCAGTTCTAGAACAACAGCTGCACTAAAGCCAAATTTTTCCATTAGATTTGCCTCTATTTCAGTGGTTGATACTTGGTAAGCGATGAAATCATAAGGCATACCACTTTTACCGCATAGAACATATACCCTTATGCCCCATGGGCATGGTTTTCCACGAATGTATTGCTTGATCGAAAGACGCCCCTTATTATCTGGGGTCATCTGCGTATCTATCAAATGTAGATGAGATCGAATAGCGTAAAACCGATTACGTGTCATGGTATGTGCAAACATTGGTAGAGCAAGACCTTTTTCCCAGAACATTGACATACGTGGAAATTTTAAAATACCCATCATACACTGCAAACCAAAAAACGCACGGATTTCTGGCTGGCACTAGTTGGCTGGAACTTTGACTGTTGTTGCGTACTATAAAGGTTAGTAAAATGAGCGACGTCTTGAAAAAATTGTGCCGGAAAATATGTTTCCAAGTACTGAAACGGAGTTCTGACCTCCTCAATCGAATCTTCAGATCTCTGAAATGCTGGGTTGAATATTCTGTCATTATTACGAGCTCGTCGCCACTTGATGGAGTTCTTGTCAGTTATATTATATTCTTCACGGGACTCATCCATTTCTTCATGTGTTTCGGATGACGTCTTTGCTGCGCCGGACGATCTTAGGACTCGCACCGAAAATTAGGTACTTAAAGGGACATCGTCTTCGTCCAATCCGAATAATGTTTCACTTTCACCATTCTTTCGAGTTGAATGTGGGTTAAATATTCTGCTGGAAATGCTATTAATTTGACCTAACGGTTCTCCGGAATCATCCTCAATGACATCGGCTTCTCCGTCATCAGAAGCTCCCCCAACTCGTTTAGATATAGAATTTCCAAATAATTCAACTTCATCATCGTCAAACTCATCTTCAATTTCAGATAAGTTATCCAAAAAGTCGCACAACTCTTGGTTAGTAAGTGTTTTACGCTTTGCCATTGTAACCTGTACAAGCAAAAATTATAAACAATTTTAAAACGTATGGCTACTGATGTCCATTACACGGGACATGCACATTTCATATGCTGCTGCACTTACCTTTAGCTAAATCACTCTTATTTTTATTTTAATATATTAAAGAACTCTCGATTATGTTGGAAAAAAATCACCGATATAGTACTATGAACAGATCTTAAAAATTAAGCACTGTCAATTATATTAGAACAAAATTGTGTGATAGAAGCGTACCTTCCTCACAGAAATCAGCAAACAACTTCCTAGTTTTACACTATTGAGTACGAATTATGCGTGGCAGCGATGCAAAAGTACCGTTTAACATATTTCAACAAAAAAAAACATTTTTGTTGTTAGTAACAATGTTTAGTGGAGTCGCGAAGTTACGTCCTCTACAGCGGACATCAGTAGTGAAAGGGTTAAAATTTTTTTTAACACATATAATAAATTTTAATTTTATTGAAAGTATTCGCTGTGCGGGTTATTACCCACCCACAAAATTCCATGTGTGTGTAACTACCCACATTATTTGCCGGGTCTGGTAGCTGGAAACCTTCGGCACGTGAATTCTAAATCTCTAATATTCGGAATATTCATCGAGGACAAACTCAATAATGCAATCGAGCGATTATAGCAAATTGAGGAAATTAACAGCAAGTTCAAGGTGATGTCAACAGCAGAAAAACAATGCGAGAATTATTTTAATAAAATAACTCGTAGAAACTCCAGACAAATACACAGTAAAAAATTTGAGAGTAAATCTTATCTTTTTTATAACATTTGTGTGGTATAAACTTTTTTATTCCAAATAATTTATAAATTACTTTCAAAATTTCATATGGATATCATGTGTTAATCATAATATACTCTGGTTCGAAAGAAAAAAATTCACCGAAATTGGGAAATTTAAAAATATAGTGGTTTCGATTGGTCTGACGAAAAAAATGGTCTGGAAAAATTTATAAGATTTGATGGTATAATTTTTAAAACATTTTTGGTTTGGATTTATATGTATACACAATAGTATAAAATTGATGTTAATATTTTTTTACTGTGTAGCTTTTAATCATTCTCTTGCCCTAAAATGAAGACTTTCCAGAGATGCCGAGCTATAACTAGCGCTAAAATACTCTGGTGAAACTACCATCAATAATACCTTTAATGGAAAGAAAACAACCTTAATACACTCAGAAAAAAATCCAGAAAATCTAGAAAAATAGCACCCAATCGTTATAAAATCGGGCTTTACTTAGCGCCATGGCCGATTTTCTAAAAATAAAATATACATTTTTCATAAAATTGACATCAGAAGTGGAAAATAGTTTAGGAAATTTATCAAATCATTTACGAACTATTTCGCTAAATTGAAGAAACTTAGCGCAATTGTGTTGAAATCTTATTACATTTGAGTAAATTTTTCTACTGTTTACTTATCATCGGCTATAACTAAGAGCAACATTTTCTCTTAAAATAAGAAATTTTCTACCGTTTTATAATCATCGGGTACAACTAAGAGAAACATTTTCTCTGAAAATAAGAAATTTTTAATCGAATCCCTGGAAAAATTTGTAAATTTTTGGGAAAAAAAACACAATTTTTAAGATTTTAAACAGCATCTTGTGCAAATTATGATTTTTATACTGACGAAAAACTCCAAACATATTTATTAGAATTTTTATATTTAACATTAAATTAAATTGTAAGATTACCACTATCCGGAGACTTGAACCTCGGCCGCGTGAGTGTAAGTGCATCAGTTTATCCATTTGACCATCACACTTTTTAAACAATCGTCGCTTAATTAGCTTCATTAAGAATCGTTCGCTTTGTAAGTAATTTTAAACCATTTTTTGTAGATTTATAGGAAAAGCCTCCTTAAAACAAATGACTTTTGCGTACAAAAAAAAAGAAAAATTTACATCTACGAAATATTCAAGTATTTTAACTTATATTTTTCCAAATTTAAGAAATCAGGCTGTAGAATGTTACAAGCGGACTTGATATCAATACAATTTTTCTTCAAATTATTTCTGCATTTATGCAAAACTTTGGAATTTTACTTTTATCATAACATCATCTCTAATATTTAATCAAAAACTTGTCTTCAAAACTAAGAAGCTGTTTTAATAAAGTTGCAACGAAATCAAGACGTGAGGTCGTTAAATCATGGAAAAATTTTCTACATTACGGAAAAACTTCTATATAATATAGAAAAGCCCATGCATATGAATTGAAGCCACAGTTTCTTAATTTGTGGGGAGCAGATTTTTTTGAGTGCATATAATGCGATATATCAAGAAATAATCTTTATAATAAACTGTAAGTTAAATACTTGAGAGACACAATATAGAAAAACCCATGCTTATGAATTGAAGCCACAGTTTCTTAATTTAAGGCATAGATTCCCAGTAGTGGCTGATATCAGCAAATTAAACTCACACGTATACTTACGCTCTTTTGTTTGATCGTCAATCAACCAATAGGAAATCAGCATGTTGAGTGGGAACAGCGTTGCCATATGGTCCGATATATCGGATATGTTACGATTTTAATACTTGAATCCGACGTTCCGATATTTGACCAAAATTCTTCAAAATGTTACGATTTCAGAAAAAGTAGATCCGGCGTCCAATTTTGCATATATTTTCATATACATATATATATGAAAAGAAAAAAAATAGTATAATAAAATGGATGGCAACTTTAAAATAAAAAGATGCGATGGTACTTCTGCATTTCTAACAATGGGAAAATTTATTTTTGAATTGTTGAGCTTACCGAATTCCTCTGCTAACGTAGAGCGAACTTTTAGCCAAATAAATATTAATAAAACTAAATTTGCAATAGATTAGATGGATATAATGGAAGGAACTCTGCATACAAAAGATTATCTGCGTATGAAATCTTATAACTGTTTTAGTCTTGAAATTGATAAAGAATTGATAAACAAATTTAATAAAGCAACGTATATATGACTTCGAAAAATTATATCTTTTTACACATATTTTTTTTCACTAAAATCGAATTTTTTTGTAGTTTTTGCTGGCTTAAAACAACAACATTTTTTGAGTGTATATAATGCGATAAATCAAGAAATAATATTAATGTTAAGCTGTAAGTTAAATACTCGAGAGACACAATAAATAGAGAGAAAACAATCTGTAAGTTGAATACTTCGTAAATCATAGGATTGATTTTATGGCTGTATGATGTCGGTTGTCCATAATATAAATGCTTCAAAACTAAGGCTTTGAAAAGGGAAAGATATTATTGAAGGGCCCTGGTAGATACCATTTATTAAGTCTAGAATAACAAAGTTAGTTTGTGAGCTACGACTGACCGTTTCCGTTCCCTATAGTTCCGCCAAAAAGTTCATCGAAGCTAGAGCAATAAAGAATCTTTCCGCTATTGAAGCCATCTAGAACCCCTGTAAGTAATATTAAATAAAGCCAGGGTCTGCTGTATCTGGAACTGAGAATAAAAAATCGAACAACAAAGCAGAGGTTTTCGTAAGATTAATAAATTGATTATTTACCCTGATTGCGCCCTCTGTCTGGTGTAAGAGTACAAATATTAACGGAGGTGAAAGAGAAGGTCGAGTTAAGCAAAAATTCGAATGAAAGGGGTGGGTCCATTTTCGCACCCTTAGGAGTTACGGGGTTAATTGGTATTTCATGACCGTTATTCACACTATTGTTTCTAGCAGTTAAACTAATTCGCAGCAAACTTTTATTAAGAGCTTATTTGAAAGACAATCAAATGACCTTTCTAAAACAGTGAGCTCACCCAACATATCCAATATCAAGCTGTGCTCGTGTGCTTATGTAATCAATCCATTGAAACTACTAAATTTCCATATTGAACCAAACTTTCTCTAAGTCTTGCGTAATAAATCAACACTTTTTTAGCATTTAATTTGTAAAATATTAAGTTTACTTTAAAATGACATCAAAACCATAAACATATCTTTAAAAAGAAGAAAGTTGGTTGTATTTTTAAAATTTAATATCGATAACAATAACTGTAGTTTTTTTATTTTTTTTTTAACAAAATACAATTACGTAGAAGATACTCGTAATATCATTATGTTTTCTTTTTAGTGAAATTTTTGCAGTGCTACCTACTTTGTTTTTTTTTAATATGTTTATAATTTTGAAGTCATTGAAAAAATAGGTAAATATCACAAATTTGATGCTTAGAAAATGTTGATTTATTACGAACAATTCTGAGAAAATGTGGAAATTTAGTCGTTTGAGTGGATTGATTTCATTTGCACACAAGCACAGTCTGGGAATGGCTAAATAGGGTGGGTTTTGTTGATACTCCTTTAGAAAGGTCATTTCATTGCATTTCAGATGAGACCTTAAAATAGGTTAAAATCTGTGAGTTAGTTTTTCTACTAGAAGCAATAGAGTAAATCAAAGTCATGAAAACCCAACTAACTCCGTAACTATTAAGGGTGCAAAAATAGACACAGCCTACTTCGTCTTTCACCACCGTAAATATTCGTTCTCTAACACCGGACTCCGTTATATAATAATTTCCCGTAAACACAGATTCGTGGATTAAGTACAGCTCAAAAATAAATTATTTAAAATTTGTGTGATGTCAACAAACAACTTCCAAACAGCTTTTTTGTACTCAAGAAATATATTTCACATTATTTTTAGATATTAATTGAGCGCTAGATAGCGGCCTTTATTAAGAAAATATCACACTGTGCGCCAACAACGAATCCGACGACGACGACGACAACTGCTGTAGTGCTCATATAAAACTACTTGTTTTCCGCTTTAGTCATTTCTTGTGTGGCAGCGTGTGATTTTTTTTTTTTGTTGATTTGGCTGTTTTTCATCTTCAATTTGGCTTCACCTGAATTGCATTGAAATTTTATGTTTTTGCAATCAATGCTTGCAGAAATTGTTACAATTTTTTCACAGCTATTTTCTTTTTATGGATGCTACTTTTAACACGATTATCCTTTACTACGCCAAAATTGTGGGTGTATGGGTGTGTGTCTGTGTGTGTTTGTATGTGTTAAACAGGAATTTACACGCTGCCAGCTTAATCGCTTTAAAAATGTTTACAAAAACAATGCATTGAAAAACACTCATACACGAACACACACACATAGTAGACGCGAAATGTTGTTTTCTTGCTGTAGAACGTGTTGCGTAAAATGTTGCAAGGATTAGTTCAGTTGATAAATGTTTGTTTGTGTGCTGGAGTCTATGCGTGTGTTTGTGTGTTTTGTGTGTATATGTGTGTGTGTGTGTGTGTGTGTGTATTTGAGGGTTTATGTTTGCTTAAATCTTTTTATCATATTTTTATACAGAAATTGTATAAAAAATGTTGAAAAGTAATTACAAAAATATGTTTACCACCACAACTGCAGCTAGCTTATGTATTTCCGTTTTCGTATAACTGTACCTCTTGTGCTATTTTCAGCTCAGAAAACTCATTTCATAACTCATCATATAATATCAAATATATATTTTTGGCTTGAAATTATTCTTGTCTTTTATGCTTGTCTTCATAAATTTGAAGCTTGATGAGTTTTTTCATCACTTTGTAATATGGTGTTTATTGAAAGCTTTGCGTTTTCGAATTTTTTTTATATTCCTTATCAGAATCTTGGTTGCATCACATAAGCTGAATTGACATCGTTTTTCCTTTTATTTTATTTGTTTTTTTTTTGGCATTTGAATTCATTCCTTCGGCTTATAAACTCATTCAACTACTTTTTTTCAGTGTCATCATATAAACAAAAATTTAGCAATATACACTGTGCCACAATTTCAGGGTAATTGAATATTTACGCAAATAAACCAATGGTCCATTGAACCTAGTCGAAAAATTGGCGAAAAGTGAGAGTTTTGCAAACATTTTTGGGTTAATTTTTTTTCAATAAATTTTTGTTTTTTAAATTGGAGTATTTTAGTGCTCTGTTGCATTATGAGAAAATGTTGAAGCCTTAGGGCTTTGCGATATTGGGGCTCTCAAATTTCGGTTTATAAAATTTATTCATAATAAAAAAGAAGTAGTCAGATAAGAACTTTTTACACTTCAGAGCTAGAAAATTTTCTATAGTTCATTTCATGGATATGTTAATTCATCGACAAATGTTGAATTAAGTATCATGCAGATAGAAAGCTTTTTGAGGGTTCAGTTGAAATTGATAAAAAAAGTAACTCAATAAATAATTAGTTCAAAGAACTTAAACCCGACTACTTAATATTACACTCTAAAATGTATGAAACAAGAAAATATTCTCATCTAAAATTTTTTATGTACAAACTTTTCAATATTTTTTGTCTATTAAATAAACAACTTACACATAATATTTTTTTATAGTATTTAAAACTACTTTAAAGTGATGGTCAGAAGATATACGTGGCAGTATGCCACCTCATATATATGTACATAATACGGTCATATGTCGCTCTCTAGATGTATAGCGTAATGCACTTTGCCCTAAAGTTATTTATCGCTTTCTACTTTTAGAATGTAAACAACTAGTTCTGAACATCACAATAAAATATATTATGAGTAAGTTGTTTATTTAATGGATAAAAAATACTGAATATTTTAACAACAATAGTTTAGAATAACAATTTAAGATGAGAATATTTTATTGTTTCCAACATAATGATATTGAGTAGTCGAAACGTAGGCAGGGGGAAAGGGGGCAATTTCACCCCTAAATCTCAGCTTTTTTGTATTCGACGGATTTTTTAATAGTTTCTGTATGTGATCCTTTTCCAATGTGTAATTTTACCTTTTTCTTTGAATCTAGACGTGAAAAAATTAAAAGCAAATCAGTTTTTTTAAAGCTATATTGTATAATTTTGTAAAATATTGTATAATGTTCAAACGGGAATTTAAAAACTAATATATTTACATGAAGTAGATAATGTGAACATTTTTTGGTTTATAATTAAATTGTAACATTTTCATGATTTTACAAGGTTAAAATTTTTAGAGCTTTAGGTCAAGTAATTTATTAATTCATGAATGAAAGATATGGTAAAAAATTTATATGGTCTTCCCCCCCCCCCTATTTTTAATCCTGCCTATGCCCTTGAGTAGTTGGGTTTAAGTTTTTCTGAACTAATTTTTTATTAACATTATTTTGGAAATATAATTTTTATATAATCGAAAGTAACAACACTCATCAATTGTTTGATGATCAAATTATAAAAAATGCTGTTTATTATAACAAACATGCCTTTATGTCCCATAGAGGGCGCCATATTCAATTTAATGTGACGTCACATAGCTTATTTCTAGCTATGTGATGACCAAAACTCTTCTAACGAAACCTCATTTTTACAATTATGATAAGTAGTTTAGAAGTGAGGAAGGAACCTACATACATACATACACACATACATACATACCGGTCAAACGCATATACTGCTTCGACGTAATTGGGTAAAAAAGCTAACCACTTTCTTTGTATATATAAAGTATGAAAGGTGTTCGATTTTTTAGAAGTGTAGCTAATATTTTGATTGAAATTTTTTTACGGTATATAAACAGCACGAAACATTTTTAAGATCGCTCTTCATTAAAACAAAAATTTATTAAATGAAAAAAACAGAGATCTAATTGTACAGTTTTCTGATAATGCCACGTTATTCTTTTTTTAATTCAAAATAGCTGTCGCAAAATGACTGCTTAACCCTTTGCGACCGAAGCCTAAATCGTTAGGGATGGGGTTTGCCATTGTGTCTTCTGGGACATTTGACTCCAGAATTTGGCTATGAGTCAAAACAATGTAATCATATAACAGTAAAATGTATTTTAAAATAGAGATAAAAACCATTGTATAATATTCCTTTAAAACAAAGGCCAAACAGTTTCTTTACTTTGTGTTTCTTATATTTGAAATGATGTGACTACTGGGACACTTAAAATTCCCACTCATCTAACTTTGAGCACTCAAAGTAGAATTTTAGCCAAATCATATAAAAATTCAAGTCAGTTTTTTCTGTGTTGTGCAATATATACAAAACGCATAAAGAACTAGTATGCTTTCCTTTGAAGAAAAAATATAAAAATATTACATATTTTCACAACTGGGACAAAAAATTGCCTCTATTTCTACGATTTAAAGAAGATGTTGGCTTATTATCTAAATTGGTAAAATTTTACCTAGCAACCGTTTTTTAATAGGACATAAGACACATCCGTCTCCTATGTGGTGAAAAACTCTGCTTCAATGCCCAACGTCGATCTTAAAAACAGTTATCACTTCGCCTTCCTCTTTTTCATTTTGATATCTTCTTTGCATAAGACACATTGAGAGTAACTTGCAGTACCAAAATTGGATTTTGCGTTTAAATTTGCCTCAACCATATCTTTAGGTTCAACATTAAATTCCTGTTTGCTGTCTCTTGACTCAAAGGAAACAATTAATACATTTATCTCCTTGGGATTTAAAATAATGGTGTCTCTGTAAGTGTTGATTTTTACAGCCATTTTACACTCAAGTTAGACATAAAAAAGCTTTAACTACTTATTTCATTTTGGACCAGAAAAGTAAATTCAGCTTTTCACAACGGCCTTGAAATATATCAGACTGTTCACCGTGACTACTGGGACATATTTAAAACAGTCTCAAAAGCATAAGATGATCGCCTTAACTATTAAAAGAAGTTAAAATAGTGCAACGTATGTTTATCGTGACTTCTAGGAAGTAGCTAGTGCATTTATAAAGTCGTCTTTCAGGTTAGGAAAACAACTTTTATATATTTTTGCGTGACTACATAGACATGCGACTTGCATCTGTTCAAAAAAGAAATACATTAAAACCAACATACCTTTTCGCTTTATTTCTAAAAGTTGCCGTATACAAAAAATTACTTTTGAGTAGTATTTTCAAATCTTTTTTTTACAGATTAATAAAGTACATACATTTATTTATAGCTTTTTACCAAATTAGAAAAAAATTAATGGAAAACCAAAATTGATCTCATTTTCCTCTTTATCGCGGAATTCCCCAGACAACGCCTTACTTCATAAGGAGGTTTTACTAAAGCAAAATAAAAATTTGTTTTTTTTTTCATTTCCATAAGGATTTCTGTAGGCTAACATCTTTCCAAATTTCGTAACTGATTTCAACATTCGAAGTTAAAAGAATTAATAAAATTGCATTGCATTAGCGCGCTTGCACGGGCAATCACAAAGATTTCTGATGACGCGTTTAGCACCGCAGAAATTGTACAATAATATCAATTGCTAGTGGTTTTTTTCCTTTCATATTGAAAAACTTTGTTGTTGTTGTTGTTTCTTTGGAAAAATTCGTTAGAACAATTAATTGTTCTAACTTTGACCTTAAGCTCAATAAACGATTTTAAACTATCAAACAACTAGAATTTGTATTTAAAATCAAGTATGATTTAAACTATCAAACATTTAGAATTTGTATTTAAGTCATATAAAGTCAACATTTTATTAATTTAAATTCTAAACATACAAAATTAATTCAAGAGCTTGGTTTTGAGCAGGACGACAAGTATTTACTTAAGAACAGCAGTGAAAACAGATCTTTTAAATAGATAAGCATATTTATACAAAGTTGTAGATACAAAGCCAATTGTACAGACTGCGAAGCCAATTTATCAATAACAGTTTCCTCGTTCACAGAAATATTCTTATGAGTATTTAATAGCGATTAAGCAGTAAGGGATTCCGTTCCAGTGGCATTTCGAAGCCAATATTTCAAACACTTTAATGTACAAAAGGAATTTTCACTGGAAACTGTACTAAAGGGCAAAGTAACAATTATTTTCAGAATTAATAAAATTACGGAAGCATCCAATTCTGACAGCTACATTTGTTGCGGAAAAATAATTTAATTGTTTCAAAAGCTGTTCTGCTACCCTCATTTCTTTTGTTGGTCCATTTAGTTCTTTTTTAACTCAAGTTCGGTTCCCAACTTTTCTATATCTATTTTATTTGGATACAAGACCCTTATAGCAGTTTAAAAATATTTAATATGGGCATTTCTATGGTCGCGCACGTAACGTGCGTACGTCATTTATGTTGCTAAAACTTATAAAAAGAAAAGAAAAATTAAAACTTTTTGTCCTATTTTAATTTTTGGATAGCACTCTTGAAGTACTTTTTTTATTAAGTGTAAATGATATAAGCAAACAAAAAAGGCCACGATACTATTCTAAAAATAGAAGTAGATTTTGTCTGCAACGAAAAATCTGCGAGGTGTGAACGAGTTTTTTTTCAAAGTTATTTTAACCCATCTTTTACCGCTACTAGATTCTGTGAACCGATTTTGAAAATTTTTATGGGATAGCCTATTTTGACTTTCAATATAACATTTTCACATTAAAAAAATTTTCCGACCTTTCGGTTAGCCGGTACAAAGTGTTGCTTTAAGGAAACACTGGCTTATAATATATACAAAAAATTGTGATTTTTATTAATTTTTGTGATTTACTGTGAATATTTTCTAAGCCGTTTTTTTTTTACATTCGCTTTGCCAGAAATAAAGTTGTTTTGGGCATTCTTGTAAATAATCTCCTATGGCAAAATTGAAGCTTGTGGGAATTTCATGTGGGTGGATATATCCTATTATTGTGTTTTAATAAAAATAAAATATTAGTTAACTTTTTTAAAGAAGGCATATGTTTTATTTGGGATCATAAATAACAAAACTAAGCTGGGGTGTATTTTACACTAAAAACACCCATGCTATAATCTACAACACCAAAAACTACATTTGTTTATTGATACTTAAGAGTCGTCCATAAACTACGTTACCAATTTAAGGGGGGAGGGGGGATAAATAAATGTTATCGCAGAGGAACTAGAAATAAAACACATACTTTTCTTATGTTTAAAAAATATGATTTTAATTAAACCATTATTTGAACTTAAAGATCATTGGTGTGTAAATAAAAATATTGATGTGTAAATATTTGGATACATTTTTCACTTATGATATACACTAAAGCAATCCTTAGGATGCAGAGTTATGTTGCATTTAATGCATTGAAAACGACAAGTTTTATGGAACAATTTGCATCTAAATTTCTTAGTACCTGGAAGAGATTGAACAACATGCATTTTTTCATCTAAACGCGGCATATTAGTTGAATATTGACTGATCACATTTCGTTTTTCACCATCATATTTCACCATCAAATAGCAACTAAATTGCAATAGTGACATTGGTTGCTGATGTTCTTTTTTTGCCATGATAAAATGCAGCTTCCATGCGTTTACAAAAGCGGTGCTGATAGCGTTGGTGAAATGTGGACACCTCCATTTCTTACCACGAATCCTTATACGGTAAAAGTTGGACGCAAATAAATCGTTAAAACTAACAGCTGATACAACTGAGTTGCCAGACTGTTGAAACGTAAAAAGACAAAGCATTGAAATATCACGAGATGTAATGCCCACCCCCACAAAATCTCACACTTGAACGCTCATCTCATAAAGTAATTATGAAATAAATCTATCATGAAGACGCTGATTAATTATGAAATCGTAGCAGAACAAAATTATTGAAATACACAAAACTGCGAAATATGCCGGATTTTGTATAGGGTTTTAGCCAGCGTTGCTTTAAAGAAACAGCAAAAATCAACAATTTCTGACATGCATAAATTTTACTTCTACTAATGATTTCTTCACTTATGGCTTGAATTTGATAATTTTTCCTTTAACTGAACCCATCATAATGGTGATAAATTTATTTTTCGTATTGTTTTTTTTTATGTTTACAAAAAAGGTCTAAAAAGGGCTTACCCGATGTCCAGGCCCACGCTCCACCAAATTTTAAAAATGAGGAAATATTTGTAGACGATTTTGAAGCCAATGAATGTTAAAACTAACCTCTTTTGCTGTTCTGTGTTTTTGAATATCTCTTATAGTTTTTTTTTTGTAATGATTTTTTAAAGTTAGTGTTTCTTTAAAGAAACAGTGGTAAAAAATGGGTTAATATTATCAGAATAAATATATTCATGATTGTTTTATTGAAAAATAAATTTCAATTATTAATAATAGCACCATAATACTCGTATGATACGTTACGAAACATACGTTATGTCACAGATTTTTCCCTTCAAAGAACACATATTTTGTTGTTGTATTTATTTAATTGAACTAGAAAAATATAAATTGTGACATTCAGTACCGTAAAAATATAAAACTGAAAGAAATTGAATTAAAGTTTGTATTATACGTGTATTTATTATTCTTAAAAAATTCTAGCTTTTATAACTTTTGTCACCGTTTTTCAACTTTTGTTGCTATTCATCACAGTACTCTAACAATATACATTTAAACATTTTTTTTCTCTTTTATGGATTTTAAAAAGAATTTTCAGCAGCATTTAATTTTTCAGTCGCGGTAGACCTTTTGGTGGAAATTCCCATATTTAACTTATTTATTTTTGATGGACTTGTGTTTTACAAATTTAAAATTGTTTGTGCTTTTGGAAATCGAAATTTCATTGGATTAAGAAACTGATATACGAAAGGAGGGAAAAGGTTAATTCAATAAAAAATTTCTGCTATTTCTGCCGTTACATTGCATCTTGATAAACGAGGCTTACTTATTTCCATTCCAATTTAATAAAAGCATATATCAATTTTACGAAATATATCTTTAAATGCTCCTTTATCGTTTTTCCGAAAATCATCCAAAGTTTCGGCTGCAAGATTTATATGTTCGCAGCATTCTATTAGATCTTTTTTAATATTTTGCAACTGTATTTTCAGATTTGATGTAAATAAAAACATTTTATTTATTGGTTTGCTTGAGATGAAGTGTTGATTATATTCGAAAAAAATAAAAGTTCGTAAATGATTTTTTGAAAAGACAGAAAAATAAAAGTCCGAAACAAATTTTTATTTATTTTGAAAAAAAAAAGTTGTAAAATAACTGTAAACTAGCCAAAAAAAATAAAACTCCGATATAATTGTTATTTTTAGCACTACAATAAAAATACTGTTCTAATACGGCCAATACACACTGCAATCAAAATATTAGTGGAACTGTAACAAGATTACGTATTTTTAATACATTTGACACACATGCTGCGATGGTTGTAGCAATCCACTTTGCCATACACGCTGCAACGCAGCAACAATGCAGCAAAAAACAGCAACTGCGAACAAAATATTAAACGATTTTTATTTTTCTGCAACCTGAGTTGCAACCGTCAATGAATTGCGTAACTTCGACACACACGCTGCGACTTCATCGTGATAACAGTCAAAAACTTCCAAGTTACACTTCCAGCTTTGCTTCGGTTGCAGCGTGTATGGGGCCCATAAGAATTTAATTTAAAATTTTTATTTTATGTCAAAAAATAACAATTAAAATTTGACTTTGTTAGATAAAGTCGCCAAATAACTATTTCAAATTAACTTTTTCGATATCTCTTATAACAGTTACGGTCCCTGAAAAAAATCTCAGCTTTAAAAAGGTTGGATAAAAAGATCTCAGAAAAGCTCAACGAGCTAGTAAATTTGTTCGACATTTTTTCAAAAATTTTTTGGAAATTTTTATTTTTTTACTTTGCGTACCAAGCAGTAGCAGGTTGTTTGCTAGAGATGTGTGTAAAAGTAGTATGTATTGATGTTAGAGCCATTCCTGATCTATTTTGTTGCTACTTCTAGATTTTATGAAATATGAACTTAAAAGTCGCTACCGGATGAAAACGTGCGACGGTATTTTTTGCGTTTACAGTTTTATTTCAACCTTATTTTTATTTACTTATATTTTTTTTTTAATTTGCTATTTTGTTAATATTATTGTTTTGCTTGAATTTGGTTTTAATTTTTTTTCATTTTAAAATTTTTTTAAATTTCTTAAATGAATAACAGTTTATAACTTTTTTTAAGTATTCGGTGTTCAGTTTATTTTCTCTTCTATTTTGAATAAAAATTCTTATTCTTATTCTTATCTAGACACTTATGAATATTGACGGTTGATGAACAAATTGGAATTAAAAATTTCCAGAATGTTTTTTGAACTTTATCTTAACCCTCTAATGCCCAAGCTCGCTTATAGGCGGGTTTCACTCTGATTGCTATAAAACCTTAGTCTGTTAAAAAAATTTCAAATGGTTTCTTTCAGAGTCTAGACGATTCTTTAAGCTATATTTCAGTTTTTCTCGCTTGGAGCTAGCATTACCTGTTTGACCATTACTTCAATTTGAATTTGAATTTAATCATTTTTTACAAATTCAATTAATTTTTTACTCGAAGTTTTTAGCTCGATTTTCGGTAAATAAAATAAAAAACATTAATTGAAGTGAGATCGAAATGAAAAAAAGATACTAGTTAGTAAGAAGTTGTTTTTTCTTTTAATTGAGATAAAAAATATGTAAAACAACAATGCAAGGTGTTAAAAAAACCGTTATCATTTTCACCTGTTGTGGATATATTCACCTGTAAAAATGAACGAAGAACTAAAATTGAAAACGAACTTCAGATTCGTTTTTCTAGTTCCCAAATTAGTATAATCTGATTTGGAGCTCAAACATAAAATGGGGCATTAGAGGGTAAAAAATGAAAAGTCCCTTTTTCGGTTCCCCGGGAAAAATCATTCAGAATTGGACTGAATGCTGATTTCAATAAATAATGAAGAATAAAATGTACCTAAGAGACTTTTTCTCATAAAACAACATAAAATCATAATAGCGCTATGAAAATTGGACAAATAATTTTCGCAAATGCCAGCCTACTCCAAAACCACTAAGAATTTTATGTAGTGACGCACTAAAATGCAAGACAAGGTGAAATGTTGAACAACCCCTGTCGCACGTTTTCTTGCGACGTGGCACCCCAGGAAACATTAGGTGTCACGCAAAAACGTGCGACGTGACACGCAATGTGTAAAAAAAAGTTGTAACCCTTTACAAGGCTGAGGGAATTGTTTTGTCACCAGCACAAGTGGTACATTTCAAGTATACAATATGAGTAACATATTCTCACAGCATATTTTGCTAAAAATTTTGGTGGTAAAATATCAACTCTGCTTCAAAAATGGTTAACTGATGATATTCCGTAACTATTGTGCAAAAACTGATGTTGTTGATGGTGATGATGATGATGACGATGTGCTTCTTTGAGCAGTTTATGTTTATTTTTGCTCTTTGCTATTGTTGCAGCGCATGTATAAATGTTGCTCCAAAAACGTTGTTGTTGTAGATATCAATAGCAATCGTTCTTCTTCGATAAGTGGAAGATTATGGAGCATGGATCAAGTTTTCTTGGAGCACTTGTGTGCAGTAAAACTCTTCGATTGTATGCAGAGTGGCGTAAATCTTAAAAACAAGTCGCAGTTGATAAGTATAAGACTCACAGGAGCCACCGATCGTGCTTATTTCCTCAAACGTGAGGGCGACTTTACATTCAGAAATGACCAGGATATCCAATAAAGACGTTTGACTTTGATTATATTATTTTATTTATTTTATAAAGAGTTTTATTTGAAAAATTTTGAAAGTCTGAATCACAAGAACATAACTAATTTTTAATTAAATTATTTTGAATAATATAATCATGAACAATCAAACCAAAAATATAATAATTTTTAAAACAAATAACAAAATTTCCATTTCAACCCTTGAAAGGACTTTGACCGAGCTTCTTTTGATCACAAGCACAAATGATCGAGAACGGGACCTAAGAGTTGTTTGTCGATTACGAATGGCTTGGTGGCCGAACATAAATGTTAATTCAATTGAAAAAACATTGTGTCTGAGCTGGGGATTGAACCGCGGTTACTTAGCTTATGAGCCATGCACTCTACCATTATTCTACGGCCACCACTAAATATACTTAATATACCACTAAATATAAGTATACTAATTTAAACAATTTAAAAAAGAGTAAGTAGAATGATGCAAAGTATTTATTAAAAAAGAGAATTAATAATAACAATAATAATAACAACATTTAAAAAAAAAATCGCTAGAGTAACCAAGAAAATAAAAATATTTGTGCATGAAGAAAAAATTTTGAATTGACGACAAAATGAAAAAATGCAATTATTATTTATATGTCATGTGGAAATAAATTGTGATTACAGTAACCTTTGATTCGAATTTCAAATCTTCGGATTAAATAAGTGTCACGTTATATTATTTTGAAACATTTCCATGTTGAACGCCTCCTATCGAAAATATTTGTTACTACTACTTACTTACTACTAAGTTGGCGCTACAACCGTATGTCGGTCTTGGCCTCATCTAAGAATTTGAGCCAGCCGTTTTTGTTTTTCACTTGCTGGTGCGAGTTGGTAACTCCAAGCTTCGTCAGGTTTCCTCTACTTGGTCTTTTCAACGAAGATGCGGTAGTCCTCTTCTGCGTTGACCGCCGGTGGGTAACGAATCGAATGTTTCTTCACTTAGCATAATCTTTCATGAGCTGAACATGACCTAGCCAGCGAAGCCGTTCGATTTTCATGCGCTTGACTATGTCGATGTCAGCGTATTCAGTTAATGCTGGATACCAGATAAACGAAGTCCTTCACAACCTCGAAGGAAGTATTGTCAACTGTAACGTAGGTTCCAAGACGCTGGGACTGTTTGTTTGTTGACACCAAGTATTTCGTCTTATCTGCATTCACTGCCAGACCCATTCGACTTGACTCTATTTCTAATCTGAAAAATGCTGCACTGACTTCGCGCGTATTATGCCCAATGATATCGATGTCATCAGCATACGCAAGCAGCATAACACTCTTGTAGAATATTGTGCCACTACGTCTCAGATCAGCAGCTCGGATGATCTTTTCCATCATAAGGTAGAAAAATTCGCACCTTGTCTGAAACCTAGTATGGTAACAAATGGTTGGGAGAGGTCCTTCCCGATTTTATCTGCCCTGCTGATTTTGCTCAGTGTCATCCTGCAAAGTCGTATTAGTTTTGCAGGAATACCAAACTCAAACATGGTGGAGTACAGGTGCTTCCTTATTGGGCTGTCGAAGGCGGCTTTGTAGTCGACAAAAAGAAGGTGGGTGTCGACTTGTTTTTCTTGAGTCTTCTCCAAGATTTGTCGTAGCGTGAAAATCTGGTCGATGGTGGACTTTCCAGGTCTGAAGTCACACTGATAAGGTCCAATCAGTTCGTTTACAATGGGCTTCAATCTTTCACATAAAACGCTCGACAGGACCTTATATGCGATATTAAGAAAGCTTATCCCACGGTAATTGGCATAGATAGTGGGATCGCCTTTCTTGTTAATAGGGCAGTGCACACTGAGATTCCAATCGTTCGGTATGCATTCACCATATTCTGCAAAGAAGCTCGTAAATGCATTTAAATGAAACTCTTGAAATAACAGTTTTACTCCTCCACGAAAAAGAAGATAAAGTAACTGCTGATGCGCGAAATAAAAAAGTTTATAATTTTAAGAAAACGGACTATGTAAAACTTAATTCCTTACTTTCGCAGAAAATTGCAGAAAATTGCAGAATTCCGTCCCAAAAAAAAAGGTGTTTCTCCAATCCTTTAAATCCACCCTGGCTAACAAATGATCTACAGGCACTTAAAAATATAAAAAATCGTTTATTTAAAAAATATAAAATATCTGGTTCTAGTTTAGACTTTGCTTCTTATTCTTCTTGTCGTTATAGATATCAACTTTTAAATAAACAATGCTATTCTGCTTATATATTTAACATAAAATCTCAATTTAAAGATGATCCAAAACTTTTCTATAGTTTTGTTAACTCAAACTGTAAAGCCTCCTGTTTTCCACCCCTTATGAAATTCAATCAGGAAGAATCATCTTGTGACAATGTTATTTTTAACATGTTTGCAAACTTCTATAAATCAACTTACTCTGATATACCAATTAATACTAGCACGGTGTATCCTTTTCTCCCGCCAGTTAACTCTTTTGAAACTCCTGTAATATACCTAAATATTGTTATGTATTATCTTCGACATGTAAAATCTTCTTTTACGACCGGCCCTGATAAAATACCAAGCGGTATTTCAAATCAATGTGCTACAAACCTGTGTACTCCTCTAGCAATCATTTTTAATATTTCCTTGCATAGTGGTTATTTTCCTATTATATGGAAGGATTCTTATATTAAACCCCTTCATAAATCTGGCTCCAAGATAGATGTTTCTAACTATCGAGGAATTGCAAAATTAAGTGCAATCCCTAAGTTATTTGAGAAAATCATAACTGATCAATTAACCCACTCCGTGTCTTCCACCATTTCTGTAGGTTTTCTGAAGGGTAAGTCCACTAAAACAAACCTCTTAGAGTTTACTACGCGTGTTATAAATGGTTTTACTTTGGGACTGCAGACTGATGTTATTTATACGGACTTTAGCAAAGCTTTCGACAGTGTTAAACATAATCTTCTTTTGAAAAAACTCCACCTTATTGGGTTTCCTGTCACATTATTAAATTGGATAAATTCGTATTTATCTAGACGTACTCAAAAGGTTTTATATAAGAATTCTCTTTCAAAAAGTATTTCGGTCACTTCTGGCGTTCCTCAGGGCAGTCATCTTGGACTGGTTTTGTTTTTACTATTCATTAATGATCTTCCTTCGGTAATAAAATACTGTAACTTCTTAATGTACACTGACGACGTGAAACTTTTT
Source organism: Dichetophora obliterata (assembly GCA_963920525.1). NCBI lineage: Eukaryota > Metazoa > Arthropoda > Insecta > Diptera > Sciomyzidae > Dichetophora > Dichetophora obliterata. Next base: position 38,433,739 of record OY986436.1, read on the forward strand.
CTTTGTAACAAATCACCCAAAGAACGGCATCTTTTACAATCTGATCTAAATAGACTTGTGGACTGGTGTAGCTTAAATATATTAAATCTCAACTTAAAAAAATGTAAGCAAATGACATTCTCGCGAAGATCTGCTAGTAACATAAATTACACTATAAATAACACTAACTTAGAAATAGTTTCCAGTTTTCTGGATCTTGGTGTTATTATGGATTCAAAACTTCGCTTCAACTTCCACTTTAATATGGTGATAAATAAGGCAAGAGGAGTCCTTGGTTTCATTAAAAGATGGGCTAAAGAATTCAGTGATCCCTTTAGTACTAAATTATATACCTCTCTCGTAAGGCCAATTCTTGAATATGCATCAGTTGTATGGAACCCACAATATAATGTCTACATCGACGCCATAGAATCCGTTCAAAAACAGTTTTTACTTTTTGCTTTACGTCATAGTCGTTGGAACTCCAATATTATGCTTCAATCGTATGAAATACGCCTTAAAATTATTTTACTACCTTCCCTAAGAAGCAGAAGAATGATGCTTAATGTCATGTTTCTGTATAAATTACTTCGTGGCGAGATTAATTCGGAGAGGAACTAGACATTTTCTGTTTTTCAAGTTGAGTCAGTGCAGTTCTAATTACGCTCTTCATGAACATTTACGATGTATGTGCAGTGATTTCAATGATAACTTCCACATAATTAATTTTTCTGATTCGGTAGACGTCTTAAAACGGAAAATTATATTACATTTAAATAATTGAATCAGTTTAACTTCATCCTATTATACCTAACGCAGTTTTATAACAATGTTATATCGGTAATTGAGATTGTTCTGTTTCTCCTTTTTGTCTCGATATTATGTTTTATTAAGTAAGCACCATCAAATATGAATAGTTTTTAAAACTTACTTTTTAATTATTCAATATTTTAATTTTAAATTGAATTGTGATTTACGTGCTCACGTGGTTTCCTGATTTGAAATTAGACTGAACTCTTACTATCACCTGGATTGGTGTGCCAGAGTATATCTCTTTTCCACACAAGTTTATGCCTGCGTTGGCCCAAATGCATATCCAACTAATTGGGATTTTGATTTGGTGGATATGAGATTTATCTCATTTCCACGTAGGTGCTTGGGTTGGACAATGGCCGCAAACCAGTTACAATTAGTTTTTGTTTTGGATTGTTTTTGAAATCAGGATTGTTTTTCGGGTACCTTAAATATTGTAGATAATCACTATAATTTAATTCGATGTTACTTATTTATATAGAATTAAATATACTTAAATACGCGTTTTTTATATATTAAATTTTTAAATTCCGCTGAAAAGCCAATTAATGTGCTTAGTGGAAAATGTGGTAATTGCCAATGGGGGGTATGTTTTTAGTACGTAGGTGCATTTTATCTGTCCCGGCTGATCCGGGCAGGATTTAGAGTGTAAATCGTGCATGCGTATAGGTCGGGTATACCTATCTTTGGAATATTCATACCTCCGGGCGAATCCAAAAAAAAAAATAGAGCTTCGCCTCCGTTCTTAAACAGCTCAACAAGTAAGCCATCAGCTCCCGCGGCTATGTTATTTTTAAGCCAGGCTATAGCTGTCAGAACTTCATCATAGTCGGGCAGCAGAACCTTGACGCTGTCATCCGTAATTGGGATTTCCGGAATATCATCTCTATTGGCGGGATTGTTGTCTGCGTCGCCATCTAAAAGCTTAGAGAAGTGTTGCCTCCATAACGTCAGTGTACTCAGGACATCTGTCACTAGATTCCCGTTTTCATCCTTGCAGGAAGAGGCCCCGGTTTTAAAACCATCGGCAAGGCGTCTTATTTTTTCGAAAAATTTTCGGGCCTCATTCCTGTCACCATACATCTCAATCTTCTCCTGCTCGTGATTTTCTGCCTCTCTTTTTTTCCGCCTGAAAATAGGTCTCTCTTCCCTCCTCTTCTCTTTGTATCGCTCCTTAGCATCGTGCATTACAACCGACTGCAGGGTGGCTTTGTAGTCGGCGTCTTTCTCTGCAGTGGCGTTGCGACACTTCTGGTCGTACCACTGGTTTCGGTGAGGGTGGTGGTAGCCAATCACCTCTTCAGCAGCCGCACGCATGGAGTTGGAAATGTGTGTCCACTGCGCGCATATATCATCGATTGGAGGAGTGCTTTGAAGTAGGAGTGAGAGTCGAGTGGCGAAAGCTTCGGCTGTCTGTTTCGATTGCAGCTTGTCGACGCGAACTTTCACTGTGTAGGGTTGCACGTATTCTTATCTGCTCACAGACATGTACAGATCTTGACTGCAACAAGATAGTGATCCGAGTCAATGTTTGCACCACTGATCGCGCGTACATCCAATACACTGAAAGAGTGCCTTCCGTCGTTCAAAACGTGATCAATTTGATTTTTGGTTTTTTGATCAGGGGACATCCAGGTGGCTTTATGAATATTGAGATGCTTGAGTATAGTACTACTTACGACCATATTTCGTGCTGCGGCGAAGTCAATCAGCCTAATTCCGTTATCGGAGGTGTTGTCTTAGAGGCTGAACTTTCCGACTATTGGACCATATATATTTTCCTTGCCCACGTTAGCGTTAAAGTCACCAATCACGATTTTTACGTCGTGACGGGGGCAGCGCTCGTAAGCATTTTCAAGGCACTCATAGAAAATTTACTTGATCTCATCGTCCTTGCCTTCTATCGGAGAGTGTGCACAAATTAGGCTTATATTTAAAAATTTAACCTTGATGCGGATTATGGCAGGTCGTTCGTTCACAGGTATGAATCGCAGAAACAAATCCGCATCCAAACTCGTGCTTCTCCGCATAGCCGCTGTAGTAGATATCACAGGGTGCATGCCGAATCCTGTCCCTTCCATCGCATTTCTTGGATAGCAGTGACATTAGCTTCGTATCTTTCCAAGACATCAGTCAGTTGGATAGAGGCACCTTTCTAATTAAGGGTTCGGACATTCCAGGTGCATATCCGTAAACCATTATCAGTTTTTCGTTTGCGGCAGTCGTCATCAGATTTGGGGATCAGTTTTCTTCTATTCCTTTGTTTTCATTGAAATGGGTTTTAACGGGTGGGCTTCAAACTCGACGCACAACCTGTTTTAAGCCTATGGGGGCCCGCCGCTCAGATTAGCCGCCAAACTAACGGTTGTCAATTTTGCCAGGAAACACCACGTGGAGGTTTGAGTTGCCTTGAGGCGATTTCACAAAGATTATGCTGGCCTCGCCAGGTTGAGACAGTCAGACATGTTACCCTGTAAAGGTTCGTCTCCGGTTTCCCATATTTGTGACTACGTGCTCATAAAAGTCGAGGCAAATATTTTTTATAGTTTAAAATCTATCGAACTGTTTGTTTCGGAGTAATTAATTTTTTTTTAGTTTTATGGGAGGTGTCTCGCCGTTTTTTGTAATTCCACATATATTTTTTGTACTAATGAGTTTTTATAAAATTATCCTTTTTCTTACAGTGCACCCTAAACAAGTGCGCGTTGCGCTGCGTACCCAAGCGCCACGCAACTTTATTTTACGCTTAACCTAAACAAGTGCGCTGCGGAAAGAACTGCTGCTCTCGAACCAGCTCAGTCTAATGGTTTAAAAATCTTAAAAAACTTTTAGTATTGTGTAAAAATCTATTAATATTGCAAATACTTCCATTTGCAATTGAGATTAATTAATTAATAGCAGCCGATTGCTCTTTGTTCTAATACTTTGGTTTTATGCAACCAACTTCACATCCGAACGCACTGTTTCGCACAAAATTGGAAATTCGATTCATGTTGCGGTAGTCCGGTGCGTGTTTCAGTAGGCTTCATACAAAATGTATGTGCATGAGCAGATTTTGACAGTTAAACCACGCACGCGCACTTGTTTAGGGTGGACTGTTATTTGAACGCTCTTAGTTTTCTGCTTCTTTAACTGCCGACTATGGGAGGTGTCTCGCCGTTTTTTGTAATTCCACATATATTTTTTGTACTAATAAGTTTTTACAAAAGTATCCTTTTTCTTATTTGAACGCTCTTAGTTTTCGTAGGTGAAAGCTATCGCCTATGACTGACGCGTAATATATCTGCCCCTTTAACTGCATACTAAGAAATATTTTGTAAAAGAGGCAAAAATTGTATGGTCTGATCGAAGTTGAAAAACATTTTCGCGTCCCGATTAATTGATTTTTTAATACTTTTGTAAATATTAATAAATACCAAGAACCATTTTGCCGCCCCAAGCCTTTCTGCCCTTTTAAGCTCCTCCTCCCTGACTACAGCATGCATGTAAATTTAATGCAATCTAAGAATTTCACTTTCAAACTACAAAGGTAATAAAAAGTCAAAAATAGCTACACTTAACCTTAGAATGCCTTTTTTCACATTGAAACTGTTCCGAACACTGCTCTTTATTCCTAACAACAACACCATAATCGAAAACCATTGTATAAACCGACATAACTGAAAAGGCAACACAATATTCAATTTAACTAATATAATGGTCGATGTTTACGCAAACCAGCTTTGAATATAGCAAGCTTTTTATCTCACTGCATCGAATCTTTAAGGTTCTTCAGTTTTATGACTTCATCTTTTCTTTTCATTTGCGTTTATAAAGAGAGTCAAAATACGCAAAGGGAAGGAATAAAAAAAAACACAAAAAATTTTTCCTTTAGATGTATTTACTTAACGTTTAGCTTAATAATTCAAAAAAATCTCCTTAAAAATTCACTCAACTCGGTTCCGCAAAAAAAATGTCCTCTAATGCTGTTCTCACTCAACTTTTTGCTACTTTTCTGAACAGCCTGTGAATTTCACTGCGTGAGTTTTTTTTTTTTTTTGTTTTTATTAAATTTGCTTCCAATTTTATTTTATAAACATCTAGATACGCTTTTGAAAAAGCAGAAGAAGTAAACACTTCGTAGCCAAGTCTTTGAATAGCTTTCTGCTTGTGTTCTTTTCTTCAGTTTTGTTTTCATTTTGTTTATCTTTTTTTTTCATTTTTTCCACTCTTTATACACTAGTTTCTTGCTTAAAATAATTTGCGCCTTTGCGTTGATGCTTCTGCTACCAGTAGTTGTTTCCTTATTATGTCCTTTCTTAACTTTTATATGACAACAAGGACGATAGCACTGAATGCTCGTGAAGGCAGTGTAGCACTTGTATGCGTAGCATCCGGTACATTTTTAATATACTTTTACTCTGTCTGCTCTGCGCTGCAGCATGGCTTAAATTGTTTGTTAGCCAAGTTAACATTCATTCGCAGGAGCTTCCTTAATTTGAGGCTTTTTCTATTAACCTCTACAGCCTAGTAATCTTATCTTTATTAGATTGAATTCTGTTGAATGTGCAACAGTGGGTCAAAAAAGATAAAAAGAGAAAGAAAAACTATTCTTTAAAGTATTTAAGAATATTTAAAGAATAAGAATATTTTAACTTTAGAAAATATAAAAATTTACAAAACCAGGAAAAATAAATAAACTTAGGCTTTTACTATATATTTCTCTTCAATTCTGATTAAAATCCATAAAATTGAAGTTAATTTTTGTATTAGTAGCTAATACTAATGTACTTTTTTTTTGATAGTTTAGGTTAACTTCTTTTAATTTTTTTTTATATATTACACTAGCTGAAACCCGGCGCGTTGCTGCCACTCTCCCTATTCAAACGCCCATAAAATGTTATCAGTTAAAGAGCATGTCTAAATTGAGGTAGAATACTGAATTCCGAGACTGTGCGACCTATATCCACAAAGCCATTCGATATAACAAATTAGGGTTGTATAGGAAGTGCCACGCCCTCTTGATCACCGCTCATAGAATGTAATCAATTAAACTGCATGTGTACATGGAGGTTGAATACCGAATTCCAAAACTGTGCGACATATATCTCCAAAACTATTCGATAGCACAAATTTAGGTTGTATGGGAGGTGCCACTGCCCTTTTCCTTACGCCCATAAAATTTAACCAATGAAACTGCATGTGTAAATTGAGGTCGAATACTGAATTCCGAGGCTGAGTTACCTATAACTCCAAAGCTATTCGATATCGCAAATTTGGGTTAAGTTGGAGGTGCCACGCCCCCCGACAAACTCTAAAAAATTTTATCAGTAAATCTGCATGCGTAAATTTTGGTCAAATACTGAATTCCGATGCTGTGCGACCTATAGCTCCAAAGCTATTTGATAGCACAAAGTTGGGTTGTATGGGAAGTGTCACTCCCCTTTTCCCTACGCCCTTAAAATGTAAGAAATGAAAGTGCATGTATAAATTTAGGTCGAATACCGATTTCTTACGCTGTCAACCTATAACTTCAAAGCAATTCGATATTGCAAATTTGGGATGTAAGGGAGATGTCAGGCCTCCCTGTCCAACGCCCATAAAAAAAAATCATTGAAACTGCATGTGTAAATTGAGGTCAAAAACTGAATTCCAAAGCTGAATTCCTATAAATTCAAAGCTATTCGATATCACCAATTTGGGTTGTATGAGAGGTGCCCCTCCCCCTTGTCCAACTCCCATAAAATTTCATCACTGAAACGGTACGTCTAAATTGTGGTCGAATACCGAATTTCTAAGCTGTGCAACCCATAACGCTATTCGATAACACAAATTGTTTTTATATTAATGGGAGGTAAAAGAAGGTGTGGCATTTCTTCTTAAACCATCTCGTACTCAAAGCAAAGCCACTTACAAAATTTGAGCTCAATCGGACCAATAGTTTCGGAGTATTGTGATATTTCCAAAAGTAGGCGTAGATGAAGTGTGACAACGCCCGTTTTTATTAAAGTTAGTGACAGTCATCATAAGAACTCATTTACCAAATTTTAATTTAATATGACCAAAACCTTCTTAAATATAGCATTTTTATTGATTTGTGGGCGATAAAAGGGGTGTGGCATTACTTTTTTCCTAAACCTTTGCGTAGCAGTTACGAACAAACCAGTAGAAGGAAGTATCCTATTTGGTCTAGTCGTTTTCAAGTTTTAAGCATCCGAACAAATCACGATTCATTTTTATATGTACAGATATTGATTTGTGGGCGCTAAAAGTGGGCGTGAAAACATTTATGTATCGTGACTGCCTCTTTGAGCACCTACACAGCAAGTTTCAGTATAAAAATGTGTAGAACTCCGGAATTGCCATGATTTCGAAAAAGTGAGCGTATATATATTGCGACGAAAAAGATATTTTTGTACAGTTACTGACAGTTACCATCTGAACAAAATGATAATATCTTAGTTTTTACGATCGAAACCGTCTGATATATATCCCTTATTTGGTTTGTGGTCGATAGCGCAAATTTGGTTTGTATGGGAGGAACCACGCCCCCTCGTCCAAACGTTACCAAACCTCACAGGAACAATTTATCTCCTCGGCAAACGTTGTTCTGCCACAGACCGCCTTACTGCTATACACAAAAATGTCAAGAAATGTCAAATATATTCACCATTTTCAGTACAGCTGCCGAAAGTAGCCATGTGCACTAAATAACCACATTTTAGTCTAATACGATCAAAACCGTGCGAAATATAGCATTTTTGTTGTTTTGCAAGCGGTAAAAAGGGGTGCGGTAAAATGTTTCCCTTGAGCCATCTCGTAATCGAAACAAATCGACTGCCCAAATTTCAGCTCAATTTAGGTTAAGCCTGGCGCACTTTACTTCACTGGACGCTAACTCCCCGAAAAGTGAGTTTAACTAAAGTAGGGCAGGCCTATTTTTAGTGCACTTGCCGAGAGTAACCATATGTACTGAATTACAAAATTTTTGTCTAATACGACCCAAACCGTTGAAATAAAACGTTTTCATTGGTTTGTGGGCGTTAAAAGGGGGGCGTGGAGACCAATTTTTAGTACAGTTGCTAACAGTAACCGTACAAACTAAGCCAACATTTTAGCTCAATCGACCCAGTAGTCAATTTTGATGGTTTCTTAAAAAGTGGGTGTGGCTATATAGCGCTGACGCCCTTTTTTAGTACAATTGCCGAAAGTAACCATACAAACTTAAGTATCATATGTTAGTCTCATACGGCCAAAACTGCATGAAATATAACATTTTCACTGATTTGTGGGCGCAAAAGGGGGCGTGGAAACCAATTTTTCGTACAGTTACTGTCAGTAACTTCACAAACCAAAGTAACAAATTTAAGTCTTATACGACCAAAACCGTCTGAAATAAACCATTTTCATTTATTTTTGGGCGGTAAAAGGGGGCGTGGAAACCCATTTTTAGGACAGTTGTCGACAGTAACCGTACATACTAAATTACAAAATTTTAGCCATATACGACCCAAACCGACTGAAATATAACATTTTTATTGATTTGGGGGCGGTAAAAGGGGGGTGTGGCAAATTTTTTCCTCAACCATCTCGTACCTGAAACAAATCGACTGCTAAAATTTCAGGTCAATCGGTTCAGTAGTTTTGGAGTCTATAGACATCACACAGCCAGACACACATCGTTTTGCTTTATATATATATAGATATGGATTTGTGGGCGTTAAAAGTGGGCGTGAAAACATTTATAAATTATGTTCGTCTCTTGGAGCACCTAAAGAGCAAGTTTCACTGTAAAATGTGCAGAACTCCGAAATTGTCATGATTTCGAAAAAGTGGGCGTATTTATATAAAGACCACGCCCATTTTTTGTACAGTTACCGACAGTAACCATCTGAACAAAATCCACCAAATCTTAGTTTTTTACGATTGAAACCGTGAGATATTTTTCTTTTTTTTTGTTTGTGATCGATGGAGCAAATTTGGCTTGTATGGGAGGTACCACGCCCCCTTCTCCAATCGTTACGAAACCTCACAGGAACACTCTCAAGATGTGGCTTTATTTTCCCTGAAAATTTCATAAAGATCGGTTCAGCGGTTTTGGAGTCTATACGTGATATAGCCACATACCCACCCACATACCCACCCACATAGCCACATACCCACATACCCACATACCCACATACCCACATACCCACATACCCACATACCCACATACCCACATACATACATCCATTTTTATATATATAGATAAAGCAAAACGATGTGTGTCTGGCTGTGTGATGTCTATAGACTCCAAAACTACTGAACCGATTGACCTGAAATTTTAGCAGTCGATTTGTTTCAGGTACGAGATGGTTGAGGAAAAAATTTGCCACACCCCCCTTTTACCGCCCCCAAATCAATAAAAATGTTATATTTCAGTCGGTTTGGGTCGTATATGGCTAAAATTTTGTAATTTAGTATGTACGGTTACTGTCGACAACTGTCCTAAAAATGGGTTTCCACGCCCCCTTTTACCGCCCACAAATAAATGAAAATGGTTTATTTCAGACGGTTTTGGTCGTATAAGACTTAAATTTGTTACTTTGGTTTGTGAAGTTACTGACAGTAACTGTACGAAAAATTGGTTTCCACGCCCCCTTTTGCGCCCACAAATCAGTGAAAATGCTATATTTCATGCAGTTTTGGCCGTATGAGACTAACATATGATACTTAAGTTTGTATGGTTACTTTCGGCAATTGTACTAAAAAAGGGCGTCAGCGCTATATAGCCACACCCACTTTTTAAGAAACCATCAAAATTGACTACTGGGTCGATTGAGCTAAAATGTTGGCTTAGTTTGTACGGTTACTGTTAGCAACTGTACTAAAAATTGGTCTCCACGCCCCCCTTTTAACGCCCACAAACCAATGAAAACGTTTTATTTCAACGGTTTGGGTCGTATTAGACAAAAATTTTGTAATTCAGTACATATGGTTACTCTCGGCAAGTGCACTAAAAATAGGCCTGCCCTACTTTAGTTAAACTCACTTTTCGGGGAGTTAGCGTCCAGTGAAGTAAAGTGCGCCAGGCTTAACCTAAATTGAGCTGAAATTTGGGCAGTCGATTTGTTTCGATTACGAGATGGCTCAAGGGAAACATTTTACCGCACCCCTTTTTACCGCTTGCAAAACAACAAAAATGCTATATTTCGCACGGTTTTGATCGTATTAGACTAAAATGTGGTTATTTAGTGCACATGGCTACTTTCGGCAGCTGTACTGAAAATGGTGAATATATTTGACATTTCTTGACATTTTTGTGTATAGCAGTAAGGCGGTCTGTGGCAGAACAACGTTTGCCGAGGAGATAAATTGTTCCTGTGAGGTTTGGTAACGTTTGGACGAGGGGGCGTGGTTCCTCCCATACAAACCAAATTTGCGCTATCGACCACAAACCAAATAAGGGATATATATCAGACGGTTTCGATCGTAAAAACTAAGATATTATCATTTTGTTCAGATGGTAACTGTCAGTAACTGTACAAAAATATCTTTTTCGTCGCAATATATATACGCTCACTTTTTCGAAATCATGGCAATTCCGGAGTTCTACACATTTTTATACTGAAACTTGCTGTGTAGGTGCTCAAAGAGGCAGTCACGATACATAAATGTTTTCACGCCCACTTTTAGCGCCCACAAATCAATATCTGTACATATAAAAATGAATCGTGATTTGTTCGGATGCTTAAAACTTGAAAACGACTAGACCAAATAGGATACTTCCTTCTACTGGTTTGTTCGTAACTGCTACGCAAAGGTTTAGGAAAAAAGTAATGCCACACCCCTTTTATCGCCCACAAATCAATAAAAATGCTATATTTAAGAAGGTTTTGGTCATATTATATTAAAATTTGGTAAATGAGTTCTTATGATGACTGTCACTAACTTTAATAAAAACGGGCGTTGTCACACTTCATCTACGCCTACTTTTGGAAATATCACAATACTCCGAAACTATTGGTCCGATTGAGCTCAAATTTTGTAAGTGGCTTTGCTTTGAGTACGAGATGGTTTAAGAAGAAATGCCACACCTTCTTTTACCTCCCATTAATATAAAAACAATTTGTGTTATCGAATAGCGTTATGGGTTGCACAGCTTAGAAATTCGGTATTCGACCACAATTTAGACGTACCGTTTCAGTGATGAAATTTTATGGGAGTTGGACAAGGGGGAGGGGCACCTCTCATACAACCCAAATTGGTGATATCGAATAGCTTTGAATTTATAGGAATTCAGCTTTGGAATTCAGTTTTTGACCTCAATTTACACATGCAGTTTCAATGATTTTTTTTTATGGGCGTTGGACAGGGAGGCCTGACATCTCCCTTACATCCCAAATTTGCAATATCGAATTGCTTTGAAGTTATAGGTTGACAGCGTAAGAAATCGGTATTCGACCTAAATTTATACATGCACTTTCATTTCTTACATTTTAAGGGCGTAGGGAAAAGGGGAGTGACACTTCCCATACAACCCAACTTTGTGCTATCAAATAGCTTTGGAGCTATAGGTCGCACAGCATCGGAATTCAGTATTTGACCAAAATTTACGCATGCAGATTTACTGATAAAATTTTTTAGAGTTTGTCGGGGGGCGTGGCACCTCCAACTTAACCCAAATTTGCGATATCGAATAGCTTTGGAGTTATAGGTAACTCAGCCTCGGAATTCAGTATTCGACCTCAATTTACACATGCAGTTTCATTGGTTAAATTTTATGGGCGTAAGGAAAAGGGCAGTGGCACCTCCCATACAACCTAAATTTGTGCTATCGAATAGTTTTGGAGATATATGTCGCACAGTTTTGGAATTCGGTATTCAACCTCCATGTACACATGCAGTTTAATTGATTACATTCTATGAGCGGTGATCAAGAGGGCGTGGCACTTCCTATACAACCCTAATTTGTTATATCGAATGGCTTTGTGGATATAGGTCGCACAGTATCGGAATTCAGTATTCTACCTCAATTTAGACATGCTCTTTAACTGATAACATTTTATGGGCGTTTGAATAGGGAGAGTGCTAGTATATATATAGATATTGATTTGTGGGCGTTAAAAGTGGGCGTGAAAACATTTATAAATTGTGTTCGTCTCTTGGAGCACCTAAAGAGCAAGTTTCACTGTAAAAATGTGCAGAACTCCGAAATTGCCATGATTTCGAAAAAGTGGGCGTATTTATATAACGACCACGCCCATTTTTTGTACAGTTACCGAAAGTAACCATCTGAACAAAATCCACCAAATCTTAGTTTTTTTACGATTGAAACCGTGAGATATTTTTCTTTTTTTTTTGTTTGTGATCGATGGAGCAAATTTGGCTTGTATGGGAGGTACCACGCCCCCTTCTCCAATCGTTACGAAACCCCACAGGAACACTCTCAAGATGTGGCTTTATTTTCCCTGAAAATTTCATAAAGATCGGTTCAGCGGTTTTGGAGTCTGTACGTGATATAGCCACATACCCACCCACATACCCACCCACATAGCCACATACCCACATACCCACATACCCACATACATACATCCATTTTTATATATATAGATTATTAATTTTTTTACCTTTTTTTAATTAATATATAGTTTTAATTTGCTTAACTTGATATTAAGACAATTTTAGAAGTTTAAAATACATAGATGGCACTTATTTTGAGTTTTGAAACTGCTTTTAAAGAAAAAAGAATATAAAGTTTTTTATTCCTTAAGAAGAAATATCCGAGAAAATACTATGCAACGTGAATGATGGTGCCATCATCTTTATGCTGTAAAAACTGGCGATTTTTTATGTATTTATATTAAACTTGTTATGTATTAAAAAGCATGGCAACTCTTATCCTCTCAGTTAAGCATTAGTTATTAGTTATGTAAATAAAATATGTATACTTGATTAGAATCTAAACCGTATTTAAGTTTTACAGTTTTTAAATAAATCAGTCTAAGCCGAACCTTCAACCGTGTCATATTCATTTTCGTTAAGATATAACATTGGCGACGAGTAAAGTAAAAGAGTTCCACGTGGTGCATTTAAATACTTTATTACTTTCAAGTTTGAAAATAATAAAAGAACACAAGTTATTATTGGCGTAAAAGTTTTTTTTTTTAACCGATTATATAAGAATATAAACGGAAATAAGAATAAGCAATGACTGAAACGAAAGTGTTTGTTGGATCTATTGAGTTTTATACACTAGGTGATGACTTTGCGTTATATTCACGAAGGTTAAATCATCTTCTGTCTTTGAACAAGATTGAGGATAATTGCTCAAAAATATCGTTCCTGGTGAGCTTGGGTGGTTCAGACTTATATAAAGTTCTAGTGTCGTTAATTGCTCCAAAAAAGGAAACAGATCCGAGTGTAAAGTTTGAAGACATAATCGAAAGCTTGATTGTACATTTTGCCCCAAAGAAAAATGTCATAGCAGAATGTTTTAAATTCTTTAAGCGATTACAACATCATAATGAGCTGCTACAAGATTACATTGTAGAGTTGAAGCACATGTCTCAGAACTGCGAATTTGGGCTTTTTCAAGACAAAGCTTTGTTGATACAATTTGTTTGTGGAATCAAAGATGAGCGGATTCAAAATCGTCTCTTGAACGATTCAGAATTAAGAAAATTTGATAAAGCAGCAGAGATTGCAGCAGCTATGGAAATGACAAACAACAGTTTAATTATGATAAAGCACAGCGAGAACAACATTTGTGCAGTTAGAGAGCAACAGGTGTCGAGGAGAAGACATTTTCGAACACCATCGAGTCAGCCGAGGAGCGAAAGCCGTGAGAACCGTCGAAGATTTTCGAAAAGTTTTAGAGATCGGCGGAGCAACCAACAACAGCAACGTGGAGTAGTGTGTTATGCATGTGGGTTACCGGGACACATTAAAAAGTTTTGTAGAAAACGAGAGAGTTTAAAAGTCAACAACGTGGAAGCAAGCGATAGTGAGAGCAGTAACGGGTATTATCGATGTGGATATATTAATAATTGCAAAACTTTTAGAGCGGAGTCACATAAAATCAAATTGAACGTTGACAATAAAATAATAGAATTTGAAGTTGACACTGGTGCATGCGAAACAATTATGAATGAGCATTATTATAGAGAATTTTTTAGAAATTATGAACTTGTTAAAGATTTAAGACGAATGAAACTAATATCTGGCGAATATGTTAATACCTTAGGCAAAATTAAAGTGCATATTTTTGTTTGTGAGCAAGTTTATACTTGTGACTTAACTGTTTTGAAAACGTAAACGTATGATAATTTTACACCATTACTTGGCAGAAACTGGCTTGATATTTTGTTTCCCTTGTGGCGTAATTGTTTTGTATTTCGTGAAACAGAAAAGGTTTGTTATTCATTAAAAAGTGGTTTGTTAGATCTTAAATCAAAATATTGTGAAGTTTTTCGTAATTCAAATAATAGCGTGATAAAATGTTATAAAGCAGAAATTGTAATGAAGGAGGATGCATGTCCAATTTTCTGTAAGCCGAGTGTGGTGCCTTATGGTTTAAGAGCCAAAGTTGAAGATGAGATTAAACGACTGTGCAGTGAAGGGGTATTAATGCCAGTTACTAGAAGCAAGTGGGCAAGTTCTGTTGTAGTGGTGAACAAAGGTAATGGATCAATTAGGTTATGCGTGAACTGTAAGCGTACAGTTAATAAATATGTGGAAAGTGAACACATTCCAATTCCTAGAATAGATGACATTTTTGCAGGTATGGCAGGTTGGAAGGTATTTTGTAAGCTTGATCTTATGGGCGCGTATCTTCAAGTTGAAGTTACAGAGCGATCTCGAGAACTTCTAACTATTAATACACATATTGGACTTTTTCAATATACAAGATTGATTTTTGGCCTTAAAACGGCTCCACAAATTTTTAATGGCATTATGTGCGAAATTCTCAGAGGCTTAGACAAAGTACATCTGTATTTTGATGACATATTGATTGGTGGTATCGATAGAGAAGAATGTGAGAAAAATTTATTGCATGTTTTAGATCGTTTAAAAGAGTTTAATGTCAGGGTAAATGAAGAGAAATGTATTTTTTTTGTTGAAGAATTGCTTTATTTAGGGTACAAAATTAATGAACAAGGCGTTAGGCCTAGTGAAGAGAAAATTGCTGCAGTATTGAAAGCTCCTGAACCCCAAAATAAATCGCAATTAGCATCTTATTTGGGAATGATAAATTTTTATCATAAATGTATTGCAAATTTATCGAGTCAGTTGGCATGCTTGTATCGTTTGAATGGTAAAAATGTAGCGTGGGAGTGGAATGTCGAGCATAGCGTATGTTTTCAGAAAAGTAAAAAATTAATTACCAATATAAATATCCTCACTCATTATGACCCCTCCAAACAAATTATAATTTCTTGTGATGCAAGTCCATATGGAGTAGGGGGTGTGTTATCACATATTGTTGATGGAGAAGAAAAACCAGTGATGTTTGTATCCAGTACACTTTCTGATGCAGAAAAGAATTATTCCCAACTCCATAGGGAAGCGTTGGCAATAGTATTTGCAGTTAAGAAATTTCATAAATATGTTTATGGATTACCGTTTACTATTTATAGTGATCATCAACCGCTTCGTGCGATTTTTGGAAGCAAGAAGGATATTCCTGGTGTAGCTGCAAACCGGCTACAGCGATGGTCAATTTTTTTATCAATGTATAATTTTCGAATTCATTATAAAAAAGGGTCTGAGATGGGACACGCAGATGGGTTATCTCGATTACCACTGCAGGTTCCTACTGATGTAGAAGAAGTCAGTATAAATAATGTAACATTAAATGATTTTCCATTAAATTTAGAAGATGTGAGACGAGAAACTAAGAATGACAGAGTTTTAAGTGTTGTGTACAAAATAGTTTGTGGGCAAGGTTGGCCGGATAAAATAAAAGTGGATTTGAAACCATATTATAACAATAGATATTCCTTAGGTGCCGAAGATGGCTGTTTGTTTTATGGAGATAGAGTAGTCATTCCATTTTGTTTAACAGAAAGAGTTTTAGAGTTACTGCACGATAGCCATGTGGGAATCGTGCGAATGAAAGCTTTGGCGCGTTCTTATGTGTGGTGGCCTTGTATGGACATAGATATTGAGACTTATGTAAAAGAGTGCATAGCATGCAAATCAGTGCAAAACTCGTCAAAGCCTATCTTTACTTCGTGGAAAACAACTCAATATCCAATGGAAAGAATACATATTGATTTCTGTAAAATTGAAAATGTAACCATATTAGTTGTTTTTGACGTTTTCTCTAAATGGATTGAGGCTATACCTATGAAGAAAACAGATGCAAAAAGCTTGTGTGATGTTTTAAGAACAGTTTTCACAATGTTAGGATTACCTAAAACGCTGGTTAGCGACAATGGACCCCCTTTCAACTCTAGAATTTTTCAAAAATTTTGCGAATCAAACGGAATTGAAGTATTAAAATCACCGTCGTATCACCCGCAATCTAACGGCAGTGCTGAACGGGCAGTACAGACTGTAAAACAGGGTTTAAAAAAGAGTTTAATCGATCCAAAAACAAAGCATTTAACTTGGGAACTTAAACTGAATAATTTTTTACTTATGTATAGAACAACTCCATCCACAGTTACAAATATTGCACCTGCACAGCTAATATTTAATTTTAAGCCTCGAACACTTTTGGATGTTTTTCGAAATAAAAAGGTTGAGGAAAGAATTGAAAATAAGGAAGAAAACAATGACAAGCCAAGAGAAGTTAAGATAATGGAAAAATTTGATAATAAAAAGATATTTAAGGAAAATGAAAATGTGTTGTATAGAAATGTATTCTCAAACTATGTTAAATGGTTACCAGGAAAAGTAGTTAAAAAGCTTAGTAACGTAAGATATTTAGTAGTAGTGAATGGTCATCAAAAACATGTTCATATAAATCAATTAAGAAAAACAAATGTACGATACGTAAAATTTGCACCTATTACATATTCCAGAAATAAACAAAGGAAAAGATTACGTTCAAATGATGAAGCTCAAATAATAACAAGAAGTAGAGCGAAGAAAATTAAAGATGAATTTGATAAATAATATTATAAGTTAAAAATTATGAGTATGACAATTTATATCAACCTAATAGATTTTTAAGATATGTATTGATCAATATAAATATAAAATATAATACTTTATTAGACTATAAGATATTGTTGAATTCTTAAAGGGTAAGGAATTGTTATGTATTAAAAAGCATGGCAACTCTTATCCTCTCAGTTAAGCATTAGTTATTAGTTATGTAAATAAAATATGTATACTTGATTAGAATCTAAACCGTATTTAAGTTTTACAGTTTTTAAATAAATCAGTCTAAGCCGAACCTTCAACCGTGTCATATTCATTTTCGTTAAGATATAACAAAACTAATTTTAAAAACATTTTTTCAAATAAGC
Organism: Dichetophora obliterata; assembly: GCA_963920525.1. Classification (NCBI taxonomy): domain Eukaryota; kingdom Metazoa; phylum Arthropoda; class Insecta; order Diptera; family Sciomyzidae; genus Dichetophora; species Dichetophora obliterata. The sequence goes on from OY986436.1 coordinate 38,450,970, forward strand.
ATTTGAAATCAAAATTTTTATTTCTTTACTAGCTAAATACCTATCTTTTATCTATCTTCCGATGTTTCTTTCTTTTTTTCGATCCTTAACTATCACTTTCTTTCATATTCTATCTCCAAAAAATTGGCACGATTTATTATGTGTTGAGCTAGTGGCAGACTGGCAAGAATTGCCCGCAGTTCCGGATTAAACATGTAGAGGCCCCAAGGCAATGCCATTTTCGGGGCCCCTTTACACTTTTCTAACTTCCTAAAATACATTATTTCTACCAACACGCAATACTATTTAAAAATACGCAAGTTTTTTATCCGACTACGGTACTGCGGAAGGAGCAGTATATGTGCTTGACCGGTATGTATATATGTACGTTCATCTGTACCATCCAATTGAAACGGTTCTGTGACATTGATGAAAGAAGACAGTTTTTTATTAGTTTTCATTTTAAAAAGTAGCGTTTATCCGTGGCGTATGATGTTATCAGAGTTCTATATTTTTCCAATGCTATAATCATATTCGGAAAAGTTTATTGTGCCATATTATCAAAAATTAATTTTTACGAAACCTCAGCAGCTACAATTTTATTTTTCCCAGCATCCATTAATTGTAAGATGAGGTACTTGAACTGCACCATATTGTCTATAAACTTAATCTCACTGTCCTCGGAATAATGTTCACTAAACTTTGCAGAAGCCTTTTTAATTACATCGTTGGAATTTGTCAAGAAATTTGATAGAAATCCATACAGAGAAATAATTCTCTGATAAGTCCCTTATTCCCCGTTACCTGATTAGTTGGCGTTTAAATCGTCGCAAAAACTCGATATTTTGTAATAATAATTGGAAATATGACAATATAATATTAAAAAAAACAAGGCATAAATATTGCCAATAATTAAATATATATTCGCTCGATAAAACACTTTTAAATTTTTTTCCTCTGTGCGCGCCTAAGCGCCGCTACGGGGCCCCTAGGCAGTTGCCTACACTGCCTTATGGATAAACCGGCTCTGACCGCCCCCTAAGCCGTTGAATAGCCGGGATGTCACCGTGTCAACAACCATAACTTCAGTGCACCCAATCAGTGGTAATGGAAATGGTAATGGTAATGGTAATAACAATGGTAATGGTAATGGCAATAATAATGGTAATGGTAATGGTAATGGTAATGGTAATGGTAATGGTAATGGTAATGGTAATGGTAATGGTAATGGTAATGGTAATGGTAATGGTAATGATAATGGTAATGGTAATGGTAATGGTAATGTTAATGTTAATGTTAATGGTAATGGTAATGGTAATGATAATGGTAATGGTCAAGGTAATGACAATGGTTAGGGTAATGGTAAAGGTAATGGCAATGGTAAGGGTAAGGGTAAGGGTAAGGGTAAGGGTAAGGGTAAGGGTAAGGGTAAGGGTAAGGGTAAGGGTAAGGGTAAGGGTAAGGGTAAGGGTAAGGGTAAGGGTAAGGGTAAGGGTAAGGGTAAGGGTAAGGGTAAGGGTAAGGGTAAGGGTAAGGGTAAGGGTAAGGGTAAGGGTAAGGGTAAGGGTAAGGGTAAGGGTAAGGGTAAGGGTAAGGGTAAGGGTAAGGGTAAGGGTAAGGGTAAGGGTAAGGGTAAGGGTAAGGGTAAGGGTAAGGGTAAGGGTAAGGGTAAGGGTAAGGGTAAGGGTAAGGGTAAGGGTAAGGGTAAGGGTAAGGGTAAGGGTAAGGGTAAGGGTAAGGGTAAGGGTAAGGGTAAGGGTAAGGGTAAGGGTAAGGGTAAGGGTAAGGGTAAGGGTAAGGGTAAGGGTAAGGGTAAGGGTAAGGGTAAGGGTAAGGGTAAGGGTAAGGGTAAGGGTAAGGGTAAGGGTAAGGGTAAGGGTAAGGGTAAGGGTAAGGGTAAGGGTAAGGGTAAGGGTAAGGGTAAGGGTAAGGGTAAGGGTAAGGGTAAGGGTAAGGGTAAGGGTAAGGGTAAGGGTAAGGGTAAGGGTAAGGGTAAGGGTAAGGGTAAGGGTAAGGGTAAGGGTAAGGGTAAGGGTAAGGGTAAGGGTAAGGGTAAGGGTAAGGGTAAGGGTAAGGGTAAGGGTAAGGGTGAGGGTAAGGGTAAGGGTAAGGATAACGGTAAGGGTAAGGGTAAGGGTAAGGGTAAGGGTAAGGGTAATGGTAATGGTAATGGTTATGGTAATGGTAATGGTAATGGTAATGGTAATGGTAAGGGTAATGGTAATGGTAATGGTAATGGTAATGGTAATGTTAATGGTAATGGTAATGGTAATGGTAATGGTAAGGGTAATGGTAATGGTAATGGTTATGGTAATGGTAATGGTAATGGTAATGGTAATGGTAATGGTAATGGTAATGTAATGGTAAAGGTAATGGTAATGATAATGGTAATGGTAAAGGTAAAGGTAAAGGTAATGGCAATGGTAAGGGTAATGGTAATGGTAATGGTAATGGTAATGGTAAGGGTAATGGTAATGGTAATGGTAATGGTAATGGTAATGGTTATGGTAATGGTAATGGTAATGGTAATGGTTATGGTAATGGTAATGGTAATGGTAATGGTAAGGGTAATGGTAATGGTAGTGGTAATGGTAATGGTAATGGTAATGGTAATGGTAATGGTAATGGTAATGGTAATGGTAATGGTAATGGTAATGGTAATGGTAATGGTAATGGTAATGGTAAAGGTAATGGTAATGATAATGGTAATGGTAATGGTAAAGGTAAAGGTAAAGGTAATGGCAATGGTAAGGGTAAGGGTAATGGTAAAGGTAATGGCAAATTTTTTGTTGTTGTACTTTCAAAATGGCGGCCATATTTTGCTTGCTACCTTTAGATATTTATGCGTTTGTAAGTGTTTGCCGTAACTTTTATTTCTGTTAGACACGGAGCTACGAATTAAAAATCATTATTTTAAGCATACTTTGGGCTTAATTTTTAAATACAACAAATGCTAACAATATAATATTTTCATATTGAAAAAATAATTAAATTTTTTTTAAAACCGTAGTATTTTGTAAATTGGAATAATTTTTTTTTTAGAAAATGATTAGATATTGATTTAACTTTTCTTTAACCCTGGATAACCAATGTTAGTCGTTTCGACTAACGCTGCTCAATTTTTTGCTTACAGCCCTTTTTTCTCTCATCTGATCATGTTCTCTATCCATATTGTAGTAACCACAATAGTTGTTAAGCTGTCCTCGTTGTGTTCGGATGTGTTTGGCTTTTTAATTGGATGGTGTGAATCTTTTTATAAATGTAGTGTTAGTCGAATCGACTAACATTGGCTTTAAAGTAACTTTTTATACCCCCACGCGTATTGCGTAAGGGGTATATTTACTCTGTTACTCCATTCGTAACGCTTATAAGGAGATTTTTTTTTGATCAGCATCACTTCCTAGTCGATTAAGTCATGTCCGTCTGTCCGTCTATCCATCTGTCTGTCTGTCGACACGAATACAGCCACAGTTTTAAAGCTATCATAATGAAATAAAAGAGGTATGCTTCTATTCAAAAATCGAAGATAAAATTCGGGAATGAGCAAAATCGGATGAACACCTCCCATAAGAAGTGACTTTATCAAAACGGTATTTCTTAAAATGCCACAAAAATAAATATATGAACTTGGAATTTTGCACATTAGCTTTGGAGTGAAATATTTACCACATATTTTAAATTTGTCAAAATTAGATGAAAACCACGCCCATCTCACACACAAAATGGCGTCATTTTTAATACAAAACATTAATAAATTAAAAAAAAATTATGTTTTAACTTTGATATTTTACACATAAGCTTTGATAATTAAGATGAACTCTGAGTTTTAAATTTTGCATATTGGGATAAAACCACGCCCCCTAAAAGAGGTGTCATCAACATTATACAACATTGGCAACTTTGTATATACCAAAATACGGATGTGGGGGTATTTAAAATTCGGTTCAGTCGAAGTTGATTCCTTTGTTGTATGAATATAGTGTTTTTGTTATAAGTTTTTTATAGTAGTGCAGCGAACTGTGTCTCTTGTGTTTAACAATTGGTTTAAACTTTTTTATTTTAATAATAATAAATAATGCTTTATTCGTATAATGAATAGAAGAGCCTTATGTTTATTTACTATTTTTTTTTTCAATAATCTTTTGTGGTATATCTCAAACTGATAAAATAAGTAGCTTATAAAAAAATATAAAAAATAAAAAAAAAACGAACACCAATATTAATGGTTTCTTTATTTCTAGTAGAATATACATAGGTTTTCCATTTGCAATAGCTTTTAATGTTTTTTATGTACTAACAGCTCCTCTAGAACGAGTTTTGGTGCGTGTTAGTCGAATCGACGTATTAGAAATATGTTTGGTTATCCAGGGTTAAGTGTATTTAATCTAGTAGTGCTATACCTTCGTTAATATTTTAAATGTTGATCTCAAATTTTTCAGTTTACTCACAATATATTGTACTTTCATTTTTAAAAAAAAAGCTACATCTAGTATCATACCGAATATTCGGTTTCGGTTTCGTTACTGCCAGTTTCGGCCCTTTTTGTCAGTTCGGCTATTTGGCTAAGTCCAAAACTAGCCGACATTTTTGGTAAAAATTTCTTGCATCAGTCATTTAATTCAAATACTTAAGTTTTGGTTTAATAAAAATATACACAACGCACTGTATAAAATAAAAATTATGAATTCGTCTATAATTTGATTTATCGTGTTAACGCAAAACACATTTTGGTTAATTTTATGCGTTCGATACAATCATTTTCGAACAATCTTTTCAAATTAATATTAAAGTTTTATAGGTACTGAAGCCAAAAATTGATTAGACATGTTTCCCAACTTCCGAACGAATTCTGTGCGTGTGGAGTAAACGAAAAGAAAACGAAATATTTCTATTTTTATAATACTAAACCTTAAAAAAAATAAAAATACTTTGCTTTGTAGGTCTATAAAATAAATAATGTACTCATATATTATTACATACAGAAAACTTCAATTAATTTTTATAAGCTTCAATATTAAAATAATCCTTTTTTGTATTAAAAGTTTTTTCTTTTGTGCATGAAAGTACTTTTGTTTACTTTTAATAAAAAACAAATATTTGTACAAACCTAAATTTTCATACCAATAACCAGTTTCGGTTTCGGTATCGGCCGAATATTATAAAATGGCTTACTATTCTGTTTCGATTTCGGCCAAAATTTCGATTTCGGTTGGACACTAGTTGCATCCTTTATAGCGTAATTTTTAACATATTTTCTTTAAGTCAAAAAACATAACAAAATATGTTTAAGTAAAAAAATAGTCAAAATTAAATGGAAGATAAAAGAAATTTAATTATTTTTATACTCACAGCAATATAATCACATACAAATCTGAAGGTGAATGTGCGATTCGAAAAAAAATATGAAAATACCCAATGTGATCGTTAAATAAGAGAAGAACAAAAACCAAATATATATATGGATTTGTTAACATTTTGAAAACGTCTATTTTTAACTCTATTTTGAAACGATTTTCGAAAGAACTTTTCCGGGGTGTCTAAGGAGTCGATTTCGATGACTAACTCTATAAATAAATAAATAAATGAAAAAATAAAAACAAATTTTTGTAGCAACTAAAGTTTATATATAATACCTAATGTAGCAGAATAAAAAATTTTAAAATCTTTGAAACGCTACGTTATTGTTATTGTTTTTACATCTAAAAATTGAATTTATTTAATGTTCTAGCACATTTATGACTACTTAGTAATGAGCTAGAAAAACAATTGGGTTTTTTTTAACTAGTCAAAATGCGACTAGTTAATTAACTATAATTAAGGCAACTAATTCTTTTATAACTAGTAAAATAGCTTGTATTTTTGAACTAGCTGGAATACAGATAGTAACTTATCTAGTAACTTTTTAGTTAGTAAACCTTGACTAGTTTAATATCTATATTTTTTTTGACTAGTTCTATTTTAACTAGTGAGTTAACTAGTTAAATTCATAATTAGTACGTTTTTTCTATAGGGTTCATATGGAAGGTACTGGGTGTCTTATTAATTTCAATGAATCAAATTATTTACATAATGAAGAATTCTTCATGAGGAAATGAAAAAAAAATTATTTTTTTGTCTTTATAGTTGTTGTTATTTTTCTACAGGGCGTTGAAGTTAGCGTGTTTAAAAAATTGTTGCAATTGGCTTCTCGTCTCCAGCATTTACAAAGCATCTGAAAGTAAAAAATTAAAGTGCATTCTTGAGTTAAGGATTGTAGTTGAGCACTCAACCTACGCAAATAAAAAAAATAAAAAATAAAAATGGCATGCGTTGGAAAAAAAATGTACAAAAAACCCCTCTTTTGCCGAAATTTTCAGCCATACAAAAAAAACTATAAATGTTTTTTAGCTTTTTATAGGTTTAGTGTTTATTAAAGTCTATAAGGATCACAATGAATCAAGGTACATCGAAATCGATCAAGTATCTAGAACAGCAGATATCTCAGAAGCCGTTTCGAAAAACCTTGTTTCGAGAAAAACGCGATTAAAGATTTAAAGGTTCTTGAATATTATCCGACATACGAATATAATATATGTTATAACTTTTTTTATTATGTGGTGGCCGTAGCCTAGTGGGTAGAATGCGTGGCCCCTAATCGCGGTAGCCCGGCTTCAATTCCTGCTCAGACAGAAAGTTTTTTCAATTAATTTTTCTGTTCGGTCGTCACCCCTCTGCAGTCAATGGCAAACCTCAGAGAGTAAAAATTGCCATGTAAAGCTTCTTGAGAACATAAGCCGTTCGGAGTCGGCATAAAACAACACGTAGTTCTCGATCATTTGTGATCAAACATTTAATAACACGTACAACACAATTGATCAATAGAAGCTAGGTCAAGGTCTTTTTAAGGGCTGAAATGGCCAGTTATTTTTTTGTTTTTATAACTTATTTTCCATTTTATTTTTTTTTTCCCAAAATTTTGTATACGTATTCTTAAGACCTTAAAAAACCGTGTTTTAACGACAAAAAATTTATTTTTAGTTTTTTACACACTGTAATAGTACCTTAAAGTCTCACAAAAACGTATCTGTACAACTTGTTAAACGTATAAAAGTGTTAGTGAAAGATCAGGGCATTTTTCCACAGCTTACATTCAGCCGAGATAGTAGCGTTATTGTTGGAATTTTACGCAAGGGATGAAAATAGCTGTCTTGGTCCAGTTATGAAAAACTCCTTGTCTGTGAGAATTGACAAAAAGAAAGTTCAGAAACAGAAATGGCCTTGATTATACTATGTAATCTATATAAATTATTTTTTCGTGGAAAGCTCAAAGTGGTTTTACATTTACAAAGATTGTGTAGCCACTGTATTTTTTTGTTGTTACCATCAGAAAGTTAAACTCATGGTTGATAGAATATAAACTAAACTACAACGATATACTCTGCATGCTTGTTTGTAACATAACTGGCTACAATTGATGGAATAATGCAATTAATGTCCAGGACAAAAACTTCTGCAAGAGTTGGTTTACCACTTAAAAGAAACTGAAAACCTCTCAGACAACATTATTTACAAGCAGTGATCTATGTCCGATCGAACAGAAATGATAACTGTAGTTCAAACTAACGAAGATTTTTTTCAACGGCTTGTAGAGAAACTTATTTCATTAAAATCATATCACTTTATCTCAAAGGTTCAAGCACAATTCCGTATTTTCAAACTTCGTAGCCCATAGTCCTGTGTCTGGCAGTGAATATCATTTACCTTGACCTTTTTTGTTTTCCTTTAACATATCGTATTAGGCTTAACAAAAGGCTCTTCGATAACAGCCACAAAAACAACTCAATAATAAAAGGTTAAACAGCCATTAAGTGGGTGTTTAACATGCAGGTAACTGTTTCTGGTGTATGTAATAGTGTTTATATTATACTCGTATATTTTGTTTTGTTTTCTTTTTTTTTATAAGGTTATTTTAAAGTGTTAAAAGTAACAGCATATTTTATTGATAGAAACTTTGAGTCAGGGCCATGCATAACATGAGCAACAACAAAGTGTTTCCATTCCCAACTGAAACCTTTATACAGAAACTTTCTTTAATGCCTTTGATTTTATCTTCTTCTTCTCCAAACTCTCTGCACCTTTCCCCAAATTCAGCCCCCTTGACTGCAAGCTCTTTTAATTTTTTTGTATGCCTCATATTGTTTGGTCTTCTTGCTAAACATTATTTTTGCATTCTTTTGCTCGTTGTTCCACGTCCTTTGTTTACCTTTTAGCCAAGAAGACATAAATATTTATCATGACCAAAATCTGCCCCTTGAGAGTCAAGACGTTTAAGCCCAGAGTAGAAAAAAAGGGATCACCTTTTGTCGAAAGTGCCCACAAAATGGTAAACAAGCAATTTTTCCATTTTACGCATAAATTTTCACTGCTTTCGATTGAGCTAAAGATATCTTGATTTCGTTTAAGTTTGTAAAAAGCAGAGGGTAGTATTTTTCTTTACTTCCATTCTGCTTCTTACTTAGCTCCATGTGCTTAGCTTAAAGTTACTTTATGTTATTTCTTTTTCGTCATTCGTTTGGCTTTGCCTTAAAATTGCTGGCCAGGTCAAGTCAGCACAACCAGCTAAAGGATTTTCATCATCATAATCATCATAATCGTGCCACATTCAGTGGTTTAGAAATTTGATATAGGTTGTTCATTGAATAAATATTGAAACAATTTCGGGTTCAATGCATGTCTGAGGAATTCTTAAGTAGTTTGTAAAAGATTTTATAACTGTTTTTTTTTATTTTTTGGATTTTATACTTTATTTGGTTTCTTTTATTTTGTTTTTCATGTTTTTTTTTTGTGAGAAAACAATTTTTTATTTCTTATTGCGAAACCATGCCAAAGACGTTTTCAAGCTGCTTGAAGGATTTAAGAGCTTAGCTAATCGAAGGTCAGTAAAAGGTTTTCTTGTGGTTAACTTAATACCGGAGATACTTAAGCGAAGTTAAATGGTATTTTTTTAAGTTAAAGCAAAAAAAAACAACATTATAGACTTACAATGTATATCATTACTGAGTTGAGAAAAAGTGTAAGAAAGAGATTTAATATGATTGATGTGAAAAACTCAGAGAGTATTATTAAATATAACCATCACAGTCAGGATAGACTGTGAAATATAATGCACAGTAGACCAGTTCATAAGTGTATGGGGAAAATTTTGTGTCGTTTTTTCTTTGGAGCGCGTCCACTTTCTAAAAGGCGAACCCTAATTAGCACAAAAATAGTTCAAGACCCAAAAAATATTAGACCTCTAGGAGTTCCGCAAATCGTTTGAAGGTTATTTTAGAGCTATATTGTACTTTAACCATTTTAAAAAGTGTCATGCCTAAACGGAGAAATAATTCGAATATATTTTGATAGGAAACAATTATTAATAATTCAGTCTTATTTTTTTTTTATGCATCTGGTAGTTTTTGGCGGAGTTTTAAACATGCAATTTCTCTCTCAACGAAAAATTATCGTTTTTCCATACAAAATTTTTTTCTAGCGACATTTTTTTTTTGTAATTTTGTATTTTTGTATGAAACTTAGGCTTTCTTGAGGTGCAACATACTTAACAGTTTATTGCGAACCATAACTTGCGAAAAAATTAATGTACTACAAATATTATATTTTTAAAATATATATTTATATTTCTTATTGCAACAAAAAATTTACCTCGTTGAGAGTAAAATTGCATGTTTAAAACTTCGCCAAAAAGTACCAGATGCATATTTAATAAAGAAAAAAAAATTAAATAAGATTGAATTATTAATAATTGTTTCCTTTTAAAATATATTCCAATTGTTTTTCCGTTTAGACACGACATTTTTTTTTAAATAGTTTAAGTCCCACATAGCTCTAAAATGACCTTCAAACGATTTGTGAAACCCCTAAAGGTCAAATTTTTTTAGGTATAAAAATATTTTTGTGCTTTCAGAAAATTTACGCGCACCGGAATATTTCAACACTTTTGTAATGTAACCGGTCTAATGCACAGTTATTTAATAATAATTTATAAACAATGATCGAAAAAGTGCGTATGCTTTGTAATTAACATTATCTAAGTTAACCTAAAGAATTCTATAAAAAGACATTTTTAATCTTAAATTCATTGTATCTTATTTTCGAAAATAAGAAGGTTCTATCACACATATAATTTTTAAGGAATTATAATTCAAAAGAGCTTCATCATATTCCTTAAAAAGTACAAAAGAAAAAAAGGTATGTACTGGTGAATCACTCAATCAATTTCCAGGACCCTTCGCCATCATATGATGCTCGTTTATTGCTCTTAGGACTAAAATCTCTTGATTCAAGATGCAAGATAGCATCTTTAACATTTATTTTTGATATCATATCTGGATCACTAGATTGTCAATCGCTTCTGGAGCTTATAACTTTTAATATTCCCATTAGATATTTAAGAAATTCTAAATTGTTTTATATTAAAGGTGTAAAACAAATTATGTCTTAAGTTTCTTAAAGCTTAAATAACAAGGCCTTTGACACTATATAATAAACTGTAAAACTGTTTTAAAAAATATATTTAGTTTTTGTTTTTGCCGAACGTTAGTACTCTTTATTAAATTTTCGTCATAGTTTCGGTATTTAGAGTTAGAAAGTATAGTATAATGAAATGATCTGATGTTAAATGAAAGCTGGAATAATCCTTTACTACTTTTACTCTAAACGAAGGAGGAATGAAATATCGACAAATGCATCTATGATAGAACGATTTTATTTTAATGAATTCGAAAATTTTGTTACCATATTTCCTATAAAAGATCTTCTCTGTAGTTTTCTTAAATGTATAAAATGATTGTTTTATTTTTCGCCCTTCTTGTGAACACACTAACTCCTAGACCCAAAGAAATATTGTTGTAAAGAAAGAGTAGCATTGTTAAATTTATTTTAAAAGTTTTCGTTAATATTACCTGACTCTTGTTAATAAAAAAAAAATGTCTTTAATATGAAGATTTGTCATTTCTCTGAGTTACAACATTTATGTTGTTATAAAGAGATGCTTATCATTAAATTCTTTGTATACTTATTTTGTATTAATAAATATAGCATCTTTCAAATAAAAACAATGTTGCCAATCATGGTATTACTACTTTTTTAAGTAGTGATTTTTCTCCCTATTGTCAAAAAAATATTTATGTTTTGTTTTATTTTTTACAACACTGTCTTTAATAAGAACGGTTTTTCTTTATTTGACAATGCTCGATCTTTCTCTCTTATTGTGCCGACTTTTTCGCTCACAGCTGCAGTGTGTTTGAAGCTGTTGGAAAAAGAAGTTCTGAATTTTGTCTTGTGTTTGTCTCGTATTGTGTAATAATAATGAGAGTAATCAAATAAATTAAAAGAAAGGCTGCGTTCTTCAACGTATTATGCAAACCTGTACAACTAAAGAATGCTTAAAAAAAAAGAATCTAGATGCGCACAACAAAAAACACTCTGATGCTTTGCAAAAACATGTTTAAGAACGCAGCCAAATAATAAAGAAATGTGCTGTTTTGCGAAAAGTGAGGAAAAGGTGTAAAACGTGTAAAAAATACAAATATAGATAAATATATAAATTAGCATGCAGAAATATGTATGCTATGGCCGCGTTTATAGCGCACGTTTATTGCCGAGCCGTGGTGAAATTAACCCATAAACGCATTGGGCAAAAGAGATGCATGACTTGCGTTCTCTGTCACTACAATGTGTTTTGCCGCTTAGCTCGGCACTACAAACGCGGAATAACAATTTAGTCCGTTGTTCTCGTAACGTTTTTTTTATGTAAAAATTTACGAAAACATTTTGAAACACATTTGATTCCAATTTCATTTTAGTTCTTTCTCTCTTAACAAATGGAAAATACTTAGGATTATTCCTGGCTATTCATGTATATTTGATACCTTCTTCAAAAAAACATGTGCAAGAAAAACAATCACTAAATTCACAATCAACTCCCAGAATTCTTTTATATATATATGGCGCTATCGATGATCGATTCCAAAATCTGAAAGCAGTAGGCGAATCTATTTAACTCTTTCTTAGGACCCAACTCTATAAGTCTTAAAAAATCGGCTAGGGTTTAGAGGTGGCGCTTTTTGATTTAAGTTTTTCCAAACAATTTGTAAGGGTTCATGGAAAATAGAAGACCTAAATATAAAAAATTTTTATATAAAAAATACGTATTTACTCTTTTTTTATCTTCTTGATTATCCTTTGCCAATTTTATTGAGATTTACACAGTGTAGTCCCAGGATCACAAGGAAGTGTTGAAGTCTCGAAAATCTGAAAATATTTTACATATACTTTCTTCTTTATTTTTCCTAGTTTCTTTTTTCATTTAACCCTTTTTTGTTAATTCAGTTTATAGGAAAAGAAACGTCATATTATTTTTGTTTTTTGTTTTTTACATTTGTTTTTTCAAATAACAATGAATTTGTCAGAAGTAAAAATTCTGTTGTATAAGTATAAGCGATTTTCCTTAATTGCCACTGAATTAATACCTAAGTTAGCAATTATAAAAGAAAAATTCTTTATACCTCAGCGAATATAACTGTTACTAAGTCATTAAATAAAATCTTTGTACTTACTTGTATATTTTTTTGTAATAAACAAACTCTTTCTCTAACTGATCAACAAATTTTGTATGTTTTATTTTAGAGGAAATTTTTTACACGGCTGTATATAAGTTCTTTAATCTGAAGAAAACTGTTTTTAAAATTAAACCATATGTTTGTTATATTAACCACAAGTGTATTTTAATTAACAATGGGTAAGGTTATATTTACAACAAGGATTTTTACATCAACATTGATTTTTTTAAATGCTAAAAAGTGCTATTTTCATGTTAACATGAAAAATTTTCGTTTAACCTGATGATCTTGTTATAAGGAAGATACGACATTTTAAATATGACGATACACATTTGTTCGCATACTTTTGTCTTTTCATAATTACAATATTATTGTTAATTTCAGAACTATTAAAATTTTGGATTTAACAACACCTTTCTTGTTGTATTAAAAAGCTACCTTTTTCGAGTCAAAAATAAAAGATTTTTTTAAATAGGCACACAAATTTCTTTTAATGTTACAACATTTTTTTGGGTGTATCTGATAATCAATGGAAGAAGCCTCTCCAAAAATATAACAGTTGATTTTGTGCGAAAAGATCAATTAAAATTTTTACGTCAGAGAAAGTCGATGCGTATATCACCGATATTTTTTAGCTCAAAGTTCAATTGAACAACTCGAAAGCGGTAACATGATTTAAGCAACTAATTCCCTAATAATATTTTAAATATTAAAAACAGTGATAAGAGTTTTGAAGTTGTAAGAAATAAAAACCAAAAATATATATTTTATATGTATTTTCCTATGATTTACATCGGGCTGGCCCCGTTGCAAAGGGAAAATTTTCCTTTCAACATTTCTTCTGAACACACTTACACTCTAACTGCCACCCTTCTGGGGGTCCCGTTACAAAAATGTGACGACACTCGAAATATTTTTCGTGACGAGACGAGAAAAATTTGTCCCTCAATATCAAATCGCCGCCTAATAAGGAAAACTTAAAAAAAAGGTGGTGTGTTCGGGAAAAGGTGGTGTCAAAAACGAAGTTATTTGCACTTTTTTTTCAACTCCGACTGTAATTAGAAACGAAATCTGTGTATTATTATTTTTGAAGTGAATCTTCTTAGGTGGCTATTTGATATTGAGAGTAAAATTTATCTTCGCCTCACACGAGTCTCTGTAACGAAAGTGTTTCGAGTCTTGCTTTAAATGTTTTTATATACGCGAGCATGATATTTTATAATTTTGTAGATAGATAAATGATAGATTTATTTTTAGTTTATTAACAATAACAGTATTCACAATTGTGTGGTATCGTGGTATGTGGTTTTTTTCCATAGTTAAAAACCACAATTTTGGGCACCCTTTTAAATATAATTTGTGGTTGGGAACCTTCCTCTATAGCTTTTCGTTACTATGCAAATAAATCATCTATCCAATTTGATATATTTTATTAATAAAAAAGTTAAACTTGCATTTTGAGCTTCTTCCATTTTTGTAATAAGAAAATAACTGGCAACCGATCAGTTATTTATGGAACTTTAAAAAATGCGTTCGTTAAACACATCATGCTACTTAAAATTACCACACTTTTGGTTTTTGGAGATTTCATGTTAAACAACAAAAAATTTTAAAAACCGCTCGGTTAAGAGGGCTAAAGTTTGCGCACTTGTAAATACCCTTAATGTGTTTTGTTTTTTATTTCTTTATAATGAATTAATTTTCATTTGTAAGTTTCATGTAATAAATATTGAATAATTGTATTAAAACGTTTAGAATTATTTACTTCGTAAAATTTTCAATCCCGAACTCAATCGAGAAAATCTTCCGGTATTGTACTCCCTAGTATGTATGTATGTATGTATCAATGAGCCACTTACTCAAAAATGAGTATGAATCTTAATATATAAAAGGCAAGCACGCTGCTCCGTGTCCAATATTTCTCAAACTGTCCCCTGAAAGTATGCACATCTGAACACAAAAATGGCAAGTATGCTGTTCTCAAAAATGTTCAGCCTGAAAGTATGCACAGAAAATATATTTGATACTTATCAGTGACAATATTGGGTTTTTACAATAGTACGTTTTTGATTTAACTACCTCTTTTTTAAAGGTATGACGAATTTAATGAAATTATTTTGATGAATTGTACCAAAAAAATAAAATTGTATCAGCCGCGAAACGACACATGAGTTTTTACTTATGTGATGGTTGCAAAGCCAGTTTGTTAAGTTGTATAGTATTATATAGTTAAGTATATATATAATTGCTACCAAACCCGACTTTTTGCACTTTTTCACTTGAACTAATTTTTCAACACTGCTTCAATACTTAAAATGTTATTTCAAGTTGTATATTTTGCAAAACTCAAGTGAATAAAAGTCAAGCTTTAAAAAGAAAAAAAGTGATTTTGGAAAATGACTCCAAAAAGGAAGTGTGTGGAGGAAGCTAGAGCTCTTCAGGAAGCAGCAAAGAAGCGTAAAACAGACAGACAACGGCTGCGCAGAGAACATTTTAGCGAAGCCGAGTTGGATCGCGAGCGCATGCGCCACCGGCATGAAAATATGACTCCCCTGCATATAGAAAGCCACCTTGCAAGAAACCGGGTCCAAAATATGACTCCATCTGAAATATCACGTCGCGCCAATTTCCAAATGAATTTTATGCAAAATCCACGAACAAGAAATGTTGCTGCGTCCAACGTTGCCGAGGCAAATATTGAGGCACATTATTGCGGTGTTATGAACTCTGTGTGTGATTTTTGTAATGCAAAACATTTTGCAGGGGAACGCCCATCCGAGAAACTTTTTTCACAATGCTGCCAAAAAGGTAAGTCTCGTCTTGCGTGAAAGTTCACACATGATACCAATCCATTCTTTCTCCTTCTAATATGCTTTACATAGGAAACGTGCGCTTGGATCCAATTAGGTCTGCGCCTTTAATTGAGCAGCTAATGAAGGGTGGCCATGTTCATTCCAAAAACTTCATGACTGAAATAAAGTCATTGAATAGCGCTGTGGTATTTGCATCAATGGGTGCAAACATTACTCCCCCACCTGGGTATGGCCCTTATTGCTTCCGCATAAAGGTCAAATTTACCATTGAACAGGCGCGTTGCATCCCATTAACGGAAAACAACGAACATTTGCCCAACTATATATATTGGATCCTGATAATGCAGCTGAGCAAAGAATGTTAATAAAAGCAAATGCTGATTGCAATTGAAGCCTTATGCAGGATCTTAGCACATTTATGGCAGAAAAGAATCCGTTTGCTGAAGCATTCAAAATGCTATACGAAGTAGAGCAAGAATGCGCTGAAGATGCTGCACAGCTGTGTGTTGAACCAGGAAAGGTTACAATCGAACGTCTGATCCCAGGAGGTATAACGCTCCGTAATGCAACGAGGTAGCAGCAGTTTTTCACAACACTGATGGCGAACCTCCCCTTGAGAGGGACTTTCTAATCCATTGCCGACCAAATACGAATTCACACACCGGCAAAGTTACCGAGCGGATTAACATTTTAGATCCGAATCTGGAACCATTAATATACCCCCTTTTATTTCGTTTTGGCGAACAAAGCTGGGGTATTCACATTCCTTTTCAAAGGCGCCCAACTGCTTTGCGATCTATACCTATTAATCCAAGAACACGGTTCTCACAGTTACAATTTTATGGTTATAGATTGTCAGTCCGCAATGAATTCAATCCTTTTCTTTCTGCTGGAATACTTACACAGCAATATTTAGTTGATGTCTACATAAAAACTGAAAGCAATCGACTTAACTATATACGAAAAAACCAGACTAAGCTACGCGTAGAATAATATACTGGACTTATGGATCATATTAATAACGCAGCTGCAGAAAAGAGTATGCTGCCAGGCAGAACTGTTATTCTTCCGTCTTCATTTCAAGGAAGCCCAAGAAACATGGCACAGAACTATCAGATATATATGCAAAAAGTAATTTTCTATGTATATATTTAGCTATGTATGTATATATGTATTTATGTAAAATTTATCTCATAAATATCAGGATGCGATGGCTATTGCACGCAAATATGGTAAGCCAGATTTCTTTATTACAATGACGTGTAATCCGAAGTGGCCAGAAATACGGGAGAGCTTGCAATATGGCCAATCTGCAGCATTTCGACCAGATTTAATGGCACGAGTTTTTCAATTAAAGTTGCATGAGCTAATGGCTGATTTAATGAAAAAGCACGTTCTCGGCACACCCACGGCAATTGTACATGTCATTGAATTTCAGAAACGCGGTCTGCCGCATACGCACATTCTCCTTATTATGAAATCAAAAGACAAACCAACAGATCCAGATGCCATTGATAAAGCTATTTCAGCTGAAATTCCCGATGCAGTTACAATCGAACGGCTATATAAAATTGTAACAAAACATATGATTCATGGGCCATGTAGGTCACTTGACAGTAATTCTCCCTGTATGGTCGACGGAAAATGTGCAAAAAAATTTCTTAAAGATTTCCAGATAGAAACTTTGGCAAATTCTGACGGATATCCTAAGTATCGGCGACGAAGCGATGGCAGAGAAATCACTTTCAACGGCAAAATCATTGACAACAGATGGATTGTTCCGTATAATCCATACTTCAGTTCGAAATTTAATTGCCATATTAATGTGGAAAGCTGCGCTTCAATTAAAAGTACTAAATATCTATTTAAATATGTGTACAAAGGTCACGACTGTGCCAACGTTCAGATTGAAGAGCAGAACACTTTCATACACGATGAAATTAACACGTTCATGGACGCCAGATACGTAAGCGCTCCTGAAGCAGTTTGAAGGCTTTTTGCATTCAAAATGCACGATCAGTCTCACACGATTATACGACTTTCTGTTCACCTTCCTGATCAACAAAATGTTTTTTTTTACTGAAAATAACATGCTCGCGGAAGCCGAAAGGGCAGTAATGCGGGACACTTACCTAACAGCTTGGTTTAAATTAAATCAAGAAGATGAAGCAGCAAGGATTTATCTCTATGGTGATATCCCACACAATTATGTTTTTGATGAAAAAAATCGAAGGTGGAAACCTCGCCAAAAGAGGCAAGACAAAACAATAGGTTGTGTACGTTTGAGTTTGAGTGCGGATACAGAACGATTTTGCCTAAGACTTCTTTTGTTGCATGTGCCGGGAGCAACTTCTTTTGATTTTTTGAGGACTGTTGACGGAATTACATATTCCAATTTTAAGGAGGCAGCGCAAAAGCGTGCTTTATTTAATAGCGATGAAATTTGGAATAAAACTTTATATGAAGCTGCAAATGAAAAAATGCCACAGCAATTGCGAGAATTGTTCTCGTACTTTTGTGTGCTTGCCGCACTACCAAATGCTCCTGAGCTATTTTTCAAGTTCAAAACGGATCTTTGTTTTGATTTTGCACATCTACATAGATATCTTTCAGAAAACTGCAGTACTTGCGAAAATTTTTTCCTTCAACATTTTCAAGCTGTTCTTTTAATTCATGGTAAAAAATGCTCTGATTTTGGAGTGCACACTCCTTTAACAGAACAAATTACGTTCACGACTTTAAATAATACTCAGTACGAAAGGGAAAAAAGTGAAGCAATGAAAATTTCTTTAAATGAACAACAAAAGGTAGCATACGAAAGGATAATTTCTGCAATTGATGATGAAGAACGATCAAGTAGATGTTTTTTCTTAGATGGTCCAGGTGGTTGTGGAAAAACTTACATATACAAGTTACTACTTGCATATTGAGAACGAGCAAGTTCACAATATTTTAATTGGTGACACAGTGACATCTGAGCATGGACTCAATTGAAGACAGTGATGAAAATGATAAACAAAATTACCCTCTCGAAGTTTTAAATGAATGTTGTCCCTCAGGAATACCATTGCATAAATTAAATCTAAAAAGTGGAAGTATTATAATACTTCTTCGAAATTTAAATACAAAAAGAGGTCTCTGCAATGGAACGCGATTAGTTGTGAAAAACCTGAAGACTAATTTAATAATCGCACAGGTATTGTCAGGCACTGCCGAAAATGAATTTGTTTTCATTCCCAGAATTCCCAGAAAGCATCGGCAAACTCAAAGTTGCCTTTTACTCTCCGTCGGCGTCAATTTCCCATCAAACTGGCATTTTCAATGACCATAAATAAATCGCAAGGTCAAACATTGGAAAAGGTAGGAGTGTTTCTAAAAGAGCCGGTGTTTAGTCATGGGCAACTTTATGTGGCCATGTTTAGAGTCAAGCGGTCTGATGATGTAAAATTTAGTATAATAGAGGGCAAGGGACAAGGGGAATTGGTAAAAAATTATAAAACCACTTACACTAGAAATGTTGTGTATAAAGAAGTTTTATCATGATAATTTAACAACACATTTATTCAATAAAAAGTGATGTGTATAAATAAAAAAAATTTTTGTTATCTTTTTTACTCTAAATGCTTCCAACCCGTCGAAGGACGGGCTTTTATACTAGTAAGTATGTATAAATAGTTTTCAAAGTAGTACTCATATGTCATTGATTCGAAAAAAAGTGAATCACATTTTTGAATCATGAGCCATTTTCTCCAAAATTAGTATGAATGAGTATAAGTAGTTTCCAAAGTAGTGCTCATGTGATTGATTCAAAACAAAGTGAATCACATTTTTGAATCATGACCCACTTACACAAAAATTAGTATTAATGAGTATAAGTAGTTTAAAAGTAGTACTCATATGTAATTGATTCAAAACAATGTGAATCAAATAAGTACAGATTTTATTAAATATTATGGGTTGCCACCTAATACAGGGTGCGGCTAAAGTTACTATATGATGTAAAACAATTGCAACTTCTTTGCTTGCGAGTATTAAACTTTTTCTTTTTTCCTATTTCAGAAATTAAACTTGGGAGAATATTTAAAAATGGAACGCTATACAATTGCGCAAAGAACTAAGATTGTTTTTCTATTCATTGAAAATCATCGTTCGATAATTAATACTCAACGTGCATACAGAAGATTTTATGGTGTAAGAACTGCTCCAACGGGTCCAACCATTCGTTCGTTGGTGAATAATTTTGCTGACTATGGGACTGTCGGAGATTCAAGACGTACGGGCAGACCTCGAACTGGCAGATCGGCCGAAAATATTGATGCTGTGTGACAGAGCGTCGAAGAAAATCCGGAGACATCAACGAGAAGACGATCTTCCCAGTTGCAGCTTTCTGACCGCACTCTTCGGCGAATTTTAAAACACGATTTGCACCTCTTCCCTTACAAAATCCAATTAGTCCAAAAACTAAATCCTGAGGACTTCGTATTGCGCTTGGAATATGCTAGAGCAGTTTTAAATCTCGTTGATCAAAATGAAAATTTTTTGTCAAATTTAATGATGACCGACGAAGCGCATTTTCACTTGACCGGTTTCGTAAATAAACAAAACAACAGATTTTGGGGATCCCAAAATCCCAAAAATTTTCATCAGAAATCTTTACACGCAATTCGTGTTACCGTTTGGTGTGGCATTACCGCCCAAAAAGTTTACGGTCCTTTTTTTTTTGAAAACGATCAAGGTGTATGTGAAACAATAAATGGAGAACGTTACAGAGTAATGCTACAAAATTTTTTATTTTCGCAATTGCCACCAAACGCCAATATATGGTTTCAACAAGATGGTGCAACAGCTCATACAGCCCGTGCAACGATGGACTTATTAAGACAACAATTTCCAAATCGGTTAATTTCTAAAAACGGCGATTTGAGATGGCCACCACGATCGCCAGATTTGACTGCACCGGATTTTTTCTTGTGGGGCTATCTCAAGGAAAAAGTTTATTTGAATAAGCCCCAAACCTTGCAGCAACTAAAGGACAACATTCAAGAAGAAATTGATCGTATACCACAAGAAACACTCAACAAAGTTATGGAAAATGCCATAAAAAGAGCACATTTTTGCGTTAGAGAAAACGGTTGTCATTTAACTGATATTATTTTTCATAATTAATGTAAAAAAATAACATAAAATAAACTTTCTTTTTATCATAAATTTTTTTGTTTTTTTCATTCCATTCAATAGTTCTTTAAAAAACAAATCATATAGTTACTTTAGCCGCACCCTGTATTATGTATTTTTAAGAATTTTTAACATAATTTAGTAGGGGGTCGCTGATTTCGAATCTGAAGTCAGAATTTAAAAATTCAATATGGTTAATAGGGCTGCCACCTTAATTTTATTTATTTTTACGAGTTCGGTGCTGGCTCGAACACTAGGTAAAAATTGTTCGCTAAATCCGAATTGGTTGCCAGAATTTCAAAATTATGAATTTTTGGTTTAACCCTAGGATGTGCGACGGGGCTTTTCGAGGCCCATTTTGACTTTGAGATGTCGTCAATTTTTTTTATTGGTTCTGAGCGCCAAAATATTTTATGCCAACTACTACTGGTATTTTCTAGACGTAATAAAACAAACTAAAAAAAATTTGCATTACTTTCATAGAACAAACTGTTCTGTTTTTATAATAAGGACGTAAGTGAACCTAATGGACCTCACGAGGCCCGTCCGTTTAATGTATGGGAAATGTTTGTAAGCCACTTATCAAAATATGTTCAAACACAATCGATCACTTTCGGCGACTTTATTACGCTATATGTGTAAAGCTCTTGTGTGCATATTGTCGCAAAATATATTTATTTTTTTATTGTAAGTAATATTTGAAATGTCTGGAGTAAGTGACGAAGTGTGGGAAGAGCTTGATATTGCTCTCAATTTTTTATGCTGCAGACAGACCGGCAGCAGCTCACTGCGTATAGGTTTTTTGCTACTAAAAAACTAGAGAATGAAGAAGACTATCCTTTCGAAAAAACAAGCCTCATACATTTTTGGATTACAACGAAAACAAAGCAGGTGTCAGCACTATGGACCAAATACTCAGTTGCTATTCTTTCAAGAGTGGCAAAAACATATAAACGGTAACATCGGTCATTTTTAAAGGTTTTGACATTCCAGTTTGTTACTTCTAACATGAAAAAGAGGACAATGAATAGCAACGTTCAAATTTCAATTCAATCTTTTTGTCAATAATTATAAAAAAAAATATTTTATAAATTCGTTGTTCTACCTTTATTATAACATTCACAATTGCTTTACCTGGAATTATATGGAACTGCAAGACTATGAATCGTGCAATGCTCCGAACGGCAAAAAGAATGCTCTTGTCGTGTAAAAAAAATGCAAAGAAATTCATATGCCTTGAACACGGAACCAGAAAATTTGTCAGTGCCATGGCTACGCTGCTGAATACTTATAAATCCAACGATCGTTGCCTCATTTTTAGTTTTTGTAAATTTATGTTTAAAAAAATATAAATCCTTCTTTAAATATAATAAATTAATGTAATTTTACTTTTTTATGCATCCTAACAACCCCCCCCCACCCCCTTAATAAACCACCTAAAAATGACACCCACACGCCCATGTACAAGCGGAAAAATGACATTTTCGATTTTGATTGCAACAAACATATTTCTATTTACCGTAAATATAGCTTGCTTTTCTAACCATATTTTGTTTATCTACATATTGCTATTTTTGTGACAAGCATTTCAATGTTTGCTTAAAATTGCAGGTAAACATATTTTTATCGATGTGACAAAAAATATTTTTGTGGAAAACAATTCCAAAATATGTTTGCGGTAAAATAATATTTTTTTTTAATACGAACATGTCATATTTGTCAAAAATATTTTTTCGAAAATGTTACCTTCTTGCGAATTGCACATATTTGTTGCACTGTGCACATGAAGTTCAATGACTGAGCGTAACACGCAGAAATATTATATTTTCGACTTTGATTGTAGCAAACATATTTCTATTTACCATAAATAAATTTTGCAATTTTGATCATATTTTGTTTATCATACATGTTGCTATTTTCGTGACAATCATTTCAATGTTTGTTTACAATTCCAGGTAAACATATTTTTATTGATGTGATAGCAAATATTTTTGCGGAAAAATAAGTCTAGAATGTTCATATTTTATGCTTCTGAAAGTAATACCAGGCTTATCTGTGATTTTCGTCAGGCGACGATTGGTGGTGACCGTAGCCTACTGGTAGTGTGCTTGGCTCGTAAGCTAAAGAGCCACGGTTCAATCCCAGTCCGGACAGAAAGTTTTTTCAAATTAATTAATATTTCTGATCAGCCGCAAGCAATGGCCGAACGTCAAAGAGAAAAAAAAAGAATAAATTAAGTAAAAATAAATAATTAAAACTTCAATCAATAACAAATAAAGCATACTTGCGCCAAAAATAATTTTAGGTTTCAGCAAACATAATATATTTACTGCAACAAATAAGCTTATTTGCAGTGAATATTAAGCACCCTTATACATTTATCAACTTACCGACAAACTTCAATAGAACCCTCAAGGAAATGTAAACATTCCCGGATATAAACAGGATTATTCCATGGAATGTAGGAAGCATTCCCTTCCGTTGGACACTCCATTTCTTTTTTTACATAGCATGTCATTAAAGGGAAACATTCCTCTCCGTTGTCTTAAAAAGTGAATTGGAAGCAGTCCTCTCCACTGTTCTAAAAATTATTGTGGAAACATTCCTCTCCCTTGTTATGAAAATGCCCAACCAGGATTCGAACCCGGGACTTCTGAGCGACAGTCAAGCGCGCTGTCAGTACACTATCGAATTCTATAATGAGCGGCTAGGAAACAATGATATTAATATTTGTTGTTGTCATTGCTTGATAATATGTAAAAGTTTCCACATGCATTCTTAAAGAAGCGGTTTGGAAACAACATAAAAACAAAACTACCCTTGAGATTCCGAAAGATACGGTGGGGAATGTTGCTTTATCACTTTTAGATGGAAGCATTCCGATTTTTCCTGGAGGGAACTATCAGAAAATCAACTTGTGTATGCCGCAGTTGTCGAGTCGATTAAAGAAAATTTAAAATTTTTTGATTATTTGTACGCAATTCATCAAGTTGGCAACTTAATCAAATAGTATGTGAAGAAGTCATCGACAAAAATGAAATTTTTAATAAAAAATACAATAAAAATACACAGAAAACTGTCAAAATTCAACTTCATAATGACGGTTGAATGCTAAGTCATTCCAGTCGATTGAATTGTGTGTGGCCAAGTAAAAACTCAGTCTGCAACTCAGTTGATCGGTAAATTGATAAGTGTATGTTGTGCTTTAAAGTGAACATAAGTTGCTTCTGGAAAAGATTTTATGTTTACCGTAAAATAAAAACAAATTTCTTGTAAAAATTAACTTGGTTGCTATAAACAAGTTTTTAAACATAATAGAATCCTTCGATATTATGTTTGTGTCAAATATATTTTTTTTCTGTGTGTAGTGTCTAACAATACTTCTACATAATAGCAGCTTGCGATAGGACTCATAAATGGACGAAAATTGTCAAGACAACTGGCCATGATCCTAGGGTTAATAAGGTTGCCACGTAATACAATGTATTGTTAAAAATTTTAAACATTATTTAACAGTGTTAGGGTGTCGCTGATTTCGAATCTGAAGTCAGAATTTTTAAATTCAATATGGTTAATGGGGCTGCCACCTAAATTTTTTTGTATTTTTGCGAATTCTTGTTATTTTTAAATTCTGAAAATGGATTCGTATTAAGCGACCCAATTTTACCTAGCGTTCGCGCCAGCACCGAATTCGTAAAATAAAAAAGAATTAAGCGAAATCAGCGACCCCCAACACTGTTTAACTATGTTTAAAATTCTTAAAATAACATATTATTAGGTTGCAACCCTTAATATGTAATTAATTCTATACCTATTGGATTCACTTTTTATCAAACAATCACGTACGAGTGTAAGATGCTCATGATTCAAAAATGTGATTCACTTTGTTTTGAATCAATCGCATACGAGTAATAATTTGGAAACTACTTATTAGTAGTTTTTACTTCCGATTATATTTAAAATATATCTACAAAAAAATTTAAACAAACAATTAGTTAAAAAAACTAAAATTCAACTACTAAATATCACGCTCTAAAATGTAAAAAATTTTTTACTGATGTTCAGAAGATATATGCGGTCATATGCTACATACCTTAACAAAACAATACATTCTAACAGAAAGCGATCAACAGCCCAGTGGGCAAAAGCAGGTATTTGAAGCGCTTCTAGCAGGCCATCATATGGATTTCTTAGCCCTTCCGTGCTCGTTTCCAAGCCCATAAGCTTTTTTATATGAAACGAGAAAATTTTCTAGGCCTTCCGCTCTCGCGACTCTAAAGAAGCCTGCTAAAAGCCCTTCTTTAGAATGTACATTAGAAAGAAAAGCAATATAAATATCAACTTGAAATAAAAAAACTGTTGACAAATTCCAGATTTGAACCAGCGTCCTCTCAGCCGGCGGTTTGTCATCCTACCCACTCGTCCACCTCAGTTGTTAATAAACTTCAGCTTATTTTGCATCATTACAAATGAAAGTAAGTTTTCGGTAGCGCGGGTTCGCAACCCAGCTCGGCCCAAAAAAAATTTTTTTTTTGTATTTTTTTAAAAATCTACATTTTTTTACAAATTTTTCTGTCCATTTAAAAATTTTTTTGGAATTTTTTGTAAATTTCTTCATACAAAAATAATAGAAAAGAGTTAGAATTTTTCCATATAAAAGTTTTCATATAATGTGATATGCAATGTGTTAGATTTCGGAGACCTGGGTTCGCGTCCCAACTCGGACAAATAAAAAATAATTTTTTTTTTCTTTAAGATTTGATTTTTTTTTTAATTGATCTGAGCATATATAATTTTTTAAAAATTTCTTTTAAAATTTTTTTATACAAAATAACAGGAAAAGACTCCAAACCTTCAAAAGGTAGGCCTTACAGAAGCACTCATCAATGCAGCGATCATGGAAGGTATATTGACGCCAATAAGAGCACTACTAGCATGCATTCTTTTGCGTATCGCTAGCTAAAATGCCCACTGGGAGCTTTAGGGCAAAGTGCATCACGCTATACATCTAGAGGGCGACATATGACCATACACATTAGGACGGGTCGATTTAAAAATCGCCCATTGCTCAGTGAAATTCGTATTCTAGGGATCAAAATAAGAAACTTTGCCTGAGGAACTATACCACTATAACGAATTCTAATGCCCAACTTTTGAATTATGTCCCGTAGGATCAAATTTTGAAAAATCCCTCTTTGACCCATTTAGAGTGCCCCAATCGAGTTCAAATGTATGATTGACACCCACTAACTTCGGAGGGCTGATCCACCCATGCCAGTGGCACACCCCCTGGAGCCCCCCTGGGAGTTTTGATTTGAAATGGTGATATTTTAAATGTTTGTATGGGGAACCCCGGGGGGTTCCAGGGGGTGTGCCATTGCCATGGGTGGATCTACCCTCGGTAGAGGGTGTGGGAGTCGGTCATATATTTGGATTCGATTGGGGCATTAGAATTCGTTTTAGAGGTATAGTTCCTCGGGCAAAGTTTCTTATTTTGATCCCAAGAAAACGATTTTCACTGAGCAATGGGCGATTTTTTTGCCTCCCCATAAATCGACCCGGCCTAATACACATATATAAGGTGGCATACTACCACGTATATCTTTTGGATATTACTGCGAATTAGTATTAAATACAATAAAATATATAATGTGTAAATTGTTTATTTAATAGACAAAAAAATATTGAGTAGTTAGTACATAACAATTTAGAATATTTGCTTGTTTCATACTTTTTGGAGCGTGCATTTTAGTCGTCGGGTTTTAGTTTTTTGATTTTATTTTTTCATGATTTATGGTCAGCCAGTGCTCCCAAAAGAATCATCTGCAGCGTTTACTCTTATCATCGTTGACAATGCCACAAGCGGTCAAAGGCAAAACTTACAAAAATTTAACTAATGCGATATATTCGTTCATCGGCTTTCTACCACAACGAATAAAATGCGGCTAATATTAAATCAAAATGCAATCTATTTAATCGATTGAAGTCATGTGTGAACAATACATTGTTTTTATCGAGACAATGGTTCATAGCTATGTTACGATCCGCTAGGTGGCGCTGTTGTCAAGTTATTTAAATTTTACACAATATAACATTAGAACCTTTACCCATATTTGTGGAAGACATAAAGGCTCAGAACAACGTCTGAGGTGTTCAATTCAATCCAGGTGTTCAATTGTTTTTGGTTTATCGACGTAGATAAGTGACTTTACATGACTTCAAAGAAAATAATCCATTGGGGTTAAATCACACGATCTTGGGGGCCAATTAATTGGGCCATTTCGTAAAATTATTTTTTCGTCAAAAGTTTCCTTGAGTAAATCAATTGTAGCGCCCGTTGTGTGGCATGTATCTCCGCCCTGTTGGAACCACATATCAGCAAGATTAATGCTAGCTAATTGAGGCAAAAAAAAACTGCGAACCATGTTCCTATACCGTTCACCATTAACAGTAACATTCTGATCATCATCGTTTTTGAAGACATATGGTCCAATGACTCCACCAGCCCATAAAGCGCACCAAACAGTAATTTTTTGTGGATGTATGGGCGTTTCAACAAGAGCTTGTGGATTCTCCTCACTCCAAATACGACAATTCTGTTTATTTACGTACCCATTCAACCAAAAAGGGGCTTCATCGGAAAATAAAATCTTCCATGGAAATCCAAAATCAATATCAATTTGTGCTTCAGCCCATTCGCCGAATTGGCGGCGCATACGATGGTCGTTTGGCTTTGATTCCTGCACAAGTTGAATCTTGAAAGGTTTTAAGCCAAGATCTTTTCGTAAAATTTTCCATAAAGTGGAAGGACACAACCCCAGTTGCTGAGAGCGGCGACGAATTGATTGATTAGGATCATCTTCAATGCTTTCCTGTACAGCGGCTACAGATTCTTCAGTGAACACTGTTCGGCGTCTCACGGAATGCATATTATCAGTAACAGTAAATGTGGTCCGAAAATTATCTATAGTTCTTCGAATTAACAGCTCTGAAGGACGATTATTTACGCCATAAAATGGACGAAGTGCACGATAAGTTTGACGACCAGAACCATTATTTTGATTAAAAATTTCCACAATTTGCACGCGTTGCTCTGATGTAAATCGATCCATAATGAACTGTCAAAGCAAACTAAACAAAAAACAACTATCAGCTATTAAATGGGTGGTCAAATAAAGCAGTGATGCCAAATCAAAGTTGTATTACTCTATAAAAAAAACTCCCTTTAGTACTCTCAGAAACAATATTTTTCCCAACCTTTATTGAATTGCATAAAAATGATTATAACGGACTTTTTAACAATTTTTCTTACGTTTTTTTAACATAGTTCTTACAATGCTTCATAAATTTTAATAATGCTTGCATTCAGCTATATCTATTGCTTGCAATGGAACCTTAAACTATTATGACCATAATACTTGAAATTCGTAATATGCTTCGTTCTTTTTTTTTGCAATTTTAAACCCGGATATAGATATGATACACTCAAAAATAGTAAAATACCTAGTTTTGATTTGCTTTATTTTCAGGTACTCATTTGGGAACGGCTTGAAATTGCATTCCGTAAGTTAATTTTTTTAAAAAATATTTAAATAGCCTTAAAATAATTTCTTGAAATTACTTATTTAAATTTTAGTTAAATGAAATAATTCTTTATTTGGATTAATTGACAGGAATTTATGAAGCTGAAATATGTATAAATTATGTCAAAATTTCAAATTCCTAGTATATTGTTTTTATATAAACATTTTGAATAGATTTTTAATAAATACTTACTTTAAGTTACTTTGTTGATATTTAATCAAATGTTTTTATGTTACCTGAAATTAAAAAATTAAGGTGTTTTTAAATTCATTTGTAATTTATAAAGAAAAGTTTTAAGCGATTTATATCAATGTGGCATTTTTAAAATTCAAAGTACGTTCTTAAAAATTAAGCTCTATAAATTTACGAACAAAACGCCAATGTCAACCATAAGAATATGCAAAGAATACTTTTAAGCTTAACAGTATTTTGCAAGATTTCAAAATGCTCCTTATTATTAATACCAGAAAAAAATCTTATTTCCCTGATCAACAACAACAGACTTAAGCACAAAGATTGTATTTCAATGCCTGTTGTTTTTTATTTTATTTTGTTAAACTTAATATTATTTTGACTTTTGGACCCTAAACCGTCTAAAGAAAAGCCACAATAGCAAATGTTAATACTTATTCAGACATAAATCTTAACGACAGACGTTTGGGGGTAAAAACAGAGAGTTACATTGGACGGATTGCATGAATTAGGACAATTCTTAAAGGTCAATAACAGCCGGTTGTTAAATTAAGACAGAGGTTAAAGTGTGTCGATGGCAAAGTTAGGCAGAAACATTGTTGTACTACCAGCCAAGAAATAAGTATAAGACTCTACAATGTTTGAGCGGTCATTCGAATGTATTAAATAAAACATTTTGAGATTTATCAATTTTTGTGGTTCAGCAATTCTTGGGTGTAAGAAATGTAAGAGGTTCTGATGAGAGTTTGTAAAAAAGGAATTCATAAATTAAATTTTATTATCAAATTACTGATAGCATTTTCCCAGAATCAATTTGTGTTAATATTTTATTATATCGTCTTTAATTAAATACTCCATCTTCAATTTTCATTGGCACATCTTTGATTACGTCTTCTGCCACAAATATATTACAATCCACACAGACAGCATATCGATAACTCGACTCGACTCAATTCGAGTAGACGCGACGCTACGTTATCGATATTAAATCTCTAGCATAAACGGCTAAAATGAAAATCAATAAATAAATTTCATTTCAATTCTGTTGTCAACAAAATTGTTTCGCAAGAAAACGTTGGTGACATTGACAGAGCAGCAGCATACTTGAGTTTTACCATCACCCAATCCAAAGTAATATCACCCACTCCAAAATAAACAAAATTATACACACAAATGACATTAAGTGAGTCGACAACAACAACAACAACAACAACAAGACCACAACAGCAACAAACACAAACCCTAAATATTATTGAAGAAACCAAAATATTTTTGGGCATAATTTCACTCTAATAGTTGTTAACATCATTTCAGCGAATCCCTTAAATTTCACTCTCACACACACCCACCCACAGCAAAAACGTTAAATGCAGGCAGTTCTCAACTGCTCCCCCTCGCCATCACCATGTCTGTGACAACTTTGACAGGCGCCACTGTGTATGTAAGTACGGTGCGCCACTAAACTTTAAGGGTAGTAACCGTAGAATAGCTATGCTACGTTTAACATTGATTGCCCGGCGTTTGTGACGCCGATTTATTGACTTCCTGCTTTTGTGACTCATACTGTCAGCAAAAATCACAGTAAATCCAAATCAATTGATTTTTGTACCCAAATATTGAATGTTCGACGAAATGCGATTATTATGTTTAAACATAGCTACACTGAGAAAAAAAAACATAATTTAAAATTTAACAAAAAAATTTAAAATAAAAATTTAACGCATTTGCGTTTCTACAAAACAAAATTTAAAACAAGCGAGTTTAATTTTCAACTATAAACTCATTTCTGTTTTTTGTATAATTTTCTCTTATTATTTCCTTCTAATAACAAAAAATACGTCGCTATCAGAGATTGAATTAAAAAATTATGTGGAGTAGAATCATTGAAAATTATTGCCAGACAACAGAGACCCCGATTGTACATTTGATTGTTTGAAAGTATTTTTGAATTAGTCTTACAAATATTGAACATAAGATGAAACAAAAACTAATTAATTATTTTGATATTTGAAATATTTCAAACCGCAATAAACGCAACCTTCATCAAATGAAGTCCAAAAAATTTGTTATTCGGGGGGTCCCAGGGGTCGCTAATCACGAATCTGACTTCAAAACTCGAAAAAGTTAAAAAAATGGCATCGAAAAATGGCGGGTTAATTTATTTGTTTTTAATTTAAAACATTTGTTTTCAGAATTAAAGTTTTTGCAATAAATTTTTCGTTTAAATAAATGTGTTTAAAGTAAAAATTTTTTAATGAAAGTATATTTTAAAACATTGTTTTGAAAACAAAAACTTTTGATTTATATAAAACTTTAAAAACATTTGTATATATTTTAAATGAAATTGTTTCAAGCTCTATTTCAAAAACAAATTCGTTTAATACGAACCCAATTTCATTTAATTTTAACACATATTTCCCTCAGTGTAGTTGTTATAGTTGTAGCTGCAAAGTTTCTTATTTGAACGTACATAGCACTATATTTAGAAATAGAAGTTAGTCACATTAATAGTTTAAGATTATATCTGGATTTGAAGAGGGAATAGCTATTTAACACGGGTTTGGTTTTAATAGAAAAACATTAAAGTTTTTGCTTATAATTCTCTCAACCTAATTGTATTAAATATTTATTTATTTTCTGGTTTTTTAGATTGCTGAAAACCGTGACATATCATATTAAAAATTGCTATCAATAAAATATTTCAATTAAGTAGATGCCTGAATTTAAAATGTATATAAGCTGCTCGCAGATTCTTTAAAAAACTGCGTGGGGTAATATTTTGCAGTTTATTTTGAATTTTGAGCACAGTTACGTGTCCTTTGATGAATATAAAATTTAGGATATCACTTTAGAAGAGATAAGAAGGATTCAAAATTAATTATTGAAATTTTAAAAATAGCTGTTAGCGGTACAGATTTTTTAAAATTAGCAACACATTTGATTTCAAGGGGTTCAGCATGAACAATGTTCATTGAACATGTTATCAACAGCCCAATTTGATATCACAGCTAAGTCTTCATTGACTCTAGAATATAAATCTTCATCTAGGCCCATGGACCTGGACAAGTAAAGTTGGAGGTCATCAGAGTATGCATGCATTGTGACATAGTGACACTTAAGATGTCGTTTATGAACATGGTGAATTACAACGAACCAAGTACTGATGTGCGCTTTAACAAGGATACATCTTGACCCACCCGAACTGTTTGAGTTAAAAATAACTTTTTTAGAAACGGACTGCAGATTAAGAGAACCAACAATTTTGAAAAAGTTTTCTACATAGGATTTTCATGTTTGTGGTTGTATTTTTGCTTTACTTTAGTCTTTATGCTTATGTTATTATACCATGCTTTGTTAGTGGAAGACTTACAACAGACTTTTGGACTCCATAATAATAACATAAGCATAAAGACTTAAGTAAAGCAAAAATACAGCAACAAACATGAAAACATGAAATGGGATAAAACTGAGAAATTGACACTTAAAATCTCATCGCCTCTGTGAGGCAGTGCGCTAATGCGCGAGTTACGACCCCCACTCAAACGACAACAACAAATACATATACTTCTCAGCCACCACCCAAACCATCGAGGCTCAATACGCCGCTGCAACACTTACAGTAACAATTACAACAAACACAACAACAATACCAAATTAACCAACAAGTCAAAGACATCGTTACTACATTTACAACAACAGCACAAACGGCAATTAAATCTCGGCACCCACAACAATAGCACCAGAAACAACAACATAATAAGCCCCACTGCACTACTTAAAGTGCAGCGTAATCAATAAGATATTTTAAGTGTTCCAATTTTATTTACACTCTTTCTTTATTTTTTTCCTCATAAATCGCAACTATTAAAATAGGTTCAATTTTAAAGTATAACATTAAAATCAAACTCTTGCATTTCTGATATTATGTTGCAACCATAAATTGGGCAACATTTTACGATTATTTATTCTACATATTAACCACAAGACATTAAAATGAAACCCTTGCATTTTTGATATTATGTTGCAACTATAAATTAGGCAACACTTTGCGACTATTAACTTTTACATATTAACCACATTGTATTTCTTTTACATACATTACATTTCTCCTATTTTACAATTGTATTTCTTCCATTTATATCTTTACATACTTTTACACATTTACATTTCGAAAACGAATTGGTTAGATTTTAAGAAAGAGTTGTAATAAAGTTCAGTTCTAAGTTTACAGCAGAAAAGAAAAGTGTGTTTCAATTAAACTGCTCTAAGCAAGGAACATAACTGGCGCAGTCTACGGCTTGGCGAACCATCTTGTGAATAGTGAATAATCAGTATCCTTCTTATTTGAAGAATAAGTGATAAAATAATTGTTCGAAAGAATATCGAACTAAAATTATTGTAATTATCAGAAGTTATTATCGAGAGAATATCGATACATAATATTCTGAAATAAGTGTTGACTGAATATCAGCACATTTTTTTTTTTTTTTTTTTCACAAGATCGGTTAAGTATCAACTTTTAATCGCCGTTGGAACTCAACGCTCTGAAAGGACGACTATATCAACTTTTTAATCGCCATTGGAACTCAACGCTCTGAAAGGACGACTAGCGAACAACAAGCATCATGCAGCTAAAGCAGTTAATCATCATCATCGTTGGAAGCATGTAAGTCGAAAACTGAAAAATAATTAAATAAAACAAAGCTTAAAAATAAAACAAATAAATTTTTTCAATAAAAGGGGATAAGAAAAGAAAAATTTCAATACGTTAACAATTTTATTCAATAAAAAAAAAAAAGAACAAAGAAAAAAAATTCATGTGGAAGAAAACCCAGAAAAAACGTGCAGAAAATCAGCCCTATTCAGTTTCCCTCAGTAATCTTTTTAAAAGCAGAAGCCTTAGTTCAATTCTAGAAGAACCAAGTAGAGAATTTACTATGGAAAATACAGCCCCCATCCCAACCCTTCCCACCCCTGCCCCTGTATATGTGGATATTTTTCAGTCACTTCGCATTCCAGATGCAATAAAGGATTTGCCTCAATATGATGGCAATCCTCGACTACTATACGAATTTCTAAATAACGTAGAGGAAATATTGTTACATACAAGAGGTGCTAGTCATACGCCTCAAGGACAAATACTACTAAGGGCAATACGAAATAAGATAGTCGGTCAGGCAAACGAAGTACTAAATATGTACGGAACGTCACTCAATTGGGAAAACATAAAAACTAACTTAATTCTGCATTACTCTGACAAAAGATCGGAGACTTCACTTATTAGGGATTTACACAACTTACGACAATACAACAAAACTGTAGAAAATTTTTTCAGTGAAATAATAGAAATTCAGGCTACACTGTGCAACAATATTTTGATACACGAAAGTGATCAAAATGTTGTAGCAGCAAAAAAAGAACTATTTGCGGAAATGTGTCTAAACTCATTTTTAAGTGGTCTTAGAGAGCCACTTGGCTCAAACATTAGGGCTATGAGGCCAGAATCCTTGGCCACTGCTTTAGCCTACTGTATAAAAGAACAAAATATTCATTACATGAGATCAGAAAGAAACACATATCAGAGTAAACAATATAAGCCATATAATACGTTCAATAAATATCCAGCAAGAATGCAAAACCCACGTAACTTTACACCAAATACGTCTAACTATAATCCAAACACATCAAATTACTACCAAAACACATATAACCCAAACCAGTCCCGATTTAATAACCCACAAACATACAATAGGTTTAATCCTAATCATAACCCTTTTAGAAATAACCACAACAATAATAACAATTCGTCATTTTCTGCCAGACAACCACAACCAGAACCAATGGACACAAGTTCAGGTTTTACAAACACTAAAAACTCCACTGTATCTCAAAGGAATAATAATTCCGATGTAAGCATGCGTTCTAAATTTTCCAGGATGACAAGACCAAGAACAGAAGAATTTCATAACATAAATAAAAATCCAAGGACCCAACGCCCCAATACCTCTTACCAACAACAATTAGATCAATATACAGATGACTCAATAGAAGACATCAATAACATTGAAGATGATCAAAATTTTTTCCGATCAGCCTCACCGAACCAACAGGATACATAGACGTAAATAGACATGGATCTGAGCTAGCATATGTTAACATATCATCCCCTTTTGGTAGACCATTGAGATTTCTTATAGATACGGGAGCGTCAGCCTCATTTATTAATCCCGAATTCATACATAAAGACGATATTAAAAAATGTAAATTAACTTCAATCTCTACTATACTTGGAAAATATACTCTTAATGAGCAAGTATCATTACCTATATTTCGTGAATTCAATCAACGCGGTAATCTCATATTCCTTCTCTTCAAATTCCATAATTATTTCGATGGACTAATCGGACTTGATGCCCTTACTCAACTCGGTGCAACAGTTAATCTTGTTAGCAAATCACTTAATACACAAAACTCAACTATTAATCTACAATTTAAACCAAATATAATATCAAAAAAATACTTGATTGCACCTAGATCTAAAACAGTTATTGAATTGCCAGTAGACACTCAAAATGGATCAATTTATCTCAGAAACACAGAACTTAAACCTAACTTAGTTATATCAGAAGGTATATACGAATCAAAAAACTGGGTTGCTTCACTGGAAGTAATAAATTTTTCTGAAAATGAACAATCCCTTTTTCTTGAACAGCCTCTTAAAGTAAACCCTTACAACACTTCTGACTTTGTCGAATTAAATAATATAAACCCAGATAATACTTGTGACCCAAACCACTTTGTAGACTTATCAGAAATTCTCAGATTAGACCATCTGAATTCAGAAGAAAAACAAAAGTTATTGAAACTCTGTAAGAAAAATAACGACGTATTCTACAAAGAAGGAGAACAATTAACATTCTCCAACGAAATTAAGCACAAAATATCCACAACAGATGACATTCCAATTTACACCAAATCGTACAGATATCCATACGTCCACAAAGACGAGGTACAATGTCAAATCGCAAAAATGCTTCAACAGGGAATAATCCGCCATAGCTATTCCCCTTGGAGTTCTCCCGTTTGGATCGTTCCAAAGAAAAAGGACTCCAGTGGAAAACAAAAGTGGCGCCTCGTCATAGACTATCGGAAGCTTAATGAAAAAACAATATCAGATAGGTACCCGCTCCCCAATATAAATGAAATTCTGGATAAACTAGGTAAATGTGTATATTTTTCTACGCTTGACTTAGCAAGCGGTTTTCATCAAATAGAAATGCATCATAAACATATACAAAAAACTGCGTTCACAGTAGAAGGTGGTCACTATGAATACATAAGAATGCCATTCGGTCTAAAGAACGCTCCATCAACGTTTCAGAGAGTGATGGACAATGTTCTTAGAGAATTAGTAGGAAAAATTTGTCTTGTCTACCTAGATGATATAATAATCTACTCAACTTCTCTTCAAGAACATCTTGAAAGTCTTGAAAAAGTTTTTGAAAAATTACGTTCGGCAAACTTCAAAATCCAACTAGACAAGTCAGAGTTCCTGCATAAAGAAGTAGCGTTCCTGGGACACATTGTATCAACAGATGGTATCAAACCAAATCCTTCCAAAATAGAAGCCATCCAAAATTATCCAATTCCGCAAACTAGGAAACAAATTAAAGCTTTTCTTGGGTTACTAGGTTATTACCGAAAATTCATTAAAGATCTATCAAAACTTATAAAACCTCTTACTGAGTGCCTAAAAAAAGACAAGAAAATCGTAATTAATGATCGATATATACAGGCATTCAATACATGTAGACACCTTTTAACAAATGACCCAATACTGCAGTATCCAGACTTCTCCAAACCGTTTATTCTCACAACAGACGCTAGTAATTATGCTCTAGGCGCAGTCTTATCCCAAGGCACTATAGGCAGTGATAAGCCAGTTTGCTACGCGAGTAGAACGCTTTCCGACTCGGAAACAAATTATTCTACTATAGAAAAAGAGTTACTCGCCATTATGTGGGCGACTAAGTACTTTCGGCCATACCTTTATGGTAGAAAATTCAAGATAGTTACTGACCATAGACCTCTAACCTGGCTTATGAGTTTGAAAGAACCCAACTCTAAACTCATTCGCTGGCGCCTTAAATTAGAGGAGTATGATTACGAGATAGTCTATAAAAAGGGAAAGCTTAATTCAAATGCCGACGCTTTAAGCAGAATAATACAGGATAAACCAAACACTAACGTGGACGTAAACATTAACGATACAGAATCTAATCACGCTACAAACGGAAGCACAATTCACTCTGCTATAGAAAATCTCAACGATGGAATAGCTATTTCCGAAAAACCACTAAACGATTTTAATCTACAAATAATTCTACAAATATCAAGCCAAGCACCTGAAATCACAGTCGAAATTCCATTTAGAAATAAACAAAGACGCATAATCCGAAAAACTAATTTTAATGAAGACAGTATTACTCAAATTTTAAAAAACTATATGGCACCTAATAAATTATCTGCCATCTATACGGATGACGATACATTCAGAATAGTCCAGGATGTATACTCCAAATATTTTTCACATACCCAAATATTCCGTGTAATACGCTGCATGGAAATATTACAGGACATAACACAAAGCGACGAACAAGAACAGTTGATTAGGGATTATCACAATCGACATAACCATAGAGGAATAAATGAAACACATTTGCATCTCAAAAGAAAGTACTACTTTCCATTTATGAAAAATAAAATCACACAAACAATTAATAACTGCGAAACCTGCAAAACTCAAAAATACGATAGGAATCCCCCTAAAACAAAATTTGAAAAACCAGAAACACCTATTAAGCCACTCGATATTTTGCACATCGATATATATACAATTAACAATCACCCTATCTTAACAATAATTGACAAATTTTCTAAGTTCGGAGCAGGTTATAATCTACAATCGAAAAATAGCGTATCCATCCTAAAAGCATTAAAAACATACATCAGTGTTTACGGTACACCTCGAAAAATTGTATGTGACCAAGGTCAAGAATTTATGGCAAATATATTTAAGGACTTCTGTCGTCAGTACCAAATAGAACTGCATTTTACGTCATTCCAACAATCGAGTAGTAATTCTCCAGTAGAGCGTATGCATTCCACTTTAACTGAAATTTACAGAATTTTACTTACAACTCGAAAAGAAAACAATCTATCTCTTGAACATGACGAAATTTTAGCAGAAACATTTATAACTTACAATAACGCAATTCACTCCGCCACCAAACACACTCCCTACGAGTTATTTTTTGGCAGAACATACAAATTCAATAACATAATTTCATTTCACAATGAACACGAATACCTTCAAAAGTTAAAAGAATATCAGGAGATTCTATACCCAAAAATATGTGAACAGCTTAAACAAATTACAAGCCTTAACATAGATAAAATCAATGTAACTAGAGACGAACCCGAAAATTTCGACAGCAACAAAACCATATTTAGAAAAGAAAATAGAAGAAATAAAATGACTCCTAGATTCACAAAACATAAAGTAAAACGCAATAAAAAAGTCACATTAACCACAATAAAAGACCAAAAATTACACAAATCCAAACTAAGAAAACAAAATAAACCATAAATTTTAACATTATACCTCGAATTTTTTTTTCCAATAGGCACTTTTAGCTTGCATTATATTTGTATATTTTCACTTTTTAGGGTACAACTGGTCATTGGACAGTTAATAGAGATTCATAACGTCAAAGATAACCAAGGTATAATTCCACTCAGACTCGGACCGGCACGAGTAGTAAAAGGGTATAACAATTTAATCCATATAATCGACCTAGACAAATACCATGAAAACATTAACAAATTATCCACTACCTTTACTGAAATTAAAGCACAAGGTATACAACCAAATCTTATAAAAGTAACTGAAATGAAACTTTTCGAACTAAAGAATAAAATTCAAACACTATCACCTGTTGCTAGACAAAAAAGGGGTATCTTGAATGGACTAGGATCAGTAGTAAAGTTTATTACAGGAAACATGGATGCGGTTGATGCACAAAATTTAAATAATGAAATAACAAAATTAAAAGAAAATGAAGAAAACTTACAAAAAGAATCGGTCAATCAAAACAAATTGAATATGCAAATGATCGCAAGATTTAAAAATATTACTGAACACATGAATAATGAACATAGCACAATTGAAAAATTTGTAAACAAATATTCAAAAGAAACAGCCAATAAAATTAAAAGAAATGAAAATATTCTAGAAGAAATGCAATATCTTAACCAACTTAACTACAATATAGATATTTTATTCAATCATATCACAGACATAGCAGAAGCCATACTATTAGCCAAACTAAACATTATATCCAAGCTTATATTAAACCAAAAAGAGTTACAAGAAATTAGAAATTATATGATTAATCAATCCATTAAAATTGAAACAGATGAAGAAATATACGAACTATTACAATTACAAGCATATTATAATCATTCTAATGTCATATTCAATGTTCAAATACCTAATCTTTATACAGAAAATTATCAGCTATATCATATTATACCTACCCCTATAAACATAACAAAGCAAATAATAACAAAATCATACATAACTTACAATAACAAAACAATTCAGTTTTTCGACAAAACATGCCAAAGAATATCTAAAATATACTTTTGCCAAAAACCAATCCAAAAAGAAAACACTCAAGAATCTAAATGCCTGGGGCAGCTCATGCAAAATCAACCTGGACACTGCGACCTGTATGACCTCGGAAAGATAACAACAATCTTCCAGCCAGAAGCCAACTTTATCGTCTATATTAATATACCCTATACACTAATAAATTCTACTTGCAGTCAAAGACAATACACAGTTGAAGGTACCGGTGCTATTCATTTCCAGAACTGCGACATCGCTATAAGAGGTATCATCTACAAGAGCAATGTTGGAATTTTCTGGGACGAGATACATATCCTGCCAATAACACACTCAGGAATACAAGCCCT
Organism: Dichetophora obliterata; assembly: GCA_963920525.1. Lineage (NCBI taxonomy): Eukaryota > Metazoa > Arthropoda > Insecta > Diptera > Sciomyzidae > Dichetophora > Dichetophora obliterata. The sequence continues at coordinate 38,490,352 of OY986436.1, forward strand.
GTCAGTAACCGAAGCCCTAAACTTGGAAAAACTTCGCGACCATCAAATCGAAAGCTACGCATCAGTTAAACACCTCAGCACAATTACATATGCCCAAGACGCACTGCAATATACGTTAATTGTAATCCTTGTCCTGATCTTCATTTACGTCCCTAGGAAAATAATGGCATCAATTTATACACCGCAAACCAATTTCGTAAGGGCCACTGCACAATCTTTATGGCCCTCACTTCATACTGGGGGGGGAGGAGTTACGACCCCCACTCAAACGACAACAACAAATACATATACTTCTCAGCCACCACCCAAACCATCGAGGCTCAATACGCCGCTGCAACACTTACAGTAACAATTACAACAAACACAACAACAATACCAAATTAACCAACAAGTCAAAGACATCGTTACTACATTTACAACAACAGCACAAACGGCAATTAAATCTCGGCACCCACAACAATAGCACCAGAAACAACAACATAATAAGCCCCACTGCACTACTTAAAGTGCAGCGTAATCAATAAGATATTTTAAGTGTTCCAATTTTATTTACACTCTTTCTTTATTTTTTTCCTCATAAATCGCAACTATTAAAATAGGTTCAATTTTAAAGTATAACATTAAAATCAAACTCTTGCATTTCTGATATTATGTTGCAACCATAAATTGGGCAACATTTTACGATTATTTATTCTACATATTAACCACAAGACATTAAAATGAAACCCTTGCATTTTTGATATTATGTTGCAACTATAAATTAGGCAACACTTTGCGACTATTAACTTTTACATATTAACCACATTGTATTTCTTTTACATACATTACATTTCTCCTATTTTACAATTGTATTTCTTCCATTTATATCTTTACATACTTTTACACATTTACATTTCGAAAACGAATTGGTTAGATTTTAAGAAAGAGTTGTAATAAAGTTCAGTTCTAAGTTTACAGCAGAAAAGAAAAGTGTGTTTCAATTAAACTGCTCTAAGCAAGGAACATAACTCGCGCTTGCACGGCGTATCACAAAGATTTCTGATGAAGCCTTTAGCAGGGCCGAAATTGCAATGAAATCAGCTGGTGATTTTTTCCTTTTCATATTGAAAACGTTGTTGTTGTTGTTTCTTTGGTAAGATTCGTTAGAACAATTAATTGTTCTAACTTTGTCCTTAAGCTCAATAAACGATTTTAAACTATCAAACAACTAGAATTTGTATTTTAAATCAAGTGATTTAAAATCAATGATTTAAAGTATCAAACATTTAGAATTTGTTTTTAAATCATATAAAATCAACATAATAAATAACAAGGTCATTTAGAAAAAACTTTAGAAAAATAAATTTAAAAAACTGAATGTTTTCCCAAAAGTCGGCTTAAAAAAATTGTTTTTCTGTCATAAAAATTATCCAAATTGGATAATTTTTCGTAGACTTAATAAAATTTCTATCAATCTGCCAGCATTTAAATTTGGGAAAATTGCAGCGATCTAGGCGAGGGAAAAGCCTCTGATTCAAAAGCGAAAAAAAAAATAAAGGATATTCTGAATAAAGTATACTTATTTTAAATCAAGCACTAACTTTGAAGAAAAACCGGATTGCAAATTCTTCTTAAGAAATTGCTTTTACATAAGAATATCTTATGGTCAAAAGTTTTTAATGAATTTAAAGAGGATACTCGGTATAAAACATTTATTTGATACTCCTTCAAATTCACGTTTTTTAACAGGCGTCTACCCATTTTTAGGATTTTTTCACGTCACGTGCTTAAATTATATCCAGAATTCAGAATCAAGCATTGCAGAGAGGTTCTGGAATATGTTTAGAAAATGAAAGGAGCCCAAAACCCATCTATGCATGTACGTCTTTGTATATTTACTATTATAAAAGCCTATCCTATGACAGGTCCTTCGCACACTTTCTTTTTGGAGCCTTTTGCCGAAAGCACCTTTTTTCTCTTATTAAAGCTTTATTTTTTTATACACTTGATTTTTGCAAAATACAAATGTACCACTTTAAATAACACAACAGTGTGTCTTGTAAAATTACTTTGCTCTCAAAAAATATATATGAATAATTACAATTTGAGAATGACTGTGTGCGGAGCAGTATGCTTGCCTTTTATGCATTAAGATGTGCAGACTTTTAGGCTAACAGCAAAGAGTAGTAAAGAGTTGTCAGTTCTGCACAGTTGCGTTTGTGCAGAAATTTGTGATTAGTGAGTGTTGGACGAATGTGGATGTGAAGGAAGGCGATAAAATCGAAATTTGTCGCCTGACTTTGATCAGCTGTGCTTAGCTGACGTTGCTTTGTGGTTTCGACGCTTAGCGAAGAATGATCTGTATGAGTGCGAAGAAATAGAAAATAGAAAGCGTGTGATGAAGCGAAAAGAAAATAGTTTGCTATTGTTTCTTTTCGCGTCGGTATGACTTTTTTTGTTTCCTATAAGAATCTTGCACTCATATGAATGTTTACATTTTTTTAGCTAGATTGGATTTGGTAAATTGAATGAATTTACCAATTTCAATCTTTTTAAATGATGAGAACATTTTTATGCCCTCCTTTACCTATAAATTTATTTTAATTCTTGCAGGTAAGAAATGTTTTATTTGAAGCTACATTTTTTATCAATTTCCAGGTACTATTAAGAATTCAGCCAATTTTTTCATTTGAAGCTAAATTTTTTCTCAATTTCTAGGTACTATATGAATTTAGGAATTTTTTTGATTTGAAGCAAAATTTTTTTGCTACATTGGATTTGGTAAATTAAATGAATTTACCAACTTCCAGCTATTTAAATGATGATAAATTGATTTACATGATTTCAATTTTTAGCTACATTGGATTTGGTAAATTAAAGGAATTTACCAATTTTCCTCTTTTCAAATTATTATAAATTTTTAAGCTACACAGTATATACACATATATGAGATGTATATACATACTTTCTTTATGTAAAAATATATATACAAATTTCTGTCAATTGTTGCAGGTATTTAGAAAATTATTATTTTATTTTAAACAAACTCAGAATGTTTACGAAAGTGTTTAAAATATTAAATACCATAAAAAAGTTTGAAACATTAAAATTTAAGTATTTTGTTGTGTTTTCAAATCCAAAATATAAAACTAATTGTGTTTGTTTAATAATCCAAAAATGGTATTAATATTTAAAGATATTTTTTCTCATTTTAATTACCTTCTTTAAACAGTAATTGTTATGGTGACATAAAGTTTCTTGTTTTTTTTTATTTTGAGATTTTATTAAAATTTTGTATAAAATCTATTTGCTGAAGGTATTTAAAGATTTTTTAATTTTAGCAAACAGATTTTTCAATAAATTAATAAAATTAATCAACTAATAAAGGAAGCAATAAATTCATCTTTTTATGAACTATGAGTTTATTTATAGATTTTTTAATATATTAATAAAATTAATCAATTAATAAAGAAAGCAATAAATTCATCTTTTATTCATTTAATAAAGCAAAATTATGTCTGACATACATATTAATTTATTTTGCAGTTTTGGTTTTCAATTGTTGGTGTTTTAAAACTTACCTCATTTTATTCTTCTAATTCAATAAAAAATTAATACATTTTTGAACTGGCTCTTATTATTTAATATAATACGGTGCTTATTATGTAATATAACTAGCTGGAACCCGGCGCGTTGCTGCCACGCCCCCGTTGCCAAACTTCCATAAAATGTTATCAGTGAACCTGCATTGGGTTGATCTAAATTTGGGTTGAATGCGAGGTGCCACGCCCCTTTGTTTAACTCCCATAAAATTTTATTAGTGAAACGGCATGTGTAAATCGTGGTAGAATAATGAATTCTTAGGCTATAACTTCAAAGCTATTCGATATCGCAAATCGCATATTTGGGTTTTATGGGAGGTGACACGCCCCCTGAATGGCGTGTGTAAATTGTGGTAGAATACCGAATTCCGAGGCTGTGCGAGCTGTAACTGAAAAGCTATTCGATATCGCAAATTATGGGAGGTTGCCACACCATACGTCCATAAAATGTTATCAGTAAAACGACATGTGCAAATTGTGCTCGAATACCGAGGCTGTGGAGGTTTATAACTCCAAAGCTATTCGATATCGCAAATTCTGGTTGCAAGGGAGGAGCCACGCCCCTTGTACAACGCCCATAAAATGTTATCAGTAAAACAGCACGTGTAAATTGTCGTCGAATACGTCGTCTGAGCTGGAATTGAACCCGGGCTACCGCAGTTCTTTAGCTTAGGAGCCACGCACTCTACCCACTAGGCTACGACCGCCACCAAAATTATATGATGTAAATATTGTACATAAATTTTTGAGGTTACAATAACCGTTTATTAAATTACTTTATGTAATTTACATATCTGTAAATACTGTAAATATTGGAAGTTTATTTAATACTTTTACTTTTCTAGTTTTAAGTTGTAAATATTTACTTTATTATATTACTTAGGTTAGTTAAATACATTCAAAGTGTTTGCCTTAGTTGATAATTAATTACATTATGTAATAAGTTTTCAATTTAGTTTTAAGTTATTACATTCTGTAATAAGATTTTCATTTAGGTTTAAATTATTACATTATGTAATAAGATTTTCATTTAGTTTTAAATTATTACATTATGTAATAAGATTTCATTCTAGGTTTTAAGATATTATATTATATAATAAGCACCGTATTATATTAAATAATAAGAGCCAGTTCAAAAATGTATTAATTTTTTATTGAATTAGAAGAATAAAATGAGGTAAGTTTTAAAACACCAACAATTGAAAACCAAAACTGCAAAATAAATTAATATGTATGTCAGACATAATTTTGCTTTATTAAATGAATAAAAGATGAATTTATTGCTTTCTTTATTAATTGATTAATTTTATTAATATATTAAAAAATCTATAAATAAACTCATAGTTCATAAAAAGATGAATTTATTGCTTCCTTTATTAGTTGATTAATTTTATTAATTTATTGAAAAATCTGTTTGCTAAAATTAAAAAATCTTTAAATACCTTCAGCAAATAGATTTTATACAAAATTTTAATAAAATCTCAAAATAAAAAAAAACAAGAAACTTTATGTCACCATAACAATTACTGTTTAAAGAAGGTAATTAAAATGAGAAAAAATATCTTTAAATATTAATACCATTTTTGGATTATTAAACAAACACAATTAGTTTTATATTTTGGATTTGAAAACACAACAAAATACTTAAATTTTAATGTTTCAAACTTTTTTATGGTATTTAATATTTTAAACACTTTCGTAAACATTCTGAGTTTGTTTAAAATAAAATAAAAATTTTCTAAATACCTGCAACAATTGACAGAAATTTGTATATATATTTTTACATAAAGAAAGTATGTATATACATCTCATATATGTGTATATACTGTGTAGCTTAAAAATTTATAATAATTTGAAAAGAGGAAAATTGGTAAATTCCTTTAATTTACCAAATCCAATGTAGCTAAAAATTGAAATCATGTAAATCAATTTATCATCATTTAAATAGCTGGAAGTTGGTAAATTCATTTAATTTACCAAATCCAATGTAGCAAAAAAATTTTGCTTCAAATCAAAAAAATTCCTAAATTCATATAGTACCTAGAAATTGAGAAAAAATTTAGCTTCAAATGAAAAAATTGGCTGAATTCTTAATAGTACCTGGAAATTGATAAAAAATGTAGCTTCAAATAAAACATTTCTTACCTGCAAGAATTAAAATAAATTTATAGGTAAAGGAGGGCATAAAAATGTTCTCATCATTTAAAAAGATTGAAATTGGTAAATTCATTCAATTTACCAAATCCAATCTAGCTAAAAAAATGTAAACATTCATATGAGTGCAAGATTCTTATAGGAAACAAAAAAAGTCATACCGACGCGAAAAGAAACAATAGCAAACTATTTTCTTTTCGCTTCATCACACGCTTTCTATTTTCTATTTCTTCGCACTCATACAGATCATTCTTCGCTAAGCGTCGAAACCACAAAGCAACGTCAGCTAAGCACAGCTGATCAAAGTCAGGCGACAAATTTCGATTTTATCGCCTTCCTTCACATCCACATTCGTCCAACACTCACTAATCACAAATTTCTGCACAAACGCAACTGTGCAGAACTGACAACTCTTTACTACTCTTTGCTAACAGTTTGAGAGTCATTGGACACGGAGCAGAATGCTTGCCTTTTATATATTAACATTCACACGTTTTGAATGAAATTTTTTTTTTTAAATAACTCATATAATAGGTATGTTTCCAAACTCGATTTTAGTAACTTGCATGCTGCTAGAACTGATGCATATTGAAAAAAGAAATAAGTTAGTTGATGCCCATGCAGGGAATAATTCAAGAACAGCGACAACTCTAATTCTTAATTTTTGCGGATTATATGGATTTTAACCTCCTAAATCCAAATCTATATATTTCAGGCCGATCGCAATTGGTTTATGAGTTCAGGGTTTCCAAAACTGAAAAAAAGGTCTAAAAGTCTTGCTGGTTTTATTCATTGTACAAAATAAAATATTGGGAAATTTTTGTATTATTTGAAAAGAGGAAAACTTGGGGCTATGTAGTAATTAATGCGAATTATTTAAGGACAAGGGAGCTCTCACATTATTTTATTATTTTATTTACTAAATAACTAAGAATATTAGTTTAAAAACATTTTTTTTTAAAATTACTTGAAAAAAAAATTATATTTGAAAATGGTTCGGGCATGATACGAGAAAGATTCTTACCCCATCTTTGAAAAAAATATTATATAATTTTCTTATGTGTACAAGCGTGTGTCAATCAGCGTATCATGATAACAAAATTAGTACCAAAAATCTCAGAAAATATAATTATATAGGTTACATTCTCTTAATGTGCATTCTAGACTCCTTTATGCCTTTGCCTCCCCCCTAGAACAAATCCTGCGGACGCCCTTGACCACAGCAGTAATGCAACTGTACCTATGAGATTAAATATGCTCAAGTGGTGGGATATATGCTCGGCCATGAGCACCACACCTCTGTGTGTGACGCTTCAGTTGTAGTTCGCCTCATACATTGTTCTTCGGACCAACCCAGTGGGTAAATTTAGGAGTCCGAAGGCCTTCTAGCAGGCCTGCGTTAGGTTTTAAATGGCCTTCCACACTCCTTGCAAACACCGTTTTATTGCTTGTATGAAATGGGAACATTTGTCAGGCCTTCCGCTCTCCTTGCTCAAAAGAGACCTGCCAGAAGAGCTCTTTCGAGAAGTCACGTTAGAAGGAAAAGCTATATAAATATCAACTTGAAATTAAAAATGACTAACAATTTCAGAATTGAACCATGGTCCCCAGAAAATTTATTTTGTTGTTTTTTTTTTAAAATCTACGTTTCTTTACAAACTATTCTGTGTATTTTTTTTTGGAATTTTTGGAATTTTTTTTGTAAATTTTTTTCATATAAAAAAATAATATTAAAAGAGTCAGAACCTTCAAATGGTAGGCTTTACAGAAGTACTCATGAATGCAGTAATCATGGAGGGTGTATTGACGCCAATAAAAGCAGTGCTAGCATGCCTTCTTTTGCGAAGCACTCGCTAAAATGTCCACTGGGAAGACAAGAAAACACCAAGACAGTCGATTTTACGAAAAGAAAGGCAAAACATTATAAGCTATTTTAATTTTCTCTGTTAGTTGTAAGATTCATTATGTGCTTAGAATGTGCGTGATTTGAAGCTTATCTTGACAAAATAAAAACAGGACAGCATTACATTTTTTAAAAATTTATAAATTTATATTTAAAATAAGTGAAATAAGTATAAGCAAAATACTTTGTGCATTTTTTTTTAAAAAGTAGTGCTAATTTTCTAGGAATGAATTATAAATAGTAATAGAACAATTATCAACAAATTCGATGCTGGGATTCTTCAATTTAATATGATAATTGCTTGTGAACAGAATTTCTTCTGTGATATTAAAATAGAAATTGTTTTTAAATTTTACTAAACTTGTACTATTTTAAAAATAAACGTTCTAAAACTGTTTGTTGTTGCAGGAATTAATTTTTTTTTTTGTATATTTTCTCCAATGCTAAAAATACTTAGTTGCGAAGAATTCTATTGAATTGATGCTTAGTCAAGCAACCTTCATAGTCTCGTTGGGTATCTGATACACAATATTGTATATGGGTAATGCTCGTATCTTGATTTGGTCAAAATACAGTATATTTGCCTCAAAAATCCGAAAAATATAGTATTTCAATTTTCAAAAAACAGTATTTTTTACAGTATTCATTTTATTCAATGAAAATTACAGAAAAGAGCTAATTAGTAACTTTCAACTTTTGTATTTATCCTTTATAGAAATTTGACGAAGCAAGTCCGGCTTTGTTTTAAGGTATTTGTAGAAATCAACGCATTCATACTTCAAGTTACATTTTACGATCATAATCGCCTTCAACGTTTCCACATCCAATCGAGTTTTGTCTGATGTCCATGTTTTGTTTACCGCAGCAAAGATTCGCTCGACCGATGCTGAAGTGGCTGGCAAGCATAGAATGTATTCAACGATCGTAGCCATTTCTTTGTATTCAGAATCAACGTTTTCGAAATGAGTAAATATTTCGACCCAACGATTCACAATCGAAACGTTGCCATCCTTCCACTGCGAGATTTTCTCACTCGTACAGTAGTTTTTAACATATCGGAATTGCGAGTGCAAATTTGCGGCATTTTCGTTGGCATTGCACAGATTGTTTTCGCTCAACTTGTTCATAACCTCTTGTACATCACTCCATTTTGGTGTTTCTTTCAATGATGCCCACGCAAAAAGTTTCAGCGGCTGAAATGGTGCTGCCCAAAGGAGGAAATAGGAGAGTGCAGAGTCTGCAAATTAGTAGAAAAAATTTGTATCAAATCATTGAAGAGCTGTACAAAAGCAGGCAAAATATTACCGAAAAATTCGTTGCAGATAGCAGCCATCTCTTCTGAATTGTATCCATCGTCAATAAGTCTTTTTTACTCAGCTGCTGTTGCTGGTGACAAAAAATCCTCTTCTTTCCGCATTTTCAGTGTTCCTTCAAGGTCATTTAAAGATTGTGCCACTTCAATTGCCGTGACATCATCACCTTCAATCTTTAGCACGTATTTAACGAACAATTCAGCCTAAAAAAATAGAGGAAAATATTAAGTTAAGTGAAGTTGTCAGAATTACATAATAAAAAAGTTTTTTACCTGTTCTTGCACGAACATCAACCAAAATTTCGATGATTCGTTTCTCAAAAACTCCTTCAGCTGCTTTTCTTCCTCTTTCATGTGCAAGGAAATACGATTGGAGAGCATCATAGAGTTCCAAAATACGTTTGATAGCTGGTGCAAGAGCCAAGAATCGTGTTTTTGCATATCCGAGCAATTTGTCATATTCCACATCTGCATCTTGACAAAATTCCTTCAGTGCCGTCACGCGTACAGTATTACGGTAAAAATGGGAATATATTTTAACAACAACCCATTCTACGTCGAATGGTATCTCGTCACATGCAAATTTTAATGCGTTGTGTGTAATGTGAGCGACACAGCCGATGCCAATCAAATGCGGGAGCGACTGCTTTAATCGGTAAAAAACATTATTCTGGCCGCCACGAGTGTCTCCACCAAAATTAACTTTTGCATTGTCGCCGCAGAAGCAAACGATTTTTAACTTCAGATCGAATTTACTGGCGGCCGATTCTATGAGCTCGGATATAATAGTAGAAGTTTCACCAGCTTCTTCGGTTAGATTCAAAACTCTAACACGTACACCGACAGTCGGAATGAAATATCGAACGAGCACGGGAAAAAGTTTAATATTTCCATTGTTCGATGCATCAGTGTAGATTGATACAAAACTACATTCTTTCAAATCTTGTTCAAGCAATTTTTGGGCGTGCGATGCGAAAACATTGACGACTATTGATTGACATTTCTTCTGAGAACACGAAAACTTTTTTATATGAAAACACGATTTAAATATTTTCGTGGCACAATCCGACGACTTGAAACTGTGATTGGAATTTACCACATGATAGGCCCACACTCCTTCCATTGCCGCTATATGTGCATCCAAATCCGACGTAAAATGTGATTTTATGGACGTGCTGGCAGAAGCAGCATTTAAAGCATGTCTATGTTTTTTTGCCGTAACATGTCGCGCAATATCCGCGTTACCACCAGATGCAATTGAAAATGTACTTCTACACACTCTGCAAAAAACATCACTTTCACTTTTTGCTGCTTTTTCGAGAAAGGAATACTTTTCACGAAGTTTTTCGGTCAATATATTTTTAGCTTTTGTTTTCGACATTTTTTATTCTTCTAAATTAGTAATCGAGAGCAAACTCCAAGTGACGCGCGTTGAATATGAAAGAATAATGACAAGGCAACAATTAAAAGGGAAAGAAAGAGACAGCTATATATGATATGTTGCTATGTACGCTTCGATTTTCGCCGTTTACATGTGTCAATATTCGCAACGTTTGAATTCGCTTTGACTGTGTTGCCATTGTTGTGTCTGATATTTTGAATTTAAGTTGACTTTCGGAGCGTTAAAAAAATTAAAATTTCATTTTTTTTTCTCCAGCGAAAAAACAGTATAGTAAAATACAGTATTTTGGGGAAAAATGCAGTATGCAGTATTTGGATTGAAATTACAGTATAATACTGCGAAATACAGTATAGATACGAGCATTATATATGGGTCATTCAGAACACCATTCATTTTACAAACAGAACACCATTCTGACCGCCACCTTTTTGATTTGCATGAACTTTTTTTTACGGGTTCTATATCAAAAAAAAAAAAAAGAGACACGTGTTCAAGGATTTTTTTTTTTATCAATAGAGGGCGTTAAAAGTTTGAGATTTTCGTGATTTTTTTTATGATATGAGGCGAGAATATGAGGTGTACTTTGCAGCGCCGTCGTCAGGTACCGCGCGAACTTATTTAAGTTTTTTGCAATAGTAATAATCATTTCTCCATCGATAAAAAAAATCGTTTTTTATATAAAATTTTACGTAGAAAACTATGGTTATGTTCAAAACACGCTAAGTAACACGGTAAGATTGATTAAAATTTATTTAAAAATTTTAATTGCGTATAACAATATGAAATTTTTCATACAAATTTTTAAACTATTTTTTTTCTTTTCAAAATTCACTTTTCATCTTCAAAATGAAACAAAACATTCTCTCTAGCTTAAACAGAACCGAAGTTATGAGTTTTTGAAAATTAGTCTCCATGGCAAAAATCACGAAAATCTCAAACTTTTAACGACCTTTATTTTCAAAAAAAAAAAAAGAATCCTCGAACAAGTGTCTCTTTTTTTTTGATATAGAACCCGTAAAAAAATTTCATGCACATCAAAAATCGGTCGGTCATTTTTTGTTCAAATCTGAAAGGTTTGTAAAAGAATGATTAATATATGGTATTAACAACAATACCAAAACTAAGATAAATGTCAATGCCAGTGAGCGATGCGACAAAGTAATACCATTGGCATAAACGGAAATGCAAATGGTGCAATGCAAACGGTATTTCAAATTAATCCATTGTAGCTACGAAGAAATAAAAATATTATTATTATTTTTTTTATATGCAATTTATGTAGATATAATTTACCTCTTGGTCTATTAGACACATATCGAGAGCATTTCTTTAAACTCTTATTTTATGGCCTTGTATGTTTGACAAAAAATCAATGTTTCTAATATACGCCTGAAAATGTTGTCTTTCCATTGCAAGCATATAAGCTGCATACGGTGTGGTATAAATCTCTAGAAAACCAAATATAAGGTAATGTCATTAAACCTTGCGTGAACCTTTCCTCTGGACTATAATCTTTGTTGTAGAAGTAACATTGAATTTCATCGTTAAAGTCTACGATAACTATAAGCAAATTATTGAGCAAACAGCTAAAAAATGGCATTGCATATTTAGTCATTTGAAAAGGTAGGCTTTCAATCTGCCTTCCAATTTCTATCAGTTTGAATGGAAATTTTGGTTGTTCATCAGTTTCTGTTACAAGCAGACTCAAGTAATCACCCATGAAATTATTTAGATGTTTGCAAAACTGCCATATGGCTACAATGCACAACAAATGTGCGTGGTAAAACAGCTCGTTATAATATAAAAAGTGACTATGACGCATCCATATGGTTCGATGACATTCCACAGCAAGTCTGAGGTTGGTACGGTGAGAATTTTGAGGAACCAACGCAAGCTTATAAGCATCATGGCTTAACTATCCATGCCATTTCTGCGAAAGCATACCTGTTAATTTACAGCAGCAATTTTTCGGAATTTAGCTTAATTGTGCATGATTCACTTTTCATTTTCCACAACGATTCTGGCTCATAATTAAATTTGATAATAATATGAAAAAACCTTACGTGTAAAAAATTATCATTTGCTTCACATTGGCGGATGAATATTCAATAATTTCATACTTGCGCCAAATTAAAAGTTTTAAAGCTCCAAGAGCCGTTACCAAGAGCTATTCCAAAAGAAGCTGCACATGAGAAATAAAAAAAGGCATAGCAATGTGAATTAAATTTTTTTAGCAATTTTTCAGATATTGTCAAAACGCTCTTGTTGCTCGATGTAAGAGCTGTAAAATCAGCATTCATATTCAGAAATGTAAGTACAACTGAATAACTACATAAGAATGCATTCAATGAATGATTAATTATTTATTTTCGTTATTCAGAATAATAAAGCATTTTTTTATTCAGTTGAACTCTATTCACAAAGTATGCAATTTACAAAGAATTTCAAAATTTTTAATTATTCTTTTTCTATTCATTATTTATTTTTTATTCATTATTCATTTGTTATTCTTTATTAATTTTTTATTCATTTTAGTCCCAAGCCATAAATAAAAAATGAATTACAATTGAATAAAGAATAAAAAATTAATAATGAATAACAAATGAATAATGTTCTTATTGTAATAATGATTAAAAAATAAATAATGAATATAAAATGAATAAGGAATAAAAAATGAAAAAATAATAAAAAATAATTAATGAATAACAAATGAATAATGAATAATAAATAACAAAAGAATTATGAATAAAAAATGGATAATAAATAAAAAATTAACAATGAAAAAAATAGAATAATTGAAAATTCCGAAATCCTTTGTGACTTCCATTCTTTGTGAATAGCATTTAAATGAATAAAAAAATGATTCATTATTCTGAATAACGAAAATGAATCATTGAAATGAATAATTAATAATTTTTTAATAATTGAATGTGAATTAAAAATGTTATTTATTAATCAATTTTGCATTCATTGAATGCATTCTTATTTTGTTATTCACTGATTAACTTTTTTGTGAATAACATCAAATTGAAAGCATTCTTTTACAGCTCTGCTCGATATCAACTTACGTATCGGAAATCCCAAAAGTTGTGACGTGTAGCAAATAATGTACCATATCAGTACTTTGGTTCGTTGCTATTTTAGGCGTATATTTTCTATGGCAAACATTTCAAGTATGCTTATTCATTTCTATTTAGTACTAAAAACTAAAGTAACAAAATCGGAGGAATGTAAATGTAATAAAATACAGTTATATATTTTTAATATCAATGAGACAAGCTTTATTAGATAGAAAAGTTTATGACATTAATGTTTAATTATGTGGCCGCCACGGCTGGACCGTACAAGGCGCAATCTGGAACACCAATTTTCACAAACTTTTCGCAGCATTTGCGGCCGTATCTCGCCGATAACTCTTCGAATGTTGATTTCCAGGTGTTCAATTGTTTATGGTTTATTGACCTAGACAATTGACTTTACATAACTTCAAAGAAAATAATCCAATTGGGTTAAATCATACGACATTGGGGGCCAATTAATTGGGCCATTTCGTGAAATTATTTTTTTGTCAAAAGTTTCCTTGAATAAATCAATTGTAGCGCCTGCTGTGTGGCATGTGGCTTCGTCCTGTTGGAACCACATATCAGCAAGATTAATGCTAGCTAATTGAGGTACGAAAAAACTTCGAATCATGTTCCTATACCGTTCACCATTGACAGTAACATTCTGACCATCATCGTTTTTGAAGACATATGGGCCAATGACTCCGCCAGTCTATAAAGCGCACCAAACAGTAATTTTCTGTGGATGTTATGGTGTCCCGACAAAAGCTTGTGGATTCTCCTCACTTCAAATACGACACTTCTGTTTATTTACGTACCCATTCAACCAAAAATGGGCTTCATCGGGAAATAAAATTTTCCATGGAAATTCAAAATCAATATCAATTTGTGCTTCAGCCCATTCGCCGAATTGGTGGCGCATACGATGGTCGTTTGGCTTTAATTCCTGCACAAGTTGAATCTTAAAAGGTTTTAAGCTAAGATCTTTTCGTAAAGTGGAAGGACACAACCCCAGTTGCTGAAAACGGCGACAAATTAATTAATTAGGATCATCTTCAATGCTTTCCTGTACAGCGGCTACAGATTCATCAGTGCGCACTGTTCGGCGTCTCACGGGATGCACATTATCAGTAACAGTCAATGTGGTCCGAAAACGATCTATTGTTCTTCGAATTAGCAGCTCTGAAATACGATTATGTACGCCATAAAATAGACGAAGTGCATGATAAGTTTGATGAACAGAACCATTATTTTGATTAAAAATTTCCACAATTTGCACGCTTTGTTCTGGTGTAAGTCAATCCATAATAAAATGTCAAAGCAAATTAAACAAAAGGCAATTATCAGCTGGTAAATGGGTGTTCAAATAAAGCAATAATGCTAAACCAAAGTTGTATCACTCTATTTAAAACACCCTAAGACTTCACTTACGCAGTCGAGTTAATGAAATCCATACTGCGTTTGAAGTGCTAAGCAAAATTCTTCAACAAAAATAAACTGGCCATTTCAGCCCTTGGAAGGACTTTGACCTAGCTTCTATTGATCAATTGTGTTGTGCGTGTTATTAAATGTTTGATTACAAATGATCGAGAACTGGACCTACGTGTTTTATACCGACTCCGAACGGCTAATGGTTTCAAGAAGCTTTACATGACAATTTTTACTCTCTGAGGTTTGCCACTGTCTGCATAGAGGTGACGACCGAACAGAAAATTTAATTCAATTGAAAAAACTTTCTGTCTGAGGTGGAATTGAACCGGGCACCGCGGTTCTTTAGCTTAAGGCGAATTTACACATTTCACTCAAAACGATGATAGTGAACGTTGAACGATGGCCCAAAATACACTGTAGTGCTCAGTCTGCTTGAAACCGGATTTCTTTGGCAAGGGAGGTGAGGCAGGCGACGTGAAGTGTGCGAAATTTCACTCACCGAAAAAGCTGTAGTGACGATGGACTGACACGCACACATAAGCGAAGTCATCATATTTTATTTAGGGGATGCCTACATCAATACAATCAAACACAGTTCATATACGCAAAAGAAAACTGGTTTCACGCAGACTGATCAGTACAGTGTGTTTTTGAATAACTGACTGCTCACGCAGACTGAGCACTACAATGTATTTTGGGCCGATGACAGTGAATCAATATTTAATTTACATTATTCAAAGTGTAAATTAGATATTTGATGGATGATTCGGGGTTGAATGTCAAAATATATTCGTTGACTGATTAATTTTATTGACGTTTAAAAAAATTAAATAAATAAAAGCTATTCAGCAATTAAATAAAAAAAAAATATAAACTTTCTGCTTGAAATTATGTTAACACCTTTCGATTGTGTTTTAGTACGAAAGACACATCAGTTCGGTTTGCTTTCACTTTCATCAAAAGTAGGAAGACCTTCTACTTCTTTTACTGTTCAATGTGGATGACAATCATCTTCATTTTAAAGATGAAACTCAATTTACATTTAACAAATCAGATGATTCATCCAAAGTGAACGATGATAGTGAATCGTGTAAATTCGCCTTTAGGGGCCACGCACTCTACCCACTAGGCTACGGCCGCCACTTAGACTGAATTTTATCCAATTAGAGTGAAATAAAATATAATTGTGTAATTAGCGGCAATAAAATAACATTGGCAATTACAAAGAGTAGTGCTTGGGCGCAGAGTCAGACCAACTCTAGTGCGGAGAGGTGCACAATATCACAGTTGCGGAAATAAATTTTTAAAAACTGAAATATCAATAGTGCGAACTACGCCTTTTTTGACTTGAAACGTCATCAAGCTAAAAGCAAAAGAAATTTCATGAAAACGCATTAAGAAAATACCTAAAAAACCAACCCTTCAATTTTTTTATATTTTATAGAAATACGTATGAGTAATATGCAGATAGAATCATCTTCACGTAGAGAAATAACTTTCCTTTTTATCCAGGAAACTCACTTTCCTTATAATAAAAATTATATCGTAACTCCAAAGCATATGTAGGTTACATCCATTATGGAATGCAGAGGGTTTTTCGATTCAGCAAAAAAAGCGATTTTCTAAAAAATAGCTGAATTTTTTTCGCTATTTTATCGTGTTTTCAACCAAAAGTAATCAGTAAAATCGCTCCTGGAACAATATTTAATGCTATTGTAAAATGATTGTGATTTTCACAAATATTTATAATGTTAAAAATGGCATAACTTTAGTTTTTGTGAAAAGGAGTATATTAAATGTTGGAGCTAAATCGTTGACTTTTGCTTAACATACCAAATTTGTAAAAGTACGACCCACTTAGAATTTGTTTTTTTTCCCATTTAACATACTTTTGGCCAGCTGTATTTTGCTTGCTATAGACTGGAGACACAAAAAGTTTATTAATTTTTGCACCAAATGGAAAAACCAAAGATATTGTATAACCACTTTTTACAAAAAAATTGCATTTTGTTCTATCATATTCACAAAAAAAAATGATTTTTTTATTTTCCGTTTATAACTGACCTTTCTGGGTTCAAACATATATTAAATATTATTCATAAGGAAATAATTTAAAGTCAAAGTCTTTCCTATCACAGAGTAAACACAATAAAATTAAGCACCCTGCTGTTTAATGCGAAGTTATAAAGAATGTGGAAAACTTCCTTCGTAAGAACAGCATGACATATGAATACTATATTCTGATTTTTTTTCATACTACTTAATCTTTGTGTCGTTGTTGTTGTCGTTGTTCTTAAACATGCAAATATTAGGTAAATACTTGAGAAAAGTAAAACATAAAAAGATTTTCTTTTTCAACTTTTCGTAGAAAATAGACCACATTTTTTATAAATTTTTCACCGTTTGATGTGCGCTACACATGCAGTAGTGCTAAAATAGCATAATTTAATAATAAAAATAGATATAAGTTCTGGTTGGCAAAAAATATGACAATTAAATGAGGTGTGGAAAGTAGTCATGACAACAATAGAGGAATATTTATTTAAATTCTGTACTCAAATAATATCAAAATAATGGAAAATTATAAAAATTATATTAAAAATTTATGTATATAAATTTTCAAGTGAATAGTAAAGTGTCAGAAAACTGCCAGTTAAGCTTATTTAAAAAGCAGCTGATTTATAAAAATAATATAACTTCACAGCTGGAGAGTCAGTTATTATTGTTGGTTCAAAGCAAATATTAAGAGTCGCTGCTTTGGAGTGGTGACCAACATTTTGATATCTAAGATATAAAAGTATTCAACACATTATTGCAGAGCTTATGCTAAACTTGTGCTACTCAGATATTATTATTAAAAGTGTTTACATTAAAAAAGTGAACAAAGCATGTTTTGTGTTTCTTTTTTTATTTTTTAATGTATGCTTTTGTATGCTGTTTGATAAGATATTTTTATATTAATTTTAAAATATATTTATGCAAAGGCTACATTTTCTTTATAGCAGCAGTTGCATGCTTGAAATACAAGAAATGAGGGGGAAGTATAAAGAGAAGATGTATTATTATAGTGGCTTCTATTTATTGCATTTTTCAAACAGCCAAGAAATCTCTAAGGGAATACCTAAAGAATTTTTTATTGTATACAACTTTATCGCACACAAAGAAAAAGGTTTTTGCTTTATTCGATTCCACAATGCAACAGTATTCAGCTTTTTTTTCCAAAACTACCGTTTTAAAGAAATGAATTCTGGTTGAGAGAAGACGAAAAGAATAATTTTTATCCCTTAACATAATTGTTGTGTTTACAGAATTACACCAAATTTTTTATGGTAAAGAAGTTATAAACACCTTAACATAACATAACATAACATAACATAACATAACATAACATAACATAACATAACATAACATAACATAACATAACATAACATAACATAACATAACATAACATAACATAACATAACATAACATAACATAACATAACATAACATAACATAACATAACATAACATAACATAACATAACATAACATAACATAACATAACATAACATAACATAACATAACATAACATAACATAACATAACATAACATAACATAACATAACATAACATAACATAACATAACATAACATAACATAACATAACATAACATAACATAACATAACATAACATAACATAACATAACATAACATAACATAACATAACATAACATAACATAACATAACATAACATAACATAACATAACATAACATAACATAACATAACATAACATAACATAACATAACATAACATAACATAACATAACATAACATAACATAACATAACATAACATAACATAACATAACATAACATAACATAACATAACATAACATAACATAACATAACATAACATAACATAACATAACATAACATAACATAACATAACATAACATAACATAACATAACATAACATAACATAACATAACATAACATAACATAACATAACATAACATAACATAACATAACATAACATAACATAACATAACATAACATAACATAACATAACATAACATAACATAACATAACATAACATAACATAACATAACATAACATAACATAACATAACATAACATAACATAACATAACATAACATAACATAACATAACATAACATAACATAACATAACATAACATAACATAACATAACATAACATAACATAACATAACATAACATAACATAACATAACATAACATAACATAACATAACATAACATAACATAACATAACATAACATAACATAACATAACATAACATAACATAACATAACATAACATAACATAACATAACATAACATAACATAACATAACATAACATAACATAACATAACATAACATAACATAACATAACATAACATAACATAACATAACATAACATAACATAACATAACATAACATAACATAACATAACATAACATAACATAACATAACATAACATAACATAACATAACATAACATAACATAACATAACATAACATAACATAACATAACATAACATAACATAACATAACATAACATAACATAACATAACATAACATAACATAACATAACATAACATAACATAACATAACATAACATAACATAACATAACATAACATAACATAACATAACATAACATAACATAACATAACATAACATAACATAACATAACATAACATAACATAACATAACATAACATAACATAACATAACATAACATAACATAACATAACATAACATAACATAACATAACATAACATAACATAACATAACATAACATAACATAACATAACATAACATAACATAACATAACATAACATAACATAACATAACATAACATAACATAACATAACATAACATAACATAACATAACATAACATAACATAACATAACATAACATAACATAACATAACATAACATAACATAACATAACATAACATAACATAACATAACATAACATAACATAACATAACATAACATAACATAACATAACATAACATAACATAACATAACATAACATAACATAACATAACATAACATAACATAACATAACATAACATAACATAACATAACATAACATAACATAACATAACATAACATAACATAACATAACATAACATAACATAACATAACATAACATAACATAACATAACATAACATAACATAACATAACATAACATAACATAACATAACATAACATAACATAACATAACATAACATAACATAACATAACATAACATAACATAACATAACATAACATAACATAACATAACATAACATAACATAACATAACATAACATAACATAACATAACATAACATAACATAACATAACATAACATAACATAACATAACATAACATAACATAACATAACATAACATAACATAACATAACATAACATAACATAACATAACATAACATAACATAACATAACATAACATAACATAACATAACATAACATAACATAACATAACATAACATAACATAACATAACATAACATAACATAACATAACATAACATAACATAACATAACATAACATAACATAACATAACATAATATAACTCAGTCAGAACTTCTGAGTCGGAAAAATCACATTTTAACAAATTGGGAAGAACGATGAATTTTATAGAAATTAATCACCACAAAATATATGTGAAAGATTGAAAAAGACAACGTGACACCACCAATACATCTCCAAAACCAGAAAATTGACTACTCCAAAACTAACCGTCGGTATGAGTACAAAATTTTGTCATATGGAATAAAATGAAGAGGAATAAAACTTATCTTGATCTTATCTTTGTTCGTATGTATATTATACTATACTATTTTATTGTACGCAAAAGGTTAACTTTTTCTTATGTATTAATATATGAATAAAGCCAAATTACATCTTGTGCTTTGAATTTACTTTATGTTTCTTTATAATTTAAAAAATATTTCTTTAGTTTTTTAATTCAACAAAAAAATTACCTTTAAAACATAGCTTAAAAAAAAATTACCTTTAAAACATAACAAGCAGAAAAAAATTTTAAGAAAAAAGTTTTATCTGCGATAATTTAAAAAAATTTATAATGAGCTTATTCATTGAAGCGGAGTTTTTGGCACACGAAATCAAAAAAGTCGTGAAATACCAAAAATTCAAAATCGCCTTTTTGGTTGATGCACAATTTTACACAAATTTTATAGAACGGTTAACGTTAAAAAATCGAAGATTTCTTTCATTCTTTTTTGAGCTAAGCCTGCTGGAAAAAATGGATTTCATTAATGTGGTTTTGTTAAAAAAAAGTCCGGGTGTCGTTGTCAACGTTTTGAAAGTCCACAACATAAGTTTTGATACATATGTCAATGGAATTATAAAAAACTTTTAACAAAATCGTATTCTATGAAAACAAATCCAACAAAATTTGTTTTATATCAAAAATTAAATTTTTTTGGTAAAACAGAAGCATAAGAAAATCTCCCTGATGAATTAACCTTAAATGAAAAAAGTTTTTAGCAGAATTCGTCGTAGAGCACCTCTAATTTTTTAAACCTCAAACGGTGATATCCAAATCTCGATTCGGACAAAGAGAAAAAAGTTCTAAAAAGTTTGATTTTCACATATGATAAATTTCATTTAAAAATCGAGATAAAACTGAAATTTTGAACCCGACCACCTCAGATATAGATGAAATTTTGTTCATAGCTAAATTTGATCAATACAAACAAACTCTCATTTTTTGAAATGACTGTTTTGCGAATTTTTTGGGCGTGGCACAGTGGGAAAGTTTTCGAAAAAACGCGAAAATGGTCAAAAAGAGCTCCATTTAAACCACAATAACTCAGAATCGGCTAAACCGATTTCCATGACCTTGGTATCATTAAAAAGATATTTTAACAGGCTTTATGACACGTTTTATGACACAAAAAAAAAATACACTGTACAAAATTTATAAAATATAGAAAATTTTAACTAACGAAAACTCCAAAAAGATCAGGGGTTTTTTACAGTGTATTACTTTTTTAGAAAGGTTTATCCTTCACCTATACCATATCAAAAATAAAATGGGTTCTTTTTTAGTTTTTTTTATATAATTTTTTAAGTAGTGTCACTTCTAGTAATTGCCCTTTTTTTTATATTTACAGGTAAAATAACACAGTACAACACATGATTTGCCAACTCAATTCTGAGAACTGTATGTGAAATTAGACCCAAAAAGAAGAATATCTGCATCATTCGTTTTGTCTTCTTACCTGCCAAAATATTTTTAATATCGATTTGAAGTTAGTACTATCGTATTGGGGAATTTATCACGTTTTAAGCCCTGTTGTTAACATAACATAACATAACATAACATAACATAATATAACTCAGTCAGAACTTCTGAGTCGGAAAAATCACATTTTAACAAATTGGGAAGAACGATGAATTTTATAGAAATTAATCACCACAAAATATATGTGAAAGATTGAAAAAGACAACGTGACACCACCAATACATCTCCAAAACCAGAAAATTGACTACTCCAAAACTAACCGTCGGTATGAGTACAAAATTTTGTCATATGGAATAAAATGAAGAGGAATAAAACTTATCTTGATCTTATCTTTGTTCGTATGTATATTATACTATACTATTTTATTGTACGCAAAAGGTTAACTTTTTCTTATGTATTAATATATGAATAAAGCCAAATTACATCTTGTGCTTTGAATTTACTTTATGTTTCTTTATAATTTAAAAAATATTTCTTTAGTTTTTTAATTCAACAAAAAAATTACCTTTAAAACATAGCTTAAAAAAAAATTACCTTTAAAACATAACAAGCAGAAAAAAATTTTAAGAAAAAAGTTTTATCTGCGATAATTTAAAAAAATTTATAATGAGCTTATTCATTGAAGCGGAGTTTTTGGCACACGAAATCAAAAAAGTCGTGAAATACCAAAAATTCAAAATCGCCTTTTTGGTTGATGCACAATTTTACACAAATTTTATAGAACGGTTAACGTTAAAAAATCGAAGATTTCTTTCATTCTTTTTTGAGCTAAGCCTGCTGGAAAAAATGGATTTCATTAATGTGGTTTTGTTAAAAAAAAGTCCGGGTGTCGTTGTCAACGTTTTGAAAGTCCACAACATAAGTTTTGATACATATGTCAATGGAATTATAAAAAACTTTTAACAAAATCGTATTCTATGAAAACAAATCCAACAAAATTTGTTTTATATCAAAAATTAAATTTTTTTGGTAAAACAGAAGCATAAGAAAATCTCCCTGATGAATTAACCTTAAATGAAAAAAGTTTTTAGCAGAATTCGTCGTAGAGCACCTCTAATTTTTTAAACCTCAAACGGTGATATCCAAATCTCGATTCGGACAAAGAGAAAAAAGTTCTAAAAAGTTTGATTTTCACATATGATAAATTTCATTTAAAAATCGAGATAAAACTGAAATTTTGAACCCGACCACCTCAGATATAGATGAAATTTTGTTCATAGCTAAATTTGATCAATACAAACAAACTCTCATTTTTTGAAATGACTGTTTTGCGAATTTTTTGGGCGTGGCACAGTGGGAAAGTTTTCGAAAAAACGCGAAAATGGTCAAAAAGAGCTCCATTTAAACCACAATAACTCAGAATCGGCTAAACCGATTTCCATGACCTTGGTATCATTAAAAAGATATTTTAACAGGCTTTATGACACGTTTTATGACACAAAAAAAAAATACACTGTACAAAATTTATAAAAAATAGAAAATTTCAACTAAAGAAAACTCCAAAAAGATCAGGGGTTTTTTACAGTGTATTACTTTTTTAGAAAGGTTTATCCTTCACCTATACCATATCAAAAATAAAATGGGTTCTTTTTTAGTTTTTTTTATATAATTTTTTAAGTAGTGTCACTTCTAGTAATTGCCCTTATATTTTATATTTACAGGTAAAATAACACAGTACAACACATGATTTGCCAACTCAATTCTGAGAACTGTATGTGAAATTAGACCCAAAAAGAAGAATATCTGCATCATTCGTTTTGTCTTCTTACCTGCCAAAATATTTTTAATATCGATTTGAAGTTAGTACTATCGTATTGGGGAATTTATCACGTTTTAAGCCCTGTTGTTTGACATAGCTCGACAATCACTAGCCCGATTTAGTTGAAATAAATTTCAAAAAATTAAAAATTACAATTTCCTTAATCTGTTCATATATTGTTTTCCTATAAAAGCCACAGTTTCCAAGTTAAAAATAAGCGAATGAAGAAAAAAAATATTTTTTTTTAAATTCATAAAAAATACAAAACGGAAATAAGTTTCAAGTCTAGTTACTTTTTCGCAAAGTCACATAACCTATGAGCAAAATGAGACAAAGATCATGAAAATCGATGCACGAGTTTCGCTTTTATTCGCAATTGAGTAAAGGTATGAATTTCAAAAATCAGTTATAGCCACCACCCTTAAAATAAAAAAAAAAAATGAATTGCTCAGTAAACAAATTTTTTCGATCTTTTTTCTGTATTTTTCGGACGATATGACCACAAACGTAACAAAATTCATCCAAATTTGGGCACTTGTTGTTTTCCATATTGATATATTTCATGTTTTGTTGTTATTCGCTTTTAAAAAACTGGCGAAAAATCACTTTCACTGTTCGCGTTCGTCGGCACTGCCTGGATGACAAAAATCGATCAATGCACACCTATAAATACTACGTATTTTTCAATATTTTACGGCCAGGTACTTATAAATGGGCGCATATTTTAAGGGTGGCTGGCTATATACCTGATTCAGCACTTGTACGTTTCAAATTGTGCAAAACTTTCCAAATAATCAGCACCCTTAAATGTGGGTTTATTTATTATTTTATTTATTCCTTTTTTTTTAATTCTCAGAATCATAAAAAAGGTGTCAATGTTTTCTCCAAATATTGTTGTGCATAAAACGTGAAAAATTCCCCTATACGATAGTTACTAACTTCAAATCGATATTAAAAATATTTTGGCAGGTAAGAAGACAAAACGAATGATGCAGAAATTCTTCTTTTTGGGTCTTATTTTACATACAGTTCTCAGAATTGAGTTGGCAATCAATGAACTGAAAAATGTTGTACTGTGTAAATAAACATTGTCCCAGGAAAATTATGAATATGTTTTAACCCCAAAAAGTTCTTGCTTGCCTTAAAAATTGCTATATAAATGCACCTGATGAACGTACCGAAATTCATAATTATAAACAGTTTCGAGAAGCAAAGATATCCCATTACAATTTTTACGCGTATATTTTAAAAATTTGAGTGAATATGAATTCAAACAATAAGTACAGTTGCATAAAAATATCTAATAAGTGTTGCGCTTTGCTTCGTAAAATAAGTGAAAACGAGGCTGCAAATATAATTAAATATTTTCCAGCTGTCGCCAGCATTCATTGTAGCCGTATTTGCGAAACTTGCAGGAATACACTGAGAAAAGCGCGCAGTCGTAATGAATCCAACGTGGAGCAGAATGAAGTCTCAAATTATTTACCAACAACGCCTAGCGATGAAATTAGCGAAGAATTGAATGAACTTCTAACTTGTACCAGCCGTAATGCAAACATCGAAAGTAACGAACTCATTGAAAATATAAATGATCATATTATTCCTCATCTACCAAACCAAATGTCGCCTCTTAAGAGCAAATATATCAAACGAGATGCATACAGAAATAGAAAATCACTGCAAATTTTGGAAAATGTAGCAGATTCACTTGGAGCTGATCCATTGTCTGATTTGTCAGCGCAACTTGAAAACGTCAAAGAAATTTTGCAAAACATCAAATATCAAAAAGAGAACAGCCAAATCTTTTGGAAAAACAGAAGCTTTTATCTCTCTTACCAATCAATATGAGTCACGCAGAAAAAATAAAGATCGTCTTGGGGATGATATATCTCACGATTGTATCAAAAAAAGTAAAGATATCGAAAGGAATAAAACGAAGTTTGCAGATATCAATTTTTTAAAAATGAGCACACGTAGTTTACCAACCGAAACTCTAAGCACAGTCAAGTTATTTTATGAAGATGATGAAATTAGCCGAATGATGCCAGGATCGCAAGATTCAATTGCTGTTAAACAAGGAAACTTACGTGAAAAAGTTCAAAAAAGACTGATGTTATCTTCACTACGCGAATCTTACTACGAATTAAAAAAAAAACATCCCTTGGCCAAAGTGGGTTTTACAAAATTTACAATGTTAAGGCCAAAAAATTGTATGAAACTTGGAGTTGGAAACCAGCAAAATATCTGTGTATGCACATTGCATCAGAATATGAAATTGATGTTTGAAAAAAGTGGCTCAAAATCAATTTGTATTGAAAGAGAATGCACATTTACCGACTACAAAGATGTTCTTAAATTCGTTGTTTGTAATGGTGACATAGAAAAAAACGAGTGTTGCGTTTCAATGTGTGGTCACTGCTTCAAAAATTTAAATAATCTAAAAACGCATATGCTAAAACATTTTGAAAATAACCAAACTGAAGAAATAATATACAAAAAGTGGAATACAACGATTAGATGTGTTCTGGAAATGTTAACCACCAACCCAGAATCATTTGTCAGCGATTTTACTAAACACATCAAAGTTCTGATTTCGCATCATTTCATAGCAAAGCGACAATCTGAATTTATCAGCAATAAAAGAGCGGCGCTGTTATCAGGAGAAATGTTAACTCAAATGGACTTTGCTGAAAATTATGCATTTCTTGTACAAGATGCCGTGCAAGGATACTATTGGAATGAAGATCAGGCTACAATACATCCGTTCGTTATTTATTACAAAGGTAATTATTTTGATATTTTGGTATTAGTAAACAAAAACTATGTTCTTTTATAGTACAAAGGTTGAAGACGAGTTACAATTAGAACATTGAAAATATCTTATATTAAGTTAACATTGAAAATTATCATAGGTATAATTATTAACGTATGTGAAAATTATTAATTGAATAAAAGAAAATATATATAGAAAAAGAAGAGAAAAGGATAGTAAAAGGAGGGAAAGAAAGGAGGTCTGTTTATTTATTTATTTATGAAGTGCTCTGTGATGAAAAATGTTCCAAAATGGCTAGTTTGAATTTTCCCTTTGCCTTTATAGATTTTAAATGACTCGGTAATGAGTTCCATAGTCTTACAGCGTTAATAAAAAAGAGTCTTGTGGAGTTTAGAAAATTATAACCTGGTATAATAAGAATTTGACTTCTTGACGACTGACCAAATTGCAATTTTTCAAACAGATAGTTTGGTTTTTTAAATAGAAAAAGTTTGTGCAAAAAAATGCAATTTCTGGCATTGAGGTAGCTTATTATACTACAGCCAAGTATACCATTTCTAAATGTACTTAAGTGATCATATTTACGGAGCCCATATACATAGCGTGTAGCATGATTAAAAGCAACTTGTAATTTGTGTTGTGACTGCGAATCTAACTTACTGTAGACAAGCTCAGCATACGTGATTATGGGAACGACCAGTTGAACAACAAGCTTGCGTCTTGTATTAATTGGTGTATACTCGGCTGACAGCCTTAGATTGCGTAGTAGGAAATATATTTTACGGACCACATCATTGACATGATCTGTGCACGTGAGAGAGGAATTAATATTGAATCCAAGACTTCGAACACTGCTGACAAGTTTTAGGCTTTTTTCACCAATTGCAAGAATGGGAATATCACTAAAACTTATTTTTTCTTTAGAAATGGGCAATACAAATGATTTAAGGGCATTTAGCTGAAGACAATTTTGAATGGCCCACTGGTTTATACAGAACAGATCTTCATTTAGCTTGCATACCAAATCTTCCAAAAGGTTTGTTTTGCCAGATAGGTATAATTGGACATCAACATATGCCATCACAAATCTGATTTTGGTATTGACGCTGAATGGCACTTTTATGCTACCAGTCACGGAAAATCTGCATGTGATGGAATCGGAGGAACATTGAAGAGAAGGTGCTAGAAATTATAGTATTGCAAATAAAAATGAAATCCAGTCAACGATGCAACTCTATCACTGGGCATCAGAAACATATAAGACCACCATACAAGATGCTTACGCAGATGCCGACGAATACAACAACGTTAAAGAAAAGCTATTTTCAAGATATAAAGCAGATCAAACTATAACAGGAACTCAAGGCTTTCATTCATTCATTCCGATAAATGAAACTTTTGTACATGTGTGCAGATATTCTTACTGTGCCAAATTTGAGCAGCGCAAAATTTCTTACAAATAATTAACTTAAAAAAAATGTAAATAAAATTCAACACAAATTAATAAAAACATGGCAAATAATATAAACAATTGTTGATGGTTTTTTATTTTTAAACATTTAAAAAATGTTATAATTGTTGAACTATTTTGTAAATGTGTAAGAATGTGACCTGATATTTTCGCTGTTATTCGAAAACTTTCGGTACGTATTAGTAGAAGTGACAATACTTAAAAAATTGGGATTAAAACATATTCATAATTTTCCTAGGACTATGTTTATTTATTTAACCTGTAAATATAAAATATAAGGGCAATTACTAGAAGTGACACTACTTAAAAAATTATATAAAAAAAAACTAAAAAAGAACCCATTTTTATTTTTTGATATGGTATAGGTGAAGGATAAACCTTTCTAAAAAAGTAATACACTGTAAAAAACCCTTGATCTTTTTGGATTTTTCGTTAGTTAAAATTTTCTTTTTTTTATAAATTTTTTACAGTGTAATTTTTTTTTTGTGTCGTAAAACGTGTCATAAAGCCTGTTAAAATATCTTTTTAACGATACCAATATCATGGAAATCGGTTTAGCCGATTCTGAGTTATTGTAGTTTAAATGGAGCTCTTTTTGACCATTTTCGCGTTTTTTCGAAAACTTTCCCACTGTGCCACGCCCCAAAAATCGCAAAACAGTCATTTCTAAAAATGAGAGTTTGTTTGTATTAATCAAATTTAGCTATGAACAAAATTTCATCGATATCTGAGGGGGTCGGATTCAATGCATCTCGATTTTTACATGATTCATCATATATAATATAAATATGTCCCACAATTACGAAAATGGTACAAAAAGAAGAGAAAACAACAAACCTCGTTATAACAGTACCTTAATTAAAACGAACGAAAGTTTTAATAATTTCCACATTGTTTTAAGTCTCTCTTTAGTTAATTTTATTATAAGTAAATACGCAAGTGTTGAAATTTTAAAAAAAGAAATATTTTGTGCTATATTGTAACAAGTTAACATAATAATTTTACCTTTAAACTTTTTACTTTAAGAACAGTCCAGCATTAATCATAGGAGTATATTTTTTAGAGATTTCTTTTTTTACTTTGAATGATAGAGGAAAATGTTCATTATTTTGCATTATTTCGATTTCTTCTGCATGTGAGTTTGATGATAATTTTATTGGCTTTTTGATAAAACAAAAATTGTTTGCCCGAATTGGTTGAATAAAAATGTCACGAAAACTGTTTTTAGAGAGTCTTCTGCAAATATCTTACAGACTATTAACCAAGTTATGGCAGGCACAAGGGCAACAACTAACTTCAGGAATTCGGGCATGGCAAGGTTCAAAACTGCATTGTTTTTTAAGATTATTTGAGTTAAGCTGTTATGACTTGTGACCTCAGAAATATGTTTCTATATGAATTTCATTTATTACTTGCTGATATTTCCAGCGTTACCGAGAAGTTAAATATATACATTTTAACATTTTTGCGACTGCCAAAAGTTATAACAAATTAAATTGGAGAAAAATACAGAATTTGTTTTTAAATTAGCAACAAAAAAAAAAACGCTGCTATTTTATTTACTTTAGTGTTATTGACTACAGCTGTATGCAGAAAATTGATTGGAAAAAAAAAATTCTTGAATTTTTTGTCTAAAAAATATATAAAAAAAATATCTCTGCTGTTGAGAGTCTGATAGTTGATGCAATTTCTTAAGTCTTCAGAACTACTTTTTAATACGAAAACTGGTGCAGTAATTTATTAGGTTGCGTTTGCATCTGTTTTTGTGCATATTGATTTAAGTAAGCGGTTGCCTTTTTTTTGCCAATTATTCTGCACAGCAAGTTTCGAAACAGTATAATCGACATAACCAACTGATCGACATACATCCACACGGTTAGAAATCTTGGACTAAATTTTAGTCTCACTAAAATATTACTGCATGTTTTTAAACCTTGCGGTTTCAAATTGAAACTTTTCAAATACTAACTCATATTTAAAACTTTTCTGTACTAGAATTGAAACCAGCAGAAATATTACAGCATCAATTTTAGCTTTTTGATTTAAATTTTAGCTTTTTGGTTTCAATTTTAGTCTTTTTGGTTTCAATTTAAGTACAAGTCTGTATTACTTTTTGTATTTAATACAAATAATACTAAATTTTAGTACATGTGGATACTAAATTTGGATTAAGACCCGTAAAAAGTTGGCCTGGCAATGCTGCGACTCAATATTAGGCGACTCGGTTCATATGTTTGTTTATCACGCTTTTTATGTAAAAGCCAATAGCTCTGTGGTAGAGTAGTGAGTTTACAAACTCAATGTCGTGTGATCGAATCTCGCGTTGTTTATTATTTTTTTTTAAATATTTGAATCCAAGCTTGTACTAAATTTGAAACCAAAGCTGTATTAAAACCATTTTTTAGTATTTGGTAAATACTAGATTTGAAACCAAAGCTGGTGTAGACTTATATGTAGTACAGAAAAGTTTCAATTTTAGTACAAGATTTCTAACCGTGCACTAGAATAAAACTGCAAGAATAATGCAGGAAGTGGTCAATATGATTTTTGCTGCAAGCTTAATGAACTATTAAAAAATAATTACAGTGCATTTTAACATGCAGAAAATTATTTAACACTCAGAAGTTATTGCAGTTGCAGTATTTCAATATGAAAAAAAAGATAAGAAGCAATCTGAGTTATTTGCTAAATTTTTAGCCGTACCAGCATATTGTACCGTCTGAATCCCCCTATTTCAACCTCCTTAGATGTTTCCTTTTTTATTGAATATGAGACAGCCTGTTTTTGAGTTGTACAAATTAATGTATACTTCACTGTAAATTTTACGATGAAATATAGATATAAAAAGAAAAACCAAGAACTCCAAGTATTTCTTAAGATTGGATTAACACTTGCAATAGTTAAAAAACAGTCAAACAAATTAAAAAAAATGCTTAGGAGGAGGTGGGCGGTGGCCCAAAAATTACTCTTAAAATTACTCTTAAAGGCAAAGCATTTTTAAACATTATGAAAACAACATGTTTAAAAAATTGAATTCGTCATAAAAATCAAAGGGGGTACCCTTGCATTTTTCTTAAAAGAAATAGAAAACAAATTTTGTGTCAAACTTAAATAGTTTTTGCATAAAAATGATACATCATATGAAAAAGTATAAAAATTGAATTTTTGGTTTTTAATATTTTTACAACAAAAACTACTTTTGCACCATTTTTTCGAAGAAAAAACATTTTTTGGAACTTAAAAAAAAATTCAAATATAAACCCTTAGCTAAGGGTACTGTTGCAATAATCTTTTTCAAGTATTTTAACTCAACTGTTAGACAAAAGAAGATTGAATGAAAACACAACGAAGATATTTGAGTCGAAAGTCAAAACTTTGATTTTGGAATAGTTTTTTTTTTTGTTATATACAAATATTCATTGTACTAAGATTTTCTGTAGCTTCCAAGATATAACAATTGGTGTCAAACCAACATAAATTTTTGTTACTTTATTATCCATAAGAAAATTGAAAAAGTTAGTGTACATTAACATATATTGGTTAAAAAAGTGCATATTGAAGGGTACTCATAAGAAATAAACGAAAACTGTCCAGGTATTGTTTGTAGCCCTTTTAATGACCAAAACTCTTTCATTGGTTGTTCAATCATATCTCTAATTTTAACTACCTTTTCACTGTTTTTAATTTCCATTACTTTACAAAAGAACTGTTATTTAAGTTTGTAAGTTTGTAGAAAATCCATCCTGTAGTTTTCACGTTATGCGCGTTCGGACAGATAGACAGACATATAGACATACAGACAGACATACAGACAGATAGACAGACAGATAAGCAGACAATTTTTTAAAAATTACATTTTTGGAGTCCACATCCTTCAAAATGTTCTGTGCAAATGCAATACAAAACGTCACTCTCTATTCTATAACAATTATTTGAAGTAAGTGCGGAAACATACCTATTATGTGCTTGTGCGAAATCGTTTAATACCTACTCATAATTTATGTCTTGTACAAGGTCTGCTTTAATATTTACTGAGGCCAGTGCATTTTTTCGCTACCTATTCAAAGTTGCATATAAATAGTTTTTAAGTCGTTTTAATGTAGAAAATAAGCGTTTTCCTGAACAGTTATTTTTTCCTCTTCCTCTCAATTTTTATAGAACTTGTGCGTTTTTTGTATGAGTATGAATGACAAATGTGTCAACGAAAGAAATTTGTTAATAAAAACCAAAAGCATAGTTAGCAGTAGAACCGAACTCTGCATTACTCCTGCGATGATAGCGTACTCCTCGGGTGAAATACCGTCAACTACTACACGAATTGTTCTGTCCTTGAGGAAATACGTGGTCCATCGGGAAAAGCTACCACTAACACTATATGGAATTAGTTTTGACACGAGCGCTTTATGCCACTCGGTCAAACGCCTTCAAAATATCCAGAGCAACAACCTTGTTCTCTCCGAAAAAGTGAGCGCATTGGTTCCATTTTTCGGTTAAGAAAAGGCCCTACACTCTCCATAGTCGGTCATTGCGCGTCGGCAGCTTTCAGGATTCGTAGCATCGCTATTTTTAGGTACTGGCTGGACATTTGCGACCTTCTCTTCCAACAAGAATAAAATACTCCTGTTCTGTAGGAGATGTTGAAAAGGTTACACAAAGGCCTAACCAGAGAAGAAGCACACGTTTTAAGCACAATTGGCGATATTCCATCAGGATCAGAAACTTTGTTTATTTTGAGATTTGTAAGAAGCCTTTTAAAGTACTATTACAGTTTGTAAAAATTAAAAATCAATTTTTTTTCGTTAGAATATGGTTCCTTAAGATCTTAAGAATACGTATACAAAATTTTAGAAAAAATATATCAAATAGAAAAAAGTTATAAAATATATTTTATTCGTATGTCGCGTGATATCCAAGAACCTTTAAATAAAAAATTTTAATCATTGAAATTAATAATACTAGGCATAAAAAATTAATAAAAAAGTTTTTTTTTATAGCTTCACACTGTACCTTAGTACCTTAACCGCTCTAGTTCGACAGTAAATTTCTTGCATTGAAGAATATCAACCCTCAACAAAGAGCAGTCAGTGGCTGATTACTATCCAAGAGAGTGGAACTTTGTGAAAGCAATCCAGCCAATAGGTTCGCTTTATCCGCTGAGTCAGTAAAGATTTGGTCAGCTTTTAAAAGAGTTGGAGTCAATGACATCGACTGATTTTTTACTACTTCAACATAAAATTGCATTACTGCAATTCTTTACCTCTATGCGAAGTCTTTTGTTATCAGTATTCTTGTGGGAACGCTAGATCTGAAAGGCATGACTGCAATCCTGCAAGTCTCAATAAACCATTTAACTTCTTCGAAAGTTTTAACAGAAATACTTAAATAAATTCACAATGATATTTCTAAATTTGGATATACATCGCAGGGATCACGTAATGCAAAATATTATTTATTTTTGATGCAAAGCCTATATTTTGTTTCTCTTCTTGCACTAATATCAGAAGAATACTTCTTAAATTAACGAAAAACTTTCGAACACGTAACTTAAAGATACTTTTTAAATAAGTATATTTTATTATTATTTTATTATTATTGTTTCATTTAAATTTTTCGGCCATCAAATTGATTCTGCCCTCTTAATACACTCAACACAATATTTTAGAAATTTTGCAACTCATTACACTAATCTTTAATTCAATAATACCTTATTGCCTAATTGCATTGTGTTATTCATTGATTTTTTTTTTAATTACCGTAAATGACATGCACATGTTTAAGTAATACTTTCTGTAACCTAAAAAGTAATCGAGTGCACGAGTTTTCTGCAATATTTTATTCATTGCCTTTAAGCGAAGTTTTTGCTGGTTAGTTTGCCTTAAAATTTGTCGTTCAACATTTGGCCGTCCAAAAATTTACAGCACTTGTTAAACTAGTTTAAAGGTTTGTATTGTGTTTCTTCATAAATTAGCACAAAAAATATTTTGCCGCCCAGCTGCAACCAAATTGATTCCGTTCCTAACTTTTTGTTTTCCTCAAAATTTTTTAGTCCTCAAAACAGCCCGGGCCTAGGCTTAAGTCTAGTACTGCACATTTTGCATAAGAACATATTTCAATAGAAAAATATATATTTTCCTTGCTGACAATACAGTTTACGATTAGAGATTTTTGAGCATAATTTATCCAAAGCAGTACGATATGAAATGGTGAACTATATATTAATGTATAGAACAATATAATTTATAGTCTTTTCACAGTAAATGTTTTAAATTGAGTTTAGTTTTTTTACAGCGCTGTTTGCATAGATGTCATTTTCACAAATTTTCTCAAGCATATGTAATTTTTATTGGGCACTTTGGGTGAGTTCACGATTAGCCTCTATAGCAAATGGTCGTGCGTGTTCTCGATTTGCGTAACAGCGAAGTCTAATCAAACTGAAGTTATTTACAGTTTATGTACAGACATTTGTGTCTGCATTATTTGTTTTCTTCTTTGCTTTTTTTGTTTTCTCTCGTGTGATCCCGACGCCTTAAGTTATTTTGCTTTGATAATTTAAATTTATAAACAATGGTCCCAGGGGCCAAGTCGAAAGCTCGACTTAAAACTTCTAACCGGAGTTCAATTAAAAGATTTGCACCGTTCGCACCGGTTAAAACTAATGTAAATATTAACTCTATGCCGAGTCAAAACAGATTCAGCTTACTTGCTGATAGTAATCCTATGGACACCCAAGCGGAACAGAACCAGAACCAGAAAATGATAGGGTTAAGCCTCCTCCTATTGGCACAAAATCATTTGTTCCAATTCAAGACATACAATCATTTTGTTGTAAGGAATGCATATACAAACGAACTTCATCGGGACAAAAATTTTTCCACAGACTTTCGTAAAATACGAATCCTGTAAAAAGGTTCTGAAAGATAAAAATATCGAATTTCATTCCTTCAGTTCCAAAAAAGATCGATTGTTCACAACATTTGTATTTGGCCTCCCAAAAATTGACCCTGAAGACATAATTTCAGAAATAACAGATTACAATCTCATAGCAAAATCAGTTACTGAGGTCATTACTAAAATCAGCTCCATTAACATTGCAGTTTATAAGGTTAAATTTTCACGGAAAACATGCAGCCCATTCGCACTATCTAATATAAAAACAATTTATAGCACAATAATTTCTTGGAAGAAATGGAAGCCAAGGAGAGCTCAAAATCCAACTACGAGCCCGCACAGAACCAAAACGAATGTCGTGTGGCGGGCCTCTCTCTGCGATATCCGCTGAGAACACGTTCTGAATTGGAGCGGTGGCGGTTGTCGGATCGCGGTTGCATTTCATTTTGGGAATGATACAAATTATTTTATATTTTGCTGTGAATTCACATGAAAGCAACACAGGCACAAAACAGAATGTCAGATCATAGTAAAAACTACAAAAATAACGTACCTAATATTAAGCAAAAATATGCCAACATTTGAGTCACTCAGACAGAGATCCATTAGCCGTCAGAAAAAAATTAGAATAGATTCTATTCTGGCGTTTTCCAGTTGCATATTTGTACAACGGTTTCATTTTTGGCTGCTGAATGTATTTTCATGTATTTTGTTGCACGGCGAATCCGACATCCGCTTTGGTTCTGTTCGGGCTCTAAGTACTGGAATTGTTTAATGTACAACTATTGTGGAGAAAATTGTCACAGAATTTTATGGAACCCACAATATTATATCTACATCGACGCCATAGAATTACGTGCTCACGTGGCTTCCCGATTTGAAATTAGACTGAACTCACACTATCACCTGGATTGGTGTGCCAGAGCATATCTCTTTTCCACGCAAGTTTATGCCAGCGTTGGCCCAAATGCATATCCAACTTATTGGGATCTTGATTTGGCGGATATGAGATTTATCTTATTTCCACGTAGGTCCTTGGGATGGACAATGGCTCAAAGCAGTTAAAATGAGTATAGTGTTTTGGATTGTATTCGAACTCAGGATTGTTGTTTCGAGTATCTTAAATAAATAACCACTATCAGTTCATTCGATGTTGCTTAATTATATAGAATCAAATATATTTAAATACGCGTTTTATACATAATCAACTTTTAAATTCCGCTGAAAAGCCAATTAATATGCTTAGTGGAAACACCTAATTGCCAATAGGGGGTATGTTTTTAGTATGTAGGTTAGGGCGGGTCAATTTGTATGGACGAATTTTTTGGTGGTCTGGTTCAGCGAAATTCGTAAAATACATGTAATTTCAAGACTTTTTCTCCACTACAGCATATACAAATTCTGAAAAAAAGCTGTGCGGACTTTCGTAAATAGATTTTGTTCTCAATTATAAAATATGAATGTATGAATGTATGTGTATGAATCTATTTACGAAAGTCCGCACAGCTTTTTTTCAGAATTTGTATATGCTGTAGTGGAGAAAAAGTCTTGAAATTACATGTATTTTACGAATTTCACTGAGCCAGAATTTGACCCGCCCTAATGTAGGTGCATTCTGTCTGTCCCGGCTGATCCGGGCAGGATCTAGAATGTAAATCGAGCATGCGTATAGCACGGGTATACGTATCTTTGGAAGATTTCATACCTCCGGGGGATTAAACAAAATAAAAAAAGATCTGCTTGCATGATTTATGCTAACCTGCATCACACCAACAATTGCCAATAAAACAAAACAGACCAGAAACCGGTTAGCTTCTCTTGTTTTAGTTGCAAAAAAAAATGGCAAGCAGCGAACTGACCATTCGGCTAATGATGTAAACTGCCCCCTGCGTGCCCTCTTAATGTACAACAAAAGCTCAACAAATGCAGGTCATCATTGTTAAAGCAAGCGTAGGACTTGTAATAATGCCGGTCAATTCAAAATATTTCACTGGAATCCAAATGGCATATCCAACTTCTGCAATTTAAAACATTTTGAATATATTATTGAGAGCAATAATATTGACATTGCTTCTTTAAATGAAACTTTTTTAAGTAGTCCCACAACCCTTATTTTAGCAATATTTACTTATATCGTAATGACAGACCACGACGAAATGTCGGTGGTGTCGCGCTGCTCGTTCGAAGATCAATTAAACATAAATTACTCCCACCAACAAAAACAAAATGGTTGGAAAATTTATCAGTTGAATTAATTATAATTCATAGGCCTATCATTATAACCCCTGCATAGTCTTCAAAATATACGACTGATTTTACCTACGATATCATAAAATTATCTCCCGTCAACAGTGAATTTATTTTACTCGGAGATCTGACTGCTAAGCACCGATCATGGAATTGCGTTACCAATAATTCTGCATATACTTAAGATTTAACCTTAAGATAACAGGTTACACCAATCACACAACTTTTTCATCTACCACCCAATTAGAGCCTGAACAGAATCAAAAATTGTTGCGGCAGACGATTTGTTGTTCTTGGAAAATACATGCAAAATTTAGAAAAAACCTCAGATCCTTTTCCGCAACGATAAATCGAAAACTTAGAATTTATTCTATTTCAATCGTCGGTCACAACGATTTTTGATTCTGTTCAGGCTCTTAGCCCGACCTGTTTTCCGCATCAACAAAATAGAAATCCTTCCACAATAGATCTAGTTCTGAGCAATACTTATCTTAACCTACAGCTATCAACTGTCAAATTCACACAAAGGACTCCCCGTTGACCACCTCCCTGTCATATGTTCAGTGCGATGCAAATTTTTTTGATTCTAAAAGTACTATTGATAATGAACTATACAATCTCAAAAAAATCATCTTAGAAGCCAATGACATAGCAACTCTAAAAGCAATCTCCAGAAACAACTTTTCTCTAGCAAATAATATAGCTAAACTTTTTGAAGTTAAACGAAAATTCAGTGAACGAAGTATAAGGGCACATGATGATTTCCAAGCCAACTTCAGTAATGCTCAAAATTTTTCACCAAAATCGTCAACCGTAAAATATATGCTGTAGAAAATAGGAAGCGATCTGAACTTTTAACGAGCCTGGTGATAAACAGTTTTGGAAAATAAGCCGCAGCCTAAGAGGGAAAAGTAAAAAACAATGCTCCTTACCTCTCTGTAGGTAATAATAAAATAATAACTGACTGCGAGAAAGTCCAACTTTCGGCTAATACCTTTGCATCCTCAAACACATTAACATCAAGTTTCCATCACTCTTTTGACAAAAAAGTCAATAAAGTAGTCTTAGACTTAAAAAATGGCCCGTAGGGTTATGACATCATAAGATTTGTTTCATTTACTGAAATTGCAGCTATTATTTATATCATCCCTTAAATCTTCCAAGTCCCGGGATTTGATAATATTTCTAACTTGCTTATAAAAAATATGCCTGAGAGTGTAGTTAACTTGCTGTTCACAATTTTCAGTCGCTGCTTTCAGTTGAACTTTTTCCCAAATGTTTCAAAGAACGCCAAAGTTATTGCAGTTCACAAACCATTGCTTTAATGGTGCATACAGTTAAAACTTGTGTTTAATAATGCTGTAAGATACATTTTTGGTCTTAGAAAGTTTGACCGCATTAGTCACTTGAGTAACAAAGTACTCGGTTGCAACATCTTCAACTATTTGGATGCTAGAAACTGCATCTTTTTACACAACCTGATCTGCACTCGCACTCCTGAACGCCATCAGATTGAGGAATTCACTGCCTTTAAGTATAAAAAGCATTACAACTAAACGCAACTTTAAGCATGTAATTTTCCAACATTTCTCTTAAGTATCTCTCTTTCAGTAATTCTATGCAATTGTATTTAAAAACCTTACTTTAATTAAAATTACTTAATCTTTATTTGTTGTTATTCTTGGTTTTATCGATTTTTTGATTTTTGTTTGAATTAATTTTGAATTAATTATTATTTTGATTAGATCTTTTAGTTAAATGATATTAATTGTATTAAGTTAAATTTTTAATTATTTCTTGTTGTTTATCACTTGTTATTTTGTTATGTATCTATATTCTTACTGCATTTAAAAGACTCTGTCTTATTTGTGAACCTTTTCTTTAAACAAATAAATAAAAAATAAAATAACCCAAAGAGCTACCGGCCTATCAGCTTATTAAGCAACGTTGGAAAATTATTTGAAAAAATAATTCATAACCGGCTAGAAGAATTCACCACTGCCAATAATATTATTTCTATGGCACAGTTTTTGTTCCAAAAGGAACACAGCATAACCCATCAAATCAACCGAAAAGTCAACAAAGTATTGTACAACAAGTGTTCCAAATACTCCACTGGATTAGTTTTGCTTGGCATTGAGATAGCATTTGACACAGTTTGGCATAACGAACTACTCCATAAACTTCTTAAAGCAAATACCCTTCGTATTTGTGCAGAATAATTGCAGAGTTTTTAGATAGCAGAACATTTACAGCATCCGTACACAACTAAAAGTCATCCAATATTGATTTTAAGGCAGGCCTTCCACAAGGATACGTGTTGTCGCCTATGCTTTACTCAATATACATATCAGACTTCAAACCGTCTAAGTATTTAGAAGCCACTTACTATGCTGACGACACAGCGCTCTTAACTTCAAGTATAGTTAATATATAGTAAAAATATAATTAATATTGATAAAACTCAAGCGGTAATTTTTTTCTTTAATAAGTCTCCAAAAAGGCTACCAGTTAGACAACATTCAAATTTTGCGACATCAGGGTTTTTTTTTAAACCAAAAT
The DNA here is from genome assembly GCA_963920525.1 of Dichetophora obliterata. Classification (NCBI taxonomy): domain Eukaryota; kingdom Metazoa; phylum Arthropoda; class Insecta; order Diptera; family Sciomyzidae; genus Dichetophora; species Dichetophora obliterata. The sequence goes on from OY986436.1 coordinate 38,530,168, forward strand.
TTGAATGTTTTTAAAAATGTATTTATAAAACAGATATCTCAATAAAAAAATACCCTGAAGAAGTCGCCAAATAAGTGATGAAACGTTGGGAACAAAATTTGATCATTTGTTTGATTGCAGTTTAAAAAGCACTGGCCAAAAAAAATCATAAAATTATTATAAATATTGGCCCATATAATATATATAAAAATAAATTTGAATTATTTAAATAAAAATGCTCATTCATCTTATGCCTTGATAAAAGAATGCTAATGTATCTTAGAATCTTTAAACTAATAGATAATTACCAAACAAGAAATCTGCCTCTATGTTTTTATTCTTCAGAATAATCATAGAATTCGCATATCTTTTCTAATAATGTTTGAAATTTCTTTTAAACTGTGTATCATATAGAGGTTTTTCCATTTTTTACCTCTCAACTTTTCTTTAACTTTATAATAAAATGAATCGCACCTCTTAGAAAAGAATTTTATCATTTGCTGAAATATGTTAACTGATAAAAACTCATTCTCTATTATTTATCATATACTTTTGTATTAGTTGCAATTATGGATGAATAAAATAGAATTGAATTGAAATTGGATACTTTGGATATACCTGCAGCCAGAGAAAAGCATTACCAAAAACATTCGAATTAAAGATAATGCTATTTTTCATCAATTTTTGTGACTTTTTTTAGATTATATCCACTAAAATTCAAACAACTTCATAATTTCTTATCTTATTTCTTATCTTTTCTTTCTGATCGACGTAAAGGTGGTTGCTCGTTAATTTAATTTTTTTATAGGTCTGTTTAAAATTAGATATGTTACAAGAAATTTAAAAATTATAATTTTATAACTAGTCGTTGTAGCATATAGCTAAATAATTTTTGTTATTTTATTCGATTGCTTTTAGCATTTTTTTAAGTAGATGTTTGTTGCAATATAGCATTTTTTTAATGTCAATCAGTTAAAGTGATTCGAGAGTAAATAAAATCTGTCAAACCCTTTCCTACGATATCCTAAAAACTAGGACTTTTGATTTCATACTTTTGACTACTCCAGGGGTTAATTGGGTAAAGACATAAAGTATTTTCGACATTTTTCTTTGATGTCTGGGGAGGGCAAAACATTTGTTTTCAGGTCGCTGGTCCATTTCTTAATTATTTGTTCAAACATTTAATAACACGCACAACATCATTGCCATTAATCATAAGAATCTCGTTGAAAGTCCTTTAAGGTCTGAAATGGCTAATTCGTTTTTTTAATCATAGTTAGCAAACACTTATTTTTTTATAGTGTTTTTATTTCTAAAATAATAGAGGCTTCATAAGATGGTCCTCCAATGAGCTAAGATAGACAAAATTTATCACTAAATTACAGTACAATTCCACGCTTAGAGTTTTTTGTGTCTGAATTTCCAGTTTAATTAGAACGTAAAATTTCAAGTTAAATGACAAAAATTTAATAGGTAACGTGTAAAAATTTTCAAAAGTTTAAAATTGTCTACATCAATGCTGACAGCAGTAACTGTCTGTCCATTTATATTCACTTTGAAAAAAAAAATAGAATTGCTTTGTTTTTGTAATAAACCGCTATTAGCGTTTATTGTAGCCACCAAATGAAAAGCAATGAAAAAAAAAACAATAAAAAAAATAAAAAAAGCTATTCCTTTTTGGTGCAAATTAATTAAAAGTAAATAGGGTGCTGCGACTGAGTACTGCACAAGAATAGAGCAGAAGACAAAAGCCCAAAAAAAGCACAGATACAATTTAAGAAATATAAGACAAAGTGAAGAAGAAAATTGGCAAGACAAGCAGCAGAAGGTGAAAATTGCATTAAGAAATTTTCAAGACAAAAAATACACAACAAGAAAAAACTAAACCAAAAGAAGATACTACGTGCAAGAGAACAAGAAAAAAAAAGTAGAAGAAGCACTTATAAAGAAAACACAGATAAAATGATGTTAAAAAAAAAACTTAATTGGTCGTTTTGCTGCTCTTGAATTCCGAACAATGAGATTTTTCTTTAATTTTGTTTTTTGTACTGCTTTTGTAGAATTTTTCACTTATGATGTTTGTTTTTTTGCTTTGTAGCGAAGAGATGCGAAGTGAAATGAGTTGCATAAGACTGGTAGAGTAAATGGCTGAGATGTAGCTAGAAGGGGTGAAGTTAGGGCTTGCTTTAGGGTTACGGATGGGGTTAGGGTTCAGGTTGAGTTTGAGCTTTTAAATTTGTACAGATCTGGACGAAAGGCCGCATTTAGTTAAAGCAGCACAAGAAAAAACAAAACCTGGACAGAGTGAATAAACTAGAGAAAAAGTAGCTTCCGGTATGCTTTTTATTCAATTAGTTTTCAAAGCTGTGAAAAGAGAATGAAAAAGCAAGACAAAACCGGAAGTGTAGAAAATGGAGAATATTTCTAGAGTTGCTTAAAATGTCTTTGAGAGTAAATTAAGATCCGCAACAGTTTATTTTGAAAGAATAGTTTAATATAAGAACAACATAAAGCTAACAAAATAATTTTTCTACCGGATATGAAAAAAAGCTTTTAAATAGTAAAGTTCTTGATTTCAAACAGCTTTAAATAAGCCCAGTGTGCATTTCAGATATTAAAATCTTCACCCAATAGCATTTATTTGAAAGCAATTCTCCACACAATAGATTATTTTTATTTGTCTATAAATAATTTTTAATGTTAAAAAATATTTTATTTTTGTTAATCTTCTTCATCTTTAATAAACCTAGAATGATTTCTCCGTAAACTGGTTTTAAAAACTACCCAAATATCATAAATTCCATTTCATATCTCGGGTACATAATAAAGTTTGGAAATTATCTCGGCTGTACAATTGACGTACAGCCTCCTTACATCGGTTGAACAGCGATTATTCTGCAATAAAAATGAGCAGCTTTTCAATTAAAATTGGAACCGCCCGAAATAAATTATAATACACATATGTGTGTGTATGTTTTACCTGGCTCCGGGCATTTTCAATATTTTTGCTTCATATAAAATTGTGTACGTCATCATTAGCATCAATTACCTTGTAATGACCACTACTTCCGGCTATATTACCTTACTATGCATAAAAGGCCTTACATTTAACATTGAATGAGACAGGAGGTAAGTGACCGCCTCCCTTCAGCATTACCTAGAAGTTATGGAGTAACATACTACTTGTATTAAGCTATAAAAATCACTGAATTACTTTTCCTTGTATGCTACATTACAGGTAATGAGGTATGAGTTAATTACTTCTGCTATATGCAGATGCATTACTTTTTGATAAAAGTAATGCTTCCTTACCTGGTAATTTATTCTGTATTAGTTCTATGGTAGCCACTTGCAAGTCCGCTGCTGGGAAGTTTAGGCTTTACTTTTCTTCGTTAGGCCTATATATTATTTTAAGGCCGTCTTAGTCCCCTGTACGGCCATGCGGCTCTTGTTCGACCCCTGTTCGCTCTCTTATATTATTACTCTAATAATATGGGAGGTAAACATATTAAAAAAATAGTAAAAATTCCTTTTTTAATTTTCATCTTCTTCAAAAAATATCACCTTGAACTTAAAAGGTTCAGTTAATTCACTTTTCCAAAAAGGTATTTATATTGGAGAATACAGTCCGAGTAATACGAGAAATCTTAAAACCAAGTTCTGTCACAGCAATTCGTATTACTCAAATATCATTTACGTAAAAACTAGAGAAAACGAGATGAGGTGTAAAGGAAAAGGGTTTTTTTAAATAATTTATTGCCTTTTAAAGTTTTTTCTACATTATGTTACACTTATACAAGGTGGGTCATATTATTAAGGGAAAACACTTTTTTTAACTAAAGCTGGCTGCAGCTAATGTCAAATTTTATACGAATACATTGAAATGATGCAACCCATAATTGCTCAAGCCAGCTTTTTCATCAAGTTTCGTTAACTTGATCTGGCTGCATCGCGATCAAGTCGATTCAAATCGAAAGTTCCTTAAGGAATCGGCTGTTGTTTTTTTTTTCAAAAAAATTTAAATGAAATAATCATTAACTTACTTTCGCGATTCATTCCTGTTATAACAAATTTAACTGAACAAATAAACGAATAAATTCTTTTATACAGATAAGCGCATTTTTTCAATGACTAAAGATGACCTCGCTCAAGTTATTTCGGTCAATTTGAGCATTTAGCAGAACTTGAGCTTTTCGTTGATTTTTGACATTAGCTGCAGCCAGCTCGAGCCTATTATGTTTGAGCCTTAAACCTTATGTTTAGAAAAGCCATTAAACGGAGATGTTGAAATATAACAGCTTCGACATTACAGAATTGGTTAGTGATAAAACGAAAAAAAATATGCATTAAAAACAATTAGGAAACTATCTTCGACCTGTAGCTCGGTTCTGTAACTATTGCGACAAATTGTCACTTTTTCTGACGTCACAGTATTTCTTTCCAAAATACTTACTTTTGCGAAAACTTGTGTTTCTGTAACTGATAAGCGAGTAAATAGTGGTCCGTGATGAAAAAGATACACAGCCGAAAGGGAATATATGAAATTGCAACAAGTGCCAGACAACTTTGTGCACAATTTGATGAGGTTATTCTATAAGCAATAAATAAAAAACAAATATAAATATTATAAGTACTTTATTTATTAAAGTGGCAGATAAACATCATTATATCATTTATGCTGACAATTACTTGTTTTGATGTTAACACTTAGTGATGTTGATATTAAATGCACAAACCTTATCCAAAAACTGTAGTCCGAGTATTATTTTAATGCAGTAAGCAACCGGTAAGAAATGATATCATGAAAAAAAGTTTAATTTATGAAATATTTCAGTTTATGTTTTCAATAATTTATATATTGTGGTACATATAATAATGTGTTAATAATATGTTTATAATCTATATGAGAAAATTTAAGTTGTTGTCTTGTATCCGGTGAAAGTATTTGTTATGTGGATACATTTATATCCAAATCTTAATTGAACATGGTTACCAAGTTAGAACATGGTGAGAGCTGCAATCGATTCGAGTCGCATATTTTAGTTTACAGAACCACTTTGTCTATCGAGTTCCTTTGAAAGTAGAATTGAAACAAGCAAGACGAGTCATCGATTTTTCTCATTTTATTACAGAGACAGTGCAAGTGAAAATGATATCACAATGACGTCAAAGTGAGAAAATCTGGTGAGAACTAAGGTGAGAGAAATTACAGAATCGATCTACTGGTCGAAGTTAAAATACCCCCTCAGTATATTCTAATTTATGCATGCTTTGAAAGTTTGATGATGTCACTTCGTATAGAGGAAGGGTGTGGTGTTCATCCAATTTTGCGAAAACTCATATGCAGTACACGTTTAAGATACGGAAGATTATGTGTAAAATATACTGTTAATATACACATTAGAGTGGGGTGATTAGTATGGAAGGAAAAAAGTGTTAATGGGCGCTTCGCGTTTCTGGTTCTTGGGATTGTACTGAGCAAAAAAGTCCACTAGCCTATACGTCTATGGTGAAAATCGAGCTTCCAGATTTTGACTTGCAGTTTTTCTCAGACTTTTGTCATGTTTTTTTTTTATATTTTGGCCTATAACAGCTATTGAGATTTTTGTCTTAGAATTGGATCGAAAATCTCAATGGTTTGGCTGTTATAGGCCAAAATATCAAAAAAAAAAAAAAAACGTGACAAAAGTCTGAGAAAAAACTGCAAGTCAAAATCTGGAAGGTCGATTTTCACCGTAGACGTATGGTCTAGTGGACTTTTTTGCTCAGTACAATCCCTAGAATCAGAAACGCGAGGCGCTCATTAAGATGTTCAAACCGCCCCACCCTAATACACATTTTTCTGGAATTTATAAAAATTATGCTTTTTTGATGACGTCACTTTGTATGGGAGATTAGCCGAGTTTTTATACGATTTTGCAAAATTTAAAACTAATAGTGAATTAATTTTTGTGGAGTTTTTTGATACTTAACCGTTTGCATATACAGGGTCCGCCATCTAACATTTTTTTTTTCAACTAGTTCTTATTTCGTGAATGGTAATACTTAGCGCATGTCTGATTTGACAGATAATTAGTTTTATCCTTCCGCTGAACGAATATGGTCGTGTATACGCTTGAACAACGCTGGGAAATATTGCGACATTACTTTGATGCAGAAGATGCCGATTTTGCCAAAAAAATCATCTTTTCAGATGAAGCTCATTTTCATCTTGGCGGGTATGTAAACAAGCACAATTGTCGCGGGCACAAAAAACCAGCACGCATACATTGAAAAGCCGCTGCACCCAAAACGAGTCACTGTTTGGTGTGGATTTTGGTCCAGAGGCATAATTGGGCCATTTTCCTTCGAAAATGAGCAAGGAGTGGCCGTTACAGTCAATGGCGATCGTTATCGGGCCATGTTGAACGAATTTTTGTTCACAAAAATTGAAGAGGAGGATATTGGCAACATTTGGTTTCAACAGGACGGCGCTACGTGCCACACAGCTGAAGCTACACTCGATGTTTTGCGCCCTGTTTTTGAAGATCGCATTATCAGCCGCAGAGCTGATGTCGTTTGGCCACCTCGGAGCTGCGATTTGACACCGTTGGACTATTATTTGAGGGGTGCCCTCAAAGATAAGTGTTACGCCGACAAGCCAGAGACAATTGACACTTTAAAGGACAATATTCATGAAGCCATTGGTGAAATCCAGCTGCACACAATCGATAATGTGCTTAAAAATTGGACCGATCGTGTAGGCTACTGCATGGCCAGCCGAGGCAGCCATTTGAATGAAATTATTTGCCATTATTAACCGGAAGGATTGTACTTTCAAATAAAAAAAGAAATTTGAGAAAATATCTAGTAGTTTTTTTATAGAATTTTTAAAAAAAAAAGTTATTTGGCGGACCCTGCAGTTACTTCTTTGTTTGGTAGTTATTTGTGGTTTGGTCCGATTGTAATAAATTTCAAATAATTGTTGAATATTTTACTTCAAAACGTGTAAAGTTCCAAGTCACTACATAAATTTCAGTGGCATTTTTAGAGATTTTATTGATTTGATAAAGTCACTTTGTATGAGAAGTGGCATAGTTTTCATCCGATTTTGCTCTTTCTCGAACTTGATCTCCGTTTTTTGAATAAAAGTACATGTACCAAATTTCAATACGATAGCTTTACAAAAAATTGAATAGGTTTTTCAAAAATATGTGTAATTATTTTTTGTGTTTTAAAAGTAAAAGCAATTTCAGTTGACTTAAAATAATTTTTGCCTTTTTTCAATTAAAAAAGTTAACAAAATTATGCAATAAGCATACGTTTAAAAAAAAATCCTCTCTACAAGTGACAACTATAGAGTACCTATCAGGGAACGTTCATTCAATTAAAATATATGGATAAAAACTTCAGCATAAAAGCATAGCTAAGAGCTTTGCCACTCATTCATCATTTAATATAGTTTGCTTTACAAAAAAATACCAGTCTTTTCAAACCGGAAAAAGCAGACATATTGCAAAGGATATCAATTAAAAGTGGGTTGCAGTGAAAGGCTGCATTAAGGACAAACTTGTAGTTTTTAGCATTCTTTTGCTACGCCTGCAATGGAATATTTCAAATAGAATAAGAACCAAATTCAATATTGAATTAAAAAAAAAATAAACTACTGGCAGTAATTTCTGTTAGAAAAACAGCAGTAACAGAAATCAGTAAAATTCAGTAAAATTGTTTTGAATCAGGACCGTCGACAAGGGTAATTTTCGGGGTTCTCTTAAATGCAAAAATTTATGATTTTTGAAAAATCATTTAGACATGTTTACCATTTTCAATACAATCACAACTAATTAGTACAGAATTCAAAATAAAATTTAAATTTATAATAAATAAAATGAGACTAATTTAGGATTGGAATGATCAAAACTTTTTATTAAATTTATAAAATTATGTGAACATTTTTAGTAAATTTTTATAGTCAAATTTAACTACTACTGTTGATGTTTTTACTACTGTTGATGTTATAGTTAAATTTAATATAACTGACATGATTTCACTTCAAAAGGTTCAGTAACATCTCAAAAGAACTATCTCGTACATATGAGTAAAATAGTATTTGGAAATAAGCACTTTTATGCAATGATAATAGTGAGATTCTAAAATTTCAAATGCGTGAATTTTTCACATATTCACCTGTTGACTTCTTTAATTGACCTAAAATATTTACGCTTTATATAATAATTTTTAATAAAAACAACAACTTTACTCATCATGCACACATATTGAGCACATTGTCGCAACTACGACTACAACAAACATAACAACTACACGGCAGAAATAAATTCAACAAGAACAACAGGCAGATTTGACATTCAACATTGATGCATAGTGTTATAATTATCATAAAGTTTATATCAGAAGTTATTTAAGAGGGCAAGGATTGACATGTCAAGGCACCGTTCGAAGGCGTAGTGTCTTGTCCGTCTTATACTTGGTGGCAAGTGTTAATTTTTACAAACGACTGCAGAAAGGCGTATAGTTTGTATACACTTAGTTATATTCTCTCAATTATAATGAAAGCTTCGGTTAGTCAAACATCCACAGTAGTATTTGACGGAACACAACGTCAGCTTCGGTCGGTCGAACATTTACATTAGCTTCTGAATAATAACTATACATTAAATTGAAACAAGCCATATTGAAGCGAAAAGTAAATATTAACGTAAAGCTTTATTAATTTGCTATATAAGAGCAACGTAGTCGAATTTTGTCTTACCACAGCCATTCTCAAGTGCATAACACCGAACTTCTTCGAATACCGCATTATTCCGAGTCACCGAACATCACCGATAAACCGAACCCGAGAAAACTGCAGGAAGAAGTAGCCCTCGTCCACATCGCCATGCGCACCGAGTAAATAACTTTGATCGACGCACTATATTGGCAATGGCAAATTGATTGTCTATTGTATAGAAAAGACATATTAATAAATGTATGGGTAAATTGTACACTGAGAAAAAATTATTTATAACAACTTGTAAAAATTTGTCGGTAAAGGCATTGTAATGTAGAACTAAACAGGGTGTGACAAAATCTTCTTTGCGCTATTATAATTTTCTTTTCATTGTTCAAACAACATTTTGAGTTTACTCGTCTAGTAAGCAAGAAACAATTGTGTTTTCTAGCAGGAAGTTTTGCAGTGAAGTGTGTTCTTGGAAATTAATAATCTTTATGTGTAAACTAGAACAAGCTAGAAATAGCTAAGTGTTATTAAATATAAATTCTGAAATGCTCGGTAAAAGGTAATAAATTCTAACATCAAATTGTAAAAATTATTGTGATAATATTTTCACAGTAGGGGAAGTAATCATTACTGAACTAGTTATATAATGATTACTCGACAATGGGAGGTATTTCCCTGGAAGATTACAACACACAAATAGATAAAGCATTATTTTAACATAAGCTTGTCATAGGCGGTAATGTGTGGTGCTCAAATCCAGCATACGTCAGAGGAGAACTAATTACATCCAGTATTACCAATAAGTCAGAGTATTACTACATAGTTACCAGCTGCATTACCTATACGCCAAAGGTTGTAACGAACCTCGGGCGTTACAACGCTTTGCAGCCGGGGTAGACTCAGCGGCTGTCCAGAGGTTCTTCCAAGAAAGGTGAGGTTTCGGTAGTAGGTGCCGCTCGCACTCCGTCTTTACGGGAGCACTCAAGGTCGCGGTATTCGTGATGCGTGGCTACCAATCCACTTGGTGTTGACGAGAGCTGCCGATTGACTGGGGTCGGGTTTCGTCAGTCTGTCCTGTTTGTTGGTGCGTCTTCAGGATAGGAATTTGGGATTGTGATGGGTATTGAAGGTCTCGTAAAGAGTCACAATGAGGAAATAAACGGTGTCTCGAGAGATTTGGCAAGCTAGTTGCAATCTAGGACTCCGTTTATGCCCCTATTAGGATGAGGATTGGGATTATAGGAAGTTGGGTGGGGTGCCGGGTTCGTGTAGAACTGGGCGTAGGTACAAACGGAGATCTCGAGAGATTTGGCAACGAAGTTGCAATCTAGGATCTCTGTTTGATGCCTGAATTCACGGGATTAAAACGAGTTGGCGTTTGGATGCCGTGCTTGTGTTAAGCTGGGGCGTGGGTGAAAGACGGAGATCTCGAGAGATTTGGCAACGAATTGCAATCTAGGATCTCACGTCTTCTGCCCTACAAGTGGAAAGGTATAAGGTTGAGGGAGTGTGCCGTGCTCGTGTAGAACTGGGCGTAGGTGCAAACAGAGATCTCGAGAGATTTGGCAACGTAGTTGCAATCTAGGATCTCTGTTTGGTGCCTGAATTCACGGGAGCGGGATTGGGTTGTGGGTATTCTGGGATAACTTACCGTCGTGGTGTCGTCGTCCATCCACGCAGCCAATTTGTGCACTCTCCCAATTATTGCCTTCCAGATGTATCAGAATAAAACGATCACACGTCTGTTCAGTTCAATGCCTCTCGCAAGAATCATTTATTTCAATTCTTAAAATGACTAACTGGTAGCCGGCACCAGCGTCGTGCTACTAATACATATTAATGTGCTTGAAATAGCAACACATGTTTCGGTTGCCCGAGCGAGCAACTAAATAAAAGTAATAATTCATGTTTTCGCTTAGTTGCTATGTTAGTGTGTGTGTTGCTATTTTCAGGGGAAACCTTCTGTTTCGCTTATATACTTAGAATTTGTATTACAGGGTGAGTATGTTAATTCGTTACTTAAGTGTTAAATACTTTTAGCTTATAATATGTGTTGATGATTTCTGTATATTATAATGCATACTTAGTTTAAGATAAAGAAGATGATTTACAAATGTTAGTTTTAAGAATCTTAGTATTAGAAATAATAATAATAATTTGATGTATGTTTTGTTTAGGCTGTACCTACGTAGCAGCTAAACTTTAAATAGTTTCTTAAATATATAAACAAATACCGTACATGGCGTGATGCGGCGGGGCTTGTTGCAGCTGTTTGTTGTGTTTGCCTGTATTGGGGCGTCTCTTCGTTATCGCCGGTTGCCATGTAGGTAATGACGACTTGTGCTGTAACTTGTTGTTGTTGTTGCTACTGGCTCGTGCCGTAGCTGTTGTCTTGAGTAGAAGACGCTGTGGTTGATGTTGATGTTTTTGTTGTTGTTGTCGTTATTGACTATTGTTGGTCGTTAAGCGGTCGGTTCTCTTGCCGCCGCTTATATTAAGGGCCGGTTGCGGTGGGCCGCTTATTGCAAGGCCGATTTTAGCGAGGCCGCTTATGGTGAGGGCCGGTTGAGTGGGCCGCATAGAATGAAGGCCTGATTGTGAGGGCCGGTTTTGACCCTCGTCAAAAGGGGTCCTTACACCCCCCGGTTAGTTCGGGGGACAGAGCTGAACTACTCTTCCTGTCCGTCCAATTCGGATTCGATAGTGGATGCCATTGACGCGCGTGTTGATGTTTTTCTGCGTGCCGCGTTTGTGTCGAGCTTGGGCGCTCCTGATCCGCTGTTGTAGCTGGGCTGGCCAGGCTGGGTTGAGGGCGTTGCGGAAGCTTTCACGGCTCGTTTGCGTGATGATGAGTGGTGGGCTGCTGATGACGGTTGTGTCGGTAGCCGGGGTCACTAGCATAGCTGCTGCTGGTGAGGTTGCTGCTGGGGTAGCCATGGGCTCTTCGGGCTGGATGAGCCAACCCAGGCACTCAGGCTGGTCTTCATCAAGAGTGTCGCTGTTGTGTGTGTTGACGTCCGAAATGTCGAAATAAAGTTCGATGCTCTGTTCTCGGGTGTACAGGTCTGGTTCTGCATCCCAGCCGGGGTAAAATAGTGACTGTGGATGAGTTGTTGCGTCGGCGGTTTGACTGTGTGAACTCACGCATAGCTGCTCTAGTATATCCACGGTCTGCTGGATGTCTGGAGCTGGCATAAACGGTGATATTGCAGGCGGGTCGTCGAGTGGGTGCAATGACCAGAGATTAGCTGTGGTGCTGTCTATTGTTGGATAGCGGTAAGCGTCCGCTGTTGGAGTCGTAGGTACCACCTCGAAGGCGGCGATGTTGTCTAATGTGGGTGACGGCATGACTATGGCGTTTGCTGCGGTTGATGGCAGGTGCGAGGAATTCCGAGTCGCATGCTGAGGCGTTGCGGCTGTAGGAAAGCCGGGCAAATCTGGCAGCTGAATTTGGGGCAGCTTGTAGCTGGCCAGTTCCTGTGCCAGTTCGCTTATCTGCCTTCTTTTTTGTGCGACGAATTCGGTGGCGAACCATGCGGTGCGCTCGATGTGGTGCGATGAACTTTGGTTGGCATCCTTCACGAAGCTTTCGACAAATTGCAGTGCGTAGAGGCCGCAATCTGTTAGGTTTGGTTGTTGGGGCACCATCATCCGATGGCCTGGCAGATTTTCGGTATCGAACGAGAAATGCCTCTGATCCGGGTGCTTAGCGTGCAACTCCTGAGTGAGGAAGTCACGTAATGGCGTAAACACGTGTGAGCGATCAGTATATGCCAGCGAATCGAAGAGAAGCATCGCTGTTGCTGTGGCGTGTTGCAGTGAGTGCTGGGTGATTGGTGCCGTGGTTGCTGTAGCACAGATGATTACCACGAACCAATGTTGGCCCTGGTTTATGGGTACAACTATATACTTTTTAGCCAAAATGTTGTGTCGTTTGACGTTGTTTGACCATGTTTGAGCATAGTTGGTGCTTGATGACCGTATTTTGATGATGAGGTCGTATCTAGAGTTTGACCTGTTGTTGGGCGTTTTGTAAATGTCTAGTAGTTTTATGTAGTGGATGTTGTTCGAAACATCGTTTGTTGTATGTTGCATTTTGTGACGATCGCATTTTGGTGTGGCGATCGTGACTTACAGCATTTGATGCTTGCTGAATAGGTGTCCTGTAGGTGGCTGGCGTTGCTTTTGGGGCACTTGATGGCCAGCTTTAGAGTGGTAAAATCTTGACTTGTGCTTGGGCGCCACTTGTACTACTTGAAGAGTTGTCTCTTGGTGACGGTTACGCGGTTGGCATGACTTTAACCATATTTTGTTGACGGCAGAGACATGTGGTGTGATGGCCAAGTGTGATAAACCGTGGCATCACACTTTCTGCTGTGCTGGGACATCTTGTTGGCGCTGTCCGTGGCCATGTTGATTGGGTTTGCGTTGTATGTAGTAACTTGCCTTGTGTGTTTGATGTTACTTCGTTGTTTTTGTATGATGCTCTATGGTGACCTGGTTGCAGATGCACGTAGCTGTCATTACGAGTAATGGTGCTCTATGGTGACCTGGTTGCAGATGCACGTAGCTGTCATTACGAGTAGTTGGGGTAGTTTTTAGTGCAGATACGTGCTGCAGGTCCCAGTTGGTATCGCAGATGGTGCTGCGGGTCCCTTTTGATGTCGCAGGCGGTGCTGCGGTGGCACTTGATGATGCAGGGTCTGTGTAGCGATGCAGCTTGGGTGCAGTCATTGCTGTGTAATAACCAATTGATGACGCAGTTGGGTTGCGGGCTTCCAGTTGTTTTGACGCGGTTAGGGCCGCGATATCTTCCAGTTGTTGACGCGGGTTAGGGCCGCGGTGACTTCCAGTTGTTGACGCGGGTTAGGGCCGCGGTAGCTTCCAGTTGTTGACGCGGGTTAGGGCCGCGGTAGCTTCCAGTTGTTGACGCGGATTAGGGCCGCGGTGGCTTCCAGTTGTTGACGCGGATTAGGGCCGCGGTGGCTTCCAGTTGTTGACGCGGGTTTGGGCCGCGATAACTTCCAGTTGTTGACGCGGGTTAGGGCCGCGGTGACTTCCAGTTGTTGACGCGGGTTAGGGCCGCGGTAGCTTCCAGTTGTTGATGCGGGTTAGGGCCGCGGTAGCTTCCAGTTGTTGACGCGGGTTAGGGCCGCGGTATCTTCCAGTTGTTGACGCGGATTAGGGCCGCGGTAGCTTCCAGTTGTTGACGCGGGTTAGGGCCGTGGTAGCTTCCAGTTGTTGACGCGGGTTAGGGCCGCGGTAGCTTCCAGTTGTTGACGCGGATTAGGGCCGCGGTAGCTTCCAGTTGTTGACGCGGATTAGGGCCGCGGTGGCTTCCAGTTGTTGACGCGGGTTAGGGCCGCGGTAGCTTCCAGTTGTTGACGCGGGTTAGGGCCGCGGTAGCTTCCAGTTGTTGACGCGGGTTAGGGCCGCGGTATCTTCCAGTTGTTGACGCGGGTTAGGGCCGCGGTGACTTCCAGTTGTTGACGCGGGTTAGGGCCGCGGTGGCTTCCAGTTGTTGACGCGGGTTAGGGCCGCGGTATCTTCCAGTTGTTGACGCGGGTTAGGGCCGCGGTATCTTCCAGTTGTTGACGCGGGTTAGGGCCGCGGTGACTTCCAGTTGTTGACGCGGGTTAGGGCCGCGGTATCTTCCAGTTGTTGACGCGGGTTAGGGCCGCGGTAGCTTCCAGTTGTTGACGCGGGTTAGGGCCGCGGTGACTTCCAGTTGTTGACGCGGGTTAGGGCCGCGGTAGCTTCCAGTTGTTGACGCGGGTTAGGGCCGCGGTGACTTCCAGTTGTTGACGCGGGTTAGGGCCGCGGTAGCTTCCAGTTGTTGACGTGGGTTAGGGCCGCGGTATCTTCCAGTTGTTGACGCGGGTTAGGGCCGCGGTGGCTTCCAGTTGTTGACGCGGGTTAGGGCCGCGGTAGCTTCCAGTTGTTGACGCGGGTTAGGGCCGCGGTGGCTAAAACATGTATAATTATGATGAAATGTAGCGGGATTCGTTGTCGGAGAAAAACTTCTTTATGTCGCTGATGTGAACCGTTCTGCGGCGGGATTCCTGGGTCCCATATAATCTGCCGTACGTAAGCCTTGGCCTTAGGACGTTGTTGACTCACTATTTTAATTGAGGAAGTGCCGAATCCTGTAGTTGCAGCTGGCCAGTCATCATCTGGGTCAGGTGGCTGCGTTTTCCAAGACTTTCCTGTGACGTAGGAGACGTTTGGCATGAAAACTGCATGCGGGAGCGGTAGGGCTAGTAGAAAGATCATGAACATCGGGAGTAGTTTTGTAGGTATTGTGATATTGTTGTTGCGTGGCGCTGGTGGCCTTTTAGGATGTGGTTGTAGAAATGGTGCTGTTGGCCGTATGTGTTTGGCCTGCTTATCTGGAGCTGGCGGTCCTTCACGATCTCTGTGCTTGTCAAGAGCTGGTGGCCCTTCAGGGTCTGGCGGTTCCTTAGAATGGGGCTGCAAAAATAGTGCGGTTCGCTGTATGTGCTTGGCCTGTCTATCTGGAGCTGGTGGCCCTTCATGACTTCTTTGCTTGTCAGGCGCTGGTGGCCCTTCGCGATTGTGTGTGTTAGGTGACAGCTCTTCTTGGTCCGATAGCTTGAATGGCGTTGATAGTTCATGTGTTTTCTGCTTGTCTGGCGCTAGTGGACCTTCAAGGTTATCCTGTGTACTTGGTGTAAGTGATTCGTCATCACTTCGAATTACGCACGCTTGGGTTTCTGGCGGGCGTGTGTGTTGCAATGGTTGGCCAGTGAGTGGCGTGTGGAGCTCTGTCTGAAGTACCGGCCGGTCTCTGATGTCATCATCGTTCTGCTGTTTGTCTTTCGAAGATGTGGTTGAGATCGTTGATTCTGTGGCCTCTGCTGTATCTATAGCTTTGGTAGTTGTATCTATAGATTCTTGCACTGCGTGTGTGGGATTAGCAGCGTAAGTTACCTTGAAGATTGTGGTTGCTGCGCAGCTGGGCTCTGTAGACTGGTCGCTAGTAGTTGGAGTGATCGCAGATTCGATGTTTTGGGGGGTGGCCGATTCGGCTGCTGCTTTTTCAATGTTGGGCAGCTGGTCTGCCACTGGTGATGCATCTTCAGTAATCATAACGTCCTTCTTTAGCGACGTCTCCTTATTTTGCAGATGATCTTCTTCGCATTGCACTTCTGGTTCATCTAGCTCCTTACCTTCTAGCGTTGTTACAACTTTGTCTGTCGGCTCTTCGACGGTGCCGGTGTCATCCAGGTTGAACTCCTTGTTGTAAGAGTTGAGTTCGTCCTTTCGAAGATGGTGAATCCAGGAAGTACGGATCATATTATGGCGGTGAGACAGTTTACTTGCGTAATGATGATTGCGCTTCAGCAATTTAGTAAGACGGTTTCGGTGTGACGTTGTCTATGACGATTCTATGTGCTGGTGATGAATCGTGGTGTCGGTCAAATGAGTTGACGACCGAGAGTGAACCTTCAGGCTGCTGCTACTTTAAAGTTGGTTGAACTCGTTTACCCAACGAGTTTGATGAATGCGTGTTGCGAAGAAGAAGTTGCTTTGGTGTGCTGAGATGGTTCTCGTTTTGTTTGAACCCCGTGTTCGGCGTGCCAGTATGATGGGTGTAGCGTACCGATTTTCTTCTAGAGTTCGTTTGGTTAAAGTTGATTAGAATTCTTTATATGATGATGTGTAGCGTCCCGCTATCTTTTATTTTAATTTTTGTTAAAGATGATTAAATTCTTTGTATGATGAGGTGTAGCATCCCGCTATCTTTTATTTTAAATTTTTTTGTTAAAGTTGATTAAATTCTTTGTCTGATGAGGTGTAGCATCCCGCTATCTTTTATTTTAATTTTTGTTAAAGATGATTAAATTCTTTTGGTGAGTTGTAGCATCCCGCTATCTTTTATTTTAATTTTTGTTAAAGTTGATTAAGAACGTTGTGTGATAATTTGTACATAGGTGTGTCACACAAGCTCGATGAGTTGTGGAGCGTTGTGCTCGCTGCTGGTCCTCAGAATGCTGGAACCTTTTGAATTTTAGTGTCTTTGAGACAGATGATGAGGATCACTTATTTGGCCTTCGTTTGATGTGAAGGCTGGTGGTCCTGGGTTTCTTCTTGGACTCTGTTTGCGTAGTGTTTACTTACAGAGTCCCTGTTCGGGCGCCACTTGTAACGAACCTCGGGCGTTACAACGCTTTGCAGCCGGGGTAGACTCAGCGGCTGTCCAGAGGTTCTTCCAAGAAAGGTGAGGTTTCGGTAGTAGGTGCCGCTCGCACTCCGTCTTTACGGGAGCACTCAAGGTCGCGGTATTCGTGATGCGTGGCTACCAATCCACTTGGTGTTGACGAGAGCTGCCGATTGACTGGGGTCGGGTTTCGTCAGTCTGTCCTGTTTGTTGGTGCGTCTTCAGGATAGGAATTTGGGATTGTGATGGGTATTGAAGGTCTCGTAAAGAGTCACAATGAGGAAATAAACGGTGTCTCGAGAGATTTGGCAAGCTAGTTGCAATCTAGGACTCCGTTTATGCCCCTATTAGGATGAGGATTGGGATTATAGGAAGTTGGGTGGGGTGCCGGGTTCGTGTAGAACTGGGCGTAGGTACAAACGGAGATCTCGAGAGATTTGGCAACGAAGTTGCAATCTAGGATCTCTGTTTGATGCCTGAATTCACGGGATTAAAACGAGTTGGCGTTTGGATGCCGTGCTTGTGTTAAGCTGGGGCGTGGGTGAAAGACGGAGATCTCGAGAGATTTGGCAACGAATTGCAATCTAGGATCTCACGTCTTCTGCCCTACAAGTGGAAAGGTATAAGGTTGAGGGAGTGTGCCGTGCTCGTGTAGAACTGGGCGTAGGTGCAAACAGAGATCTCGAGAGATTTGGCAACGTAGTTGCAATCTAGGATCTCTGTTTGGTGTGCCTGAATTCACGGGAGCGGGATTGGGTTGTGGGTATTCTGGGATAACTTACCGTCGTGGTGTCGTCGTCCGTCCACGCAGCCAATTTGTGCACTCTCCCAATTATTGCCTTCCAGATGTATCAGAATAAAACGATCGCACGTCTGTTCAGTTCAATGCCTCTCGCAAGAATCATTTATTTCAATTCTTAAAATGACTAACTGGTAGCCGGCACCAGCGTCGTGCTACTAATACATATTAATGTGCTTGAAATAGCAACACATGTTTCGGTTGCCCGAGCGAGCAACTAAATAAAAGTAATAATTCATGTTTTCGCTTAGTTGCTATGTTAGTGTGTGTGTTGCTATTTTCAGGGGAAACCTTCTGTTTCGCTTATATACTTAGAATTTGTATTACAGGGTGAGTATGTTAATTCGTTACTTAAGTGTTAAATACTTTTAGCTTATAATATGTGTTGATGATTTCTGTATATTATAATGCATACTTAGTTTAAGATAAAGAAGATGATTTACAAATGTTAGTTTTAAGAATCTTAGTATTAGAAATAATAATAATAATTTGATGTATGTTTTGTTTAGGCTGTACCTACGTAGCAGCTAAACTTTAAATAGTTTCTTAAATATATAAACAAATACCGTACATGGCGTGATGCGGCGGGGCTTGTTGCAGCTGTTTGTTGTGTTTGCCTGTATTGGGGCGTCTCTTCGTTATCGCCGGTTGCCATGTAGGTAATGACGACTTGTGCTGTAACTTGTTGTTGTTGTTGCTACTGGCTCGTGCCGTAGCTGTTGTCTTGAGTAGAAGACGCTGTGGTTGATGTTGATGTTTTTGTTGTTGTTGTCGTTATTGACTATTGTTGGTCGTTAAGCGGTCGGTTCTCTTGCCGCCGCTTATATTAAGGGCCGGTTGCGGTGGGCCGCTTATTGCAAGGCCGATTTTAGCGAGGCCGCTTATGGTGAGGGCCGGTTGAGTGGGCCGCATAGAATGAAGGCCTGATTGTGAGGGCCGGTTTTGACCCTCGTCAAAAGGGGTCCTTACAAGGTTAACTAATTACCACCAGCATTACCCTTAAGTACCTCTATTACCCACAACTCAGAGGTCAATTATTTGCCTCCAGTATTACCTATACGTCAGAAGGTAACTCATTATCTCACTTGAAAATCAGAATGTAACCCATTACCTCCAGTATAACTTATAACTCAAAAAGTAACTTCTTAGCTTTATTACTGCCCAAAGGAGTACCCGTTGTTTTGTTTCAGTTAAAATTAAATTTTTATTAATATATTATGCCTATTTATGCCTTTACATATAGAATTAAATCAAAAATTCTAAAAACATAAAAAATTAAAGTTTTATACAACAATTTTAAAAAAATCCAAAAATACAGTTTTGTATTAGGAAATTACAAATTTTTAAATAAACATAAAAAAATTCAAACTCATTAAACATTTTAATTACAAATTTATAAAAGTTAGTCTAAATTTAATGAAGTATTTTTTTTATACATTTATTTTTAAAGAAAATAATTTTATAATACTTGAAGGCCTTTTTTAGTTCTATTTCAAATTTCTGCTTCATATATCCCTTCTTTAAAAGTGTACCTGTAATTATATATGTAAATTTCGAAATAATCATTTGAGATGACATTGCACGTTGAAAGTAATAAATATCCACCCAAGAAACTTGAAGCAATTCTTACCATAGAGCAGTTGGACTTCGTTTTTGAGATCACTGAACTGTCTTTAATGGTTAATTTTACATTTTTTTTTATCATCATTGCTTCATAATTCATATGCTACAATTCATAAATTTTCAGAAGCTTCTGAAGAACTACTTGTGTCTGCAGAGTTAAATTTATTTTTCTTAGCTTCAGAATATATTTTTTGTTTTTAACTAGCCAAACTAAATTTCTTTTGCCTATGACCTTATTATAATAGTAAATATATAATTCTTTCTTTTATAAAAAGATATAAAAATAATTGTTGTTATTGTTTTAGGAAAAAACTTTAATAATTGTAATTTAGTTTTTCAATCACACTTACCGTATTGATTTTTGTTTAAATGTTTTGTTTTATTTCAATTTATTGTATAAACTTGCTCAACCGAACGCATGCAAATCACTTTGACACTAAAGATCTCTAAACCGGTCTCAAAACAGAGCAATAATTGAATGCAAATTTTTATTCTCTTATTTGTTGTTGCTTTTGTTTGAGGAGACAAAAAACATTTTGAAAACATGAAATGACATAAAAAAACAAATTTATTTTTGTTGTTAAATTATCAGGTATTACAGCTTAGGTTATTTATTTTCAAGCCGTAAGCGAGGACGTAAGGTTTTGAATTGATAGGCTACATTCACGGCTGTTGTTACAGGGTATTTTGTTTGACAGTACCTATTTACAAATTGTAAGCGAAGGCGTAATTACATGTGCTTAAAGGGTAACTAGTTACTGAGCTAGTTATGGCAGTAATGCCTTCTCATTTCCTTACTGGGTTGTGGCGTCATTTGCTTTTGTTTGCTTCTTTTCGGTGTGTTCTCTTTTGTTTTCGTTTTGATTTTGTCGTAGAGAGGATTTTTGTTCAATTAATTTTGTTCTCTAAAATTTTGAGCGTCATTTGTTATTTTCTCCTATCTTGTGCATACCTATTATCAACGTCGCTTACTGTATAAGGTAGATGTCATCAGTGTTTGAGCGGCCATGTCTGATCAAATGTAATATAGAATTGTAAACAAGCTTTGGAGGCCTCGCTGTTAAATTGTATTTAAGAAATAACTGGTTATGTCACGTGTCCATTTACCACTGGTTATGTTTATAACAACGATTATTAATGCTCTGTGCAGTGCAAAAGAATTTGCATATTTTATTTATAAATTGTGAAAGTTTTTATTATAATCAAAGAATCGGAAACATCAAGTCATTTGAATTGGCAAAAGTCATTTCCTAAACTGCGGAAAGGGCAAACTGAATTTCTATCTATTTTTAAATGCTGATGAAAATTCTATTCACGTTTGTTTTTGTTTGCAATGGAACCACCAACTTTTTTGACCAAAATAAAAAAAGGTTTTATTTCTTAGTACATAATGAAAATAAAATTTTGGCTTCTGAAATCCATAAAGTACATCCGAAAATAGTAAAAAATAAATCCAATTTGATTAGAATATTATTAATTTTTTAAAATATATAATAGGAATTGTATACAACTTCATTCTAGGTTTGAAATGGAACAAAGAACTTTTCTGAACAAAATAAAAATTTTAATTTTTTACAGAAATAAATTTTTGCACCCAAATTGTAAGTAAAATAAAAATCTAAATTGATTGGGATATTTACAGGCATAAAAAATAATATGGAAAAAGGTCATGAAATAATCTCTTACAAGTACTTCTTCAATGGACGATTACTGAATTCTTAATGTGGATCATTTCACAGTAAATTAAGGGCAAAAAAATATATGACCTCTTTTTCAAAGTAACTTGAGATTCGTTGTCACGATAACGAATTTTACTCGTACTACTTTGATATTTACAAACAAAAAAGAAAAGTATTCCAAGCATTTCAGAATAGAATAGCTCAGATATTTTCTTTAAATACAGGTTGGCTGAAAAACAAAAATTAAAGATTTGTGTATTTGTGACCTCTTTTTCAAAGTAACTTGAGAAAATGTAACGAATTTTACTCGTACTACTTTGATATTTACAAGCAAAAAAGAAAAGAATTCCAAGCATTTCAGAATAGAAGAGCTCAGATATGTTCTTTAAATACAGGTTGGCTGAAAAGCAAAAATTAAAGATTTGTGTATTTTTAAATGTAATTAGACTTTTCATTCAATATAATCTCCATGAACTTCAATACATTTATTCCAATAATCCTTTAATTGGAGCGAGCGAGCGAAGCTCCCATGGAACAGCTTATTTGAAAAATGTTGGACAGAGCATAGCTTCTAAATGGGTTGACCAATTTTAAAATTGTTTTTTCTAAACTGTTCTACGCCTCTAATATTATTTCTTAACGAAGCCAAAATTTCGAAATTCAATTACAAGTTAGTTGAAAAAATATTTCCATATGTTTCGTTGTTGTTGTTGTTCGCTGAATTCTTTTTGCTTAAGCTTACTGCTTCTAATTACTTCTGCCTGCATTCAGCGGAAAGAACTGTTCCACAACTTTAGGGCTGAATGGTATGCTCTCACAGAACATGTTCCTTGAGATGTCACAATTTATATAGCGAAAATATTTTATGCTACTTCGCTACTTGAGCACTTTTTCGGCTAGAATGTGGCCTTTGTTGTGCAAACAAAACAAATTTATGTATCTGTCAAAAACCCGATCGACATGGAAGGACAAGTTCGCTTTTGTTTGTCGGTGTACGATTAGAAAGTATCAATAATAGTAAAAAGTGCTAGTGTTTAGAATATTTCGCATAAATTTGTATTAATTGAATATTAATTTGGCATTTTTGTACCTTTTGTGTTGTAAGTAATTTATTTTAATCTGATGAAAATTTATCGAACCATTCAAATTTCTATACAAACAAAACAAAAATACATACATATACAGAGTGTCCAGTGTAAGAGTACGAATATTTACGGTGGTGAAAGAGCTGGTCGAGTGAAGCAAAAAATCGTATGGAAGGGGGAGGGGTCGATTTTCGCACCCTTAGGCGTTACGGGATCAACTGTTATTTCATTACTTTGATGCATACTATTGTTCAGGGTTTGAATTGCTGCTGCCAAATTAGCAAAAGCCTTTAAGTTTTTACTTTCGCTGCGCTTTAGTAATTTATTTTGCAATTTTCCATTAATAAATTTTGCCTCAGCTGCAAACTACGAAAGAAACAAAAAGTTTCAGCGGCAGCGAGCGTTCGGTTTTTTAGTCGTGCTGTAATTTTGGAACATTATCGAAGCCACAGCAACAGCATGCTATAGCATTTTGAAGTCGTCTTCTTGCTGTCGTTTTTTAACATTTTTCAAGCAAGCTTTACAGTATCAGCTATCGTCAAAATCAAAATCAAATCGGCAAAAAAATTTAAAAATAATGAAAACGAAGACATAAGCATTGACAACAAAACGGAGAATTGCATTTTGGAGTTTTATACAGTTTTCTCGGCGATTGCTAATCTGGTGATGTGTGCCAAATGTGAAGGAAAAATCGAGTTTAAAAAAGCATCGCCGTATGGAATTGGCTTCAAAATTGGTGTTCACTGCGCTTGCCCGACCACTACATACATTTTTTCGTCGTTTTTGGTTGGCAAATCATATTTGATGAACCGGCGCTTGATTTTTGCATGAAGCTTTTAGGCATTGGGCCAAAAGGCATTAACACGTTTTGTGGCCTCATGGATATCGGCAGAGGAGTGGCTAGCTCGTTATACTACACTGCCCTGGAGAACTTTCATACAGCTGCAAGCGCGATATATGGATACACTCTTTCAAAAGCCGCGAAAGAAGAGAAAGATGCCATGGTCACAGCCGATCCACAGTGTAACCCAACAATGTTTATGGTATCAGGTGGTGGCACTTGGAAAAAACGTGGCTTTTCTTCACTATACGGCGCTGCAACGGCAAATACAGTAAAAAATAGTCGACTCTGTTGTAAAGTCCAGCGTATGCAACAGTTGCAAGTATTGGAAAGCTAAGAAAGAAGAAGATCCACTGGCATATGAAATTTGGATTGAAGACCACGAAGACGAATGCCGTGCCAACCATCAAGGAAGCTCTGGGAAGATGAAGGTGGATGCGATAAAGGAAATGTTCGCCATATCAGTCCAAAAGCATAGCGTAAAACCGGGAACGCACTATTGAGATTGCCAAGTATATTGCAACTGTCATATTTAACGAAGGTTTTTTGCCATCACTTCAAATAATGAACCTTATAGGCATCCCAATTGGCAAAGTCGCATATGATTTCGCCATTTCTCGGAACGAAGAACGTTTGAAAAGGTCCGAAGCCAGAGCTCTGGCCGCATCAAAAGAACTGCTCGAAGAGCACAAAGAGCCGCTGAGTCCTCATTTTTTGAAGAAGAGGAAGGAGTTCTTTATGGGGCTGTCATTGCAGATTGATATATGTAAGTATTTCATAAAAAAAAATATTTTATTGCCTAAAATTTTCTTTGAGTTTTTTTAAAATCACGTTTTGGAACTTTGAAATCATTTTTCTTCGGTACTACTAAACCGATTTTGATAAAATTAAGTGCAATCGACGCAAAATTGTTGCAGATTTTAAAACTGCATGCTAAAATTTTTCATTTCTTTTTTTTATGCAAAAAAATAACTTCAAACTTAAACGCGTTTATCTCGAAACCACGTTTTTCGAGCTTGCGGCCCAGATTGTGCCCGTAGTTCTAAACCTATTTTGATGAAACAAAATGAAATCGACGCAAAATTGTCACCATTCTGGTTTCTACCTTAATCACAATTTTAAACAATTTTTTACTATTTTTTTTACACTAAACTACAAAAAAAGAGACCCAAAATAGGTTTTTCATTTTTCAGTACCGCCATTTTGTAAAAAATAATCGCAAAACTTTATTTTAGGTACAGAATTACGTCTGTACTGAATCTAACGCCGTTTTTTTTTTATTTCAGATGATCTGAAGTTGAGTTATCCGTGCCGCAAGCAGCATACCTTTTTTTCATACCGACACCCAAATTTGAATGCCAACAACTTTTTGAACAGCCCTCGTGCAAAGGAAAAATTTTTTTTATTTAATTTAATGTGTTCTAAATACAATAAAAAACCAGAATTTAAATAACTCTTTGCGTTTTCAAATGAGAAGTTTTTCAAAAAGGGTCTAAAAACAGCCTTCCAACCAGGAATACTAACTTAAAATGTTTATGAGATCGAGGAAGTTTATTTATTTCGCAAATCTCCCACAACATTATATCTTTACTTTTATAACTTTAGGAAAAGTTTATTAGAGCGAGCGACCCAACTGAAATGCATCTTCAACGTACCAATTTATGTAGCCATATTTGGCGTTTGCTAAGCAACTGCTACTCCTAGTAATTTGATACCATCTTTATAATGATTTTCCAGAATCTCTGAAATATAGTGTTCCACGGCTGCAATAGCCGTGACAAAAACGCTTTCCACCTAGAGAATGTTTCTGAAGATGTAGTAGTCACTGGCACCCACATATGCTGTATACGGTGAGTGTTCAATATAGGTCTTTTGAAAATCAATAAACAAAATCCCTTTTCATCCAAAACACTGATGCCATAAACTTTTCTGCCGATCGTTCTGACTTCACCTGTTTTGCAGTACTCATTCGTCTGAGATACCTATGGTATCAGTCAATTCACGCTTAGTCAAACTTCGATCTGCATAAACGATATCTATAATTCACCAATGATTTCTAGTGTTGTTTCACTTTTTGGACACCACGTTTTAACTCTAAAAACCCTTGATACACTTTTGGAAATGAAGGAATTTTCATCATTTTTGTATGAATATCTGTTGCTGATAAACCTTCCAAAACGAAGAATTTTATCACTGTTAGCGTTTTCGGTCTCTTCCATTCCAAAAAAAAATGCTTGTAAAGAAAAGTTAAATTGACAGATAGAAAGAAAATTTTCCACTATATAATTTTTTAATTTTTTTAAGTTTTACCTTCCTAAGTAAAAAAGCTTAGACCCTTAAGCTACCTTCCTAAGTATAAAAGTCATGTCTCCATTTGAGTAGTTTTGAGATATTTAGCTTTTACGTTTTTTATCTTTCTAAGAAACATACTAGAAGTGACCACTTTACTTAAATTTGTCAGTCATTTGGAGTTGAAAATGGGTGATCTTAGCTAATCACAAAAATCAGAAACTCATTCACGATTCCGAATCTGCCTTTTTCTACATTTTGGAATTTTGGCGTTTGTGACTTTCTTTCTTAGGACGGCAGTATGCGTGTACGATCATATGCTTCGCGACACCCAAATCCTTTGAATTTTTTTTTTAAACTTCAGAGTTGTCCAGTCTAATATTAATATAAATTGATGCTGAAAATTTCAAAAGCTAGAGTCAACGGGTTCTGGAATTGAGAATTATTGTGTCCAGAGGTGTCGCTTGCAATACTGTTCTACCAACCTGTATCATAGCGGTACCAATACTTTTTTAATCAAAGCTATGCCTTCCCCCGTATGAAAAATCGTGGCTGCGTGCCTGCATGGAATGCAACGCAAAGAAATCAATGAAATCCAATGAATGAATGAATGAATATAAGAAAAAAAAGCAGTTGAAATCACAATAAAAAAGTGTTCTATAAAAGCAATCATTCCAACATCAAAAACTACCGACTTTTGACGTCAGCACTTGCTACCACAAATAAACTTCGCTAAGCTATTAAGCAAAAAGCGTTTATTTTCAAAATATTTTTTCCCTCACAGAGTCTTATTTATAAAATATTTTTCGTTGCTATTTTCTACAACTCTACAATATTGTATGTAAGTATGACTCATGTCAGTTTAAGTACCTAGTTGTTTTTGTTGTTGTATGAAATTCCTTGCGCTAGTTGTTGCAAAGATGTTTTCCAATTGACTTGTCATCCATTTTTATCTGCGGCATGCCGTCATGCCATGTGCGGGTGTGTTGCTCGTTGTCCTTCCTTCTTTGCTGTCCCTTTTTTTGAAAAATATCTTTATTTTTATCTATCTTCATATTTGTTGTGAAATTTATTGACAAAAAATTGTTGTTGTGAAATTTATTAATGATTTATTGCCGAAATGAAAACACAGACAAGTCTGGGTAGTTTTTTGCGAAAAACATATCATCGATATTGTTTGTGCTTTGAGCAGTTAACTTTAAATTTTGTTGCTTGAAGTTTTGTCACTTCCTATTTAAGCAAATAATACTAACTTTGTTGACTCAACCAGTGCATTCAGTGTTTAGCTACTCTCTTAGATATTCATGTTAATTTAATATAATTATAACTTTTTATTTAACGTTAAAGTGAAGTGCTAATTAAACAGTCTTGTTTTTTATTTGCACAGCATGTAAGTAGTTTGCCATAAAGTTAAAAGTTTATTTTAAGCACTAAAAAATAATTATAACCACAACGATTTCAATGTGAAACTAAATCGTTTTTAGCTTAACAGGATGGATTTAATAGTGAAAGCTAAATTGTTCACTCTTAAAAACAGATACATTGAAATAATTAAATTTATTCTAAAAAAATGTTGAAATTAAATTTTGTAATGTGTCTTTAACAAATTTTTTTATGAATTTATTTTATCTAATCCTTTTTAAAAATAGTTTTTTCAAGACCAAATTTTTTTCAGTGTCCAAAGTTTGGTATAGAATAACTAATGTGATAAACTCACGTTTTGTTCGTTTTTTAACGTGTTCAAAGCTAAAATTTTTCGTTAATACTTTAAATCCTAAACGCGTACTGCGTAAGGAGTATATTAACTTTGTGACTCCATTTGTAACGCCCTTAAGGAAACGTAGCAGGTAAAGAAATGTGTTGATATTTTTGATCAACATCACCACCTGTGTCGATTTAGCCATGTCCGTTTGCCGGTCTATCTGACTATCCGTCAGTGATCACGATAACAGCCGAAATTTTGTAACTATCGTAGCAAAATTCAATTCAATAAGCCAAACAGAAAGAAACCACGCCTAACTGGAATATAAAATTACTTTAACGAAACGGCAAAATCTCCTTGCATTCCACAAAAATCTTAATCTTATTAACGACTTTTTACATTTAAGTCTTCGAAAACATTAAATCACGGATGTGAAGGAAATTTTAACTTCAGCTCAATTCAATTTCTTACTACTTTTATTAATTTTTAATTTATTATAATTTACTGATAAAAAAAAAATGTGCAACATTTTTCTGTGATTAAAAGTATGTATGTTTGTATTCCCCGATCAGTTCTTGTTTCTGTTTCTTTGCACTACCAATACGTTGTTATTAACCCTTTCAAACGCTAGGCTAAAATAAGAACAAAATTAATTTTTTAGGTAATATTCCTATCATTTAGGTCCTAAAAATATGTAAAACCCTTTAGATCTTTGTTTTTAGACCCTCTTAATATTCTTATCATTAAAGAAATAAAAAGATAAAATAAATTGGATTTTTGTTCTGTTGATTATCTATATACAGTGAAACTTCCCTAACTGGAACTTCCGTAACTCGAAATTCTCCATAACTCGAAGTAGTATTTGTGCTTTTTGCTTTCTGAAAGCATTTTTCTAATATTTTGATATCTATAAGTCGAATTTAACTAACTCAAATTTTTCTTCAAATCGAACCAAAATCTCATTTGTATTAGGAAGGCTATCATGCATATTCATCTCCATATTTCGAATTTCTCTCACTTACAACTTCAATATTTCCTTGTGTGTTGTAATTCGAAGAATTGACTTCGTCAGAGCATCGCGCTGAGACAGCATGAAAAAATTTGCATGGCATCTTTGTTAGCTTTCCTCGAAAGATATAAAAGTTATTGTATCTTGTATCTTGAACCAAAATCTCGTTTGTATTAGGAAGGCTTTCATGCATATTCATCTCCATAACTCGAATTTCTCTCACTTACAACTTCAATATTTCTGTGTGTGTTGTAATTTAAAGAATTGACTTCGTCAGAGCATCGCGCTGAGACAGCATGAAAAAAATTTGCATGGCATCTTTGTTAACTTGCCTCGAAAGATATAAAAGTTATTGTATCTTGTTCTGTGTGTATTTTTTTGTATATGTTTTTTGTATTGGGGGTTGGAATTAGTTTTAAAGGTTTTCTAAGAGATGGCGTAACTATCAATAGATCGCATCGGGCACACCTGTGACTATATTCATTTCAAAGCACATTGTCTAAGCTTCATTTTTCAGTATGTGTCATTCCACTGAAGTGTAAACAACATATATTTTTTTCTCTGTGAACATGTCGACTTTCGTTCCAACAAAACGCAATTTGCGGGAAGGTTTACTTTTGTGCTTCCATTTGAAGAAAAAAGCGGTTGAAGCACAACGCACGCTTACTGAGGCTTACGGGGACTATGCTCCATCGATTTCTACTTGTGAGTACTGGTTCCGTCGGTTTAAAAGTGGTGATTTTGATACGGAAGACAAAGAGCGTCCGGGCCAGCCGAAAAAGTTTGAAGATGAGGAATTGGAGGCTTTGCTCGATGAAGACCCGTGTTAAACCCTTCAAGAATTGTCAGAATCATTGGGAGTCGACTTATCAACGGTCGGCAAATGCTTGAAGGCCATGGGAATTATTCAAAAGCAAGGAAATTGGGTGCCGTACCAGTTGAAGCCGAGAGACGTTGAACGGCGATTTTGCATGTGCGAACAACTGCTTCAACGGCATAAAAGGAAGAGTTTTTTGCATCGTATTGTCAATGGCGATGAAAAGTGGATCCATTACGATAATCCTAAGCGAAAAAAATCGTGGGGACCACCTATGCTATGAGCTGCTAAAACCTAACGAAACCATCACTGGGGAACGCTACCAACAACAATTGATGCAATTGAGCCGAGCATTAAAGGTTAAACGGCCGGAATATGCCAAAAGACACGACAAAGTGGTTTTTCAACATGACAACGCACGGCCACATGTTGCAAGAACCGTCAAGGAAACGTTGGAGGCGCTGAATTGGGATGTGCTACCCCACCCGCCTTATAGCCCAGACATAGCCCCTTCCGACTACCACCTATTCAGATCGATGACGCATGGCTTGGCTGAGCAGCGCTTCACTTCTTACGAGGATACCAAAAAATGGGTCGATTCGTGGATTGCCTCAAAAGACGAATCGTTCTTCCGGCGCGGAATCCATATGCTGCCAGAAAGATGGGAAAATGTTGTAGCTAACGATGGACAATACTTTGAATAATATACATTGTACCGTTGTTTCTAAATAAATGCTCAAAAACCGAAAAAAAAACTTTAAAATTAATTCCAACCCAATAAGTAAAGAGATTTTTTAAATTTGCAAGGTAAGTGTGGATCATTTTACAGTATTCAAGAAGATTCTTATTGACTTAACGATTATATGAAAGTGATAAATATGATGATGATGAAGTTGAAGATATTCCACCGCCAATAATTTTCAAAAGAAATCACTTCGCAGACAAAAATTTAATTACTTACATAATATTTTATTCTATAACTCGAATTTTTCGTAACTCGAAGTTAAATTATGTTCCCTTGATACTTCGAGTTAGGGAATTTTCACTGTATATAAAAATGGATGTATCTATGCTGAACATCGGTTCAGCGAATTCTATGAAATTTTTAGGGAAACTTAAACCAAATCTTGAAAATTTTCCTGTAAGATTTGGTAAAAAAGGGGCGTGGTACCTCCCATACAAGCCAAATTTGCGCTATCGACCACAATCCATAAAAAGGGTATATATCAGGCGATTTTATTCGTAAAACTAAAATTTAGTAATTCTTTTCAGATGGTTACTATCGGTAACTGAACAAAAATGGGAGTGGTTTCAATATATATACGCCCACTTTTTCGAAATCATGGTAATTCCGGAGTTCTACACATTTTTATAGTGAAACTTGCTGTGTAAGTGCTCCAGGAGGCGGTCACTATAAATAAATGTTTTCACGCCCACTTTTACCACCCACAAATCAATATCTATATATATAAAAAGCAAAACGATGTTTGTTTGGGCGTGTGATACCTGTAGACTCCAAAACTACTGAACCGATTGACCTGAAATTTTGGCAGTCGATTTGTTTCAAGTACGATATGGTTGAGGAAGAAACAAAGTTGCCACACCCCCATTTTACAGCCCCCAAATCAATAGAAATGCTATATTACAGTCAGTTTGGGTCGTATAAGGCTTAACTTTAGTAATTTAGTTTGTACGGTTACTGTCAAAAACTGTACTAAAAAAAGGTTTCAACGCCACCTTTTACCGCCCACAAACCAATGAAAATGATTTATTTCAGATGATTTTGGTCGCATAAGAGTTAAATTTGGTAGTTTAGTTTGTATGGTTACTGTCGGAAACTGTACTAAAAATGGGTTTCCACGCACACAAATCAATAAAAATGCTATATTTCGGACTTTTTTATCGTAAATTTAGTAATATAGTTTGTTTGGTTATTGTCGAAACTGCACCAAAAATGTGTGTCCACGCCCCCTTCTACCGCCCACAAGCAAACGAAAATGCTTGATTGAATACGGTTTTGGTCGTATAAGACTTAAATTTGGTTTGTGTGGTTACTGTTAGCAATTGTACGAAAAATTGGTTTCCACGCCCCCTTCAGTGAAAATGCTATATTTCAAGCATTTTTGGCCGTATAAGACTAACATTTTGTACTTAAGTTTGTATGGTTACTTTCGGCAACTGTACTAAAAATGAGCGTTATCGATATATAGCCACACCCACTTTTCTAAAAATCATTAAAATTGAGTACTGGGTTGATTGAGCTAAAATTTTGGCTTAATTGGTATGGTTACTGCCAGCAACTGTACTTAACATTGGTTTCCAAGCCCCCTTTTACCGCCCATAAACCATGATAATATTTTATTTCAACGGTTTGGATCGTATTAGACAAAAAATTTGTAATTTAATTCATATTTAAATTTAGTGCACTCCGCAAGTGCACTAAAAATGGGCCTGTCCCACTTTAGTTCAACTCACTTTTGGGGGTCAGCGTGGAGTGAAGCAAAGTGCGCCAAGCTTAAGCTAAATTAAGTTGAAATTTGGGCAGTCGATTTGTTTCGAGTACGAAATGATTTAAGGGAAATAATTTTGCCGCACCCCTTTTTACCGCTTACAAAACAACAAAAATGCTATATTTCCCACGGTTATGATAGCATTAGACTAAAATTTGGTTAAATAATTCATATAGCTACTTTCGGCAGTTATACTGAAAATGGTGAATATATTTGGCATTTCTTGACATTTGCGGCACGAAATCGAAAAACTAACTGACTTTAATGCTAAACTTTTTTTTCTAAATTTATTTTTATCATGTTGGTTCATCCTTTTTTTCATAGAACCAAGCGATTTGATTTAAAAAAAATACCTTGCTATATAAATATAAAAATTACACTTTGAAGTGTCTAATATATTGTGCAAATCCACTGAAAGGGTTAACGTTGAATAACTGCACACACCAATCACACAGCACTTTATTTCAACTATCTAGTTCAGCATCAAGCAAATAACCTGCTCTCTAGCCAAACAGTTTCCTGTCAATAACAAAAAATCCTTGCAATAAAGCTGCTTATTTAAACTAATCTACTGGCTGGCTACCGACACAAGTTATTCCCGTGTGAATCGTTGTTTTCTTCCGTACGGCCAATGCAAACAGCAATGCGTAGATAATATCAAAAAATAGATATGTATAGCAAAAACAAAAATTAAAATATCGGAGAAAATAAAGGGAAGGAAAAAATATATCATATGCTTGAATAAGAACGGAAAACAGAAAAAATTACACTTGGGAGCCACTCGAATGATGACCATGTTTTTTCTGTAGATAAACGTATAGGCAAAGCTTATGGCGGAAGGGCAATGATTGGTAAACTAAAATGAATGAAGCAACAAGGACATACGAACATAGCAAAATAAAAAAAAAAATTAAAAAAAAATACAGACCAAGAAGCAAATTATTGAATATGAAAAAGAGAGTAATTTTGGTTTTTGTTCGACTCTTCTACATCTTATAAAGAGTTGGTAGTTTATAGTTTGGATTAATTGAGAATTGATAGCATTTAGTCAGGCAAGCCTGGTAGCATGTTGTTCAAGTAAACTTGATAAGGAATATAAGTACAACTACAAGTAGTAAAAGAAGAAATTTAGGGCTTTTTTGCTGTTGAATTTTTGTTTAAGAAAAGTATTTTGAAATAAGTCTTGTTAGTAAGTCTTGTTTTCTTAAAGTGATAGCTGAGAGATTTCATTTATCTTCAGCAGAAATTTAAACTTTTTTTAAAATCTTATGTAGACATAACATAAGGTAACCTAACATCACGAAGGTATATCTACGTTTCGATATTGTTGTAAATGTTGTAAATTATAGTATAGCGTTTATACAGGTACTGAAGAGAAATTTCTTAAGATTAAGAATAAGACAGATTATTGTGGTAGAGATAAAGAAAAAGTGGGAGTGAGCATCTTAATTGTGCTTATTTAATATTTACACTGTCATTGGTTGGTGTTTCAATTGTAAGATTTTAATGGTTTGTGATAGCTAAAATATGAGATATATGTCCGTGATTTGCTATTATCAGCGTTAAAAAAATTGCATTTATTGTAAGGGGATCTTTTGTGGGTAGAAAAATATGTTTGACCCCTAGGGGGGGTCAAATATAAATGTTGGCCCTATTAATTTTTGCTCCTCAACATTTCTTTTCAGCATATAAATATTGGAATTATTATGACATTATAATGTGTTTAAATTATTTTTATTAGTTTTATTCATATAACATATGAATTTTGATTAAATAAAACATAGTTGCTAAAGTAAAGGTGGTAAAATTTTACTATACGAACACGGAAAAGCACACACGACTTTGCTTTTCTTAAGCTCGGGCAGGCACGCAGTTATTTTTTGAATCACGTGCATAGCGTGTCACGCCGTGGCATCTCTAATCCTTACACTCTATTTGCCACCCTTCTTGGGGTCCCCATACAAAAACCCAAACAATAGAAAATATCATTGCTCGTGTACACAAAAACGTGACGAAACACAAAAAATATCCGCCTAAGAAATTTGACTTAAGAAAGTCGCAGAGTATGAAAAGTTGCAAGGCACAAAAAATGGTCACAAAAAGCCATAAATTTGAAAAATAAGAAGGGTATAAGAAGACGCAAGTGACAAGAACCCAAATTATACAAAAAGTCGCATTGTATTCAGAGTCGCCAGTTACAAGTAGTTTGAAGCATAGGAGTCGCAAAATACAATAAAGTTGCAAGGTACAAAAATTCGCGGAGTACAAAAATTTTGCACAAGTATAAAAAGTCGCAGAGTGCAACAAGCCGCAAAGTACAAAAAGTCGCATGTTCAAACAAGTCACAAGATACAAAAAGTCACATGATTAAACAAGGCTCAAGGTACAAAAAGTCATAAGGCACAAAAAATAGCAAAATACAATAAGTCCCACGGTTTAAAGTAATTCAGGTAAAAAGACTCAAGGTACAACCGCTAGTATTGGCGTGATTAAATGAGTCGCGAAGTACAAAAAGTCGCAAGGTACAAAAAGTCACAAGGCACAAAAAGTCAAAAGATACAAAATGCAGCAAAATACACTAAGTTGCAAGATTTAAAGTGACGTTGTTAAAAAGACTCAATCGCAAGAAGTTGCATGATAAAATTAATCGTGAGGTGCAATAAGCCGCATGATTTAACAAGTCGCAAGGTACAAAAAGTCATGATTAAAATAATCACATGATGTAAAAGGAACATAAGGCACCAAAAATCCGGACGGTAAAAAATTCGAATACAAAATTCGCACAGTAAATCGATGATTACAAGTTAGACGATGAAACTACTTTCAGCACTTTCGTTGCTATTTTCAATGCATGTGGCGAACAACGTACAAAGAAATAATTTTCAGGAATTTATGAAAAGTGCGCGTGGTACCTCTCATACAAATGGAATATACTTTTAGCTATTACTATGTATGTACAAATTAAAGCAATGATGATAATAACTTCAAATCATACAAAAGTTGTGCTTGATGGGACAAGTGGGCGTGCCACATCTAACGTACAAGTAGAAAAAATTTTTTTATATATAATTGGTTAAAAATGAAACAATGTCAAACGAATTTTTATATATACAATTTTTAATAAACATTCTGTTAACACAGTATAAGAAATTTATCATTTAAAATGTCCGCTTAAAAGGAATGTCAAAATTTTTTTGTTTCTGAGTTGGAACAAATTTTGCATTGCAAATGGATTTTCGTTTGCCGAACGGCTGAATATGTTACAGAAGGCTTACAGAATATGTGAATTGTCTTTGTAAAGAACACGTGCATATGAGTGATGGAGTGGGGTTTAAAAGCATCTAGATGTGTTGGATGATTTGACTCGCTTCAACTGAAGTTAAAATCGCTAAAATAAGGGAAATGCAGACTAAAATTCATAATTTAAGTTTTAAAAATTAAACCGCTGAATTTTCTGTATTTCACGAATTAAATTTGTGCCATTTTAAACAATTGTTTAGGCATAAAACATGCCACCAGACTAATTTTGAAAAACCTGAATATTTTTGAGCACTCAGTCGAGGAAAAGTCGCCAACTCCACATTCATAGAAAGTATTGAAACTGGTAATGTGACATGGGTTTGCGAGTTATATGCAAACTAGTCAGAAAAATCAAAAAGTATACGAAATTTGGCATTCAAACAAACAGCTCTCTATATTTTGTTGAATCCTTTTTCTGCAATCGTAGGAACCGGTTTAAAAAAAAATATTTTGAGAAAAAGTCTAAGTATATACTTAGATGTTTATACTTAGTACTTGCAAATGTTTTGATACACGAGTTGAACACACTCGCTCTCTAGAGAAAGTCAAGTGTTGTGAAATAATTTAGGAAAAAAAAGATACATTTTTGGTGCAACTTTCAAATCCTCCAATTCGATTGTTTAAAATGCAACCCTAATCAATAGATCATATTTCAAAAACATGTACTCAAATATAACTAAGAAAATTATTCGGGTCTTGTTTTGATTACAACTTTTGTTTTACGGTTATTTTCAAAGTCGTTGTGATTGTTCAAGTAAAACAAGTGCTTTTACAAGTTTAAAAGAGAATAAATCAAAAGAGGATTGAAGTATATTCTATAGGGTGGAAGAGGTATTGGAGGGTGGAGCTAGAATTGTGGTCGTTTAAGTCTCAATGTGCGACATATTAAAAAATTATGTTAATAAGCCCAAAAAACATCTTAGTACCAAATTTTATTGAAATCTGTTGATGTTTGAACGATTAATAGCTTCATTATGAACGGGAGGGGGAGATTGGATGGGGTATTAGTGCTACCCAAATGTACTTCATGTTTGAAAACTTTGTTAATAAGCCCAAAATATGGCATTGTTGTAAATTTCATTGAAATATATCGACGTTTTCCTGTTTCCCAGTTTGAGGTTGTGCGGGAAGGGAGTAGAAATGGTCCAATATGCACTATTTTTTTGAATTTTCTTAATAAAACCGAAAAACGACTCTGTACCACATTTTATTAAAATTCGCTAACGTTTAGTTTGGCAAAAGAATGTTTGTTGGACTAAAATTTTATGTCTGACTTAAGAACTATGGGTTGCTCTACACTCCGCTATCTCTCAATAGTCTCTAAAGCGCGCACTCGTTTGAACAGTGGTGAGAACTGCTATCGACGAGTAGCCAGACAAACTTCGGTGTTGGTGAAATCCAAATGGGATGGGGCCATTTCAAATAAGTTGTTCTACGATTTGGAGCTATTGAGTTACCCAATAAAATAAAAACAAATTTTTTGAAATATATTCATTTCTTTTCTTTTTAGGACAAAAAAAACCCTGTGTCGATACATTTCTAGATTCTTTTAAGGAACTATATATACTAATATTTGCGGGACCAACAAATATGTAAGAAAAAATGTCAATTGCAAGAGTAGCTCATTTTTTACCCCAAATGGAAAGAAGACATCAAAAGACTTAAAAAAACATGTATGACCGTGAAATATTTTTAAAAATTTCAATATGTTTTGCCAAATTTAGAGCTTCTTGCGATATAAAACATGGTATTGCGGTAGAATTTGAAAATTATAACTTATCGGTAGCACTTTATTTTTATTTATTTAGAAAAAACCTTATATAATCCTACAGTTTGTTAATTTTCAGCAAATTAAAGTATTTGAAATAATTTCAAGTATGATAAACCAAAGGACTTCACTGAACAGAAATTTGAAAGGCACAACATTATTTTTCTTTGCTGACTTTTGCTAATTTTGTATTTTAACTTAGAAAGCGAAGAAAATAAAAGCTTTTTCTCCGGAGTATTTAACATTTCTTGAAAATTGTCAGAATTTAAAAACTT
The DNA here is from genome assembly GCA_963920525.1 of Dichetophora obliterata. Classification (NCBI taxonomy): domain Eukaryota; kingdom Metazoa; phylum Arthropoda; class Insecta; order Diptera; family Sciomyzidae; genus Dichetophora; species Dichetophora obliterata. The sequence continues at coordinate 38,566,742 of OY986436.1, forward strand.
AATGTTAACTTTTTATTGTGAAGCATGTCCATTTGCTAATCGATTCACTGTGCGAAGCAAAGTACAAAACTAGAAAAAAGCCATAATACGTTATTCAAAAATTTGCATTATGTCATTTCATTTGTCATGTAATTTGTCATGTCATTTATCATGTCATTTGTCATATTATTTGTCATGTCATTTGTCATGTCAATTGTCATGTCATTTGTCATGTCATTTGTCATGTCATTTTTCATGTCATTTGTCATGTCATTTGTCATATCATTTGCCATGCCATTTGTCATGTGATTTGTCATGTCACATGTCATGTCATTTCTTATGTCATTTGTCATGTTATTTGTCATGTCTTTTGTCAGGTCATTTGTCAAGTCATTTGTCATATCATTTGTGATGTCATTTTCATGTCTCACGTCATTTGTCATTAAATATTCCATTTTAACCAAATTCTATGAACTCATCAAATTTACTTTTGATAGTGGCCATATATACTAATGCTCAGGCCAAAGGTGACAAAATGCAATTTGGAGGTGATTTTTCAACATCTTTCTACTTTTCTGTGACTATATTTTTCTCTTTTATTATAAGTATGACTAGAAAAATATTTAAATCAATATTAAAATATCTTAAAGCGCACTAAGACTTGTAATTGTGCTACCACAGCATATCAAGAACATCAAATTTGAACAATTATAAATAATCAATATACACTCTTCTCTTCCACTCCTACTTAAACACTTCTCAGTGAACTCAAGGAAATGTTTTCTCAACGATATCCCAACAATTTTCACACCCACACCAGCCAAAAAGGCAATTGTGAAGCCCTAAATTGAGTTTGTGGTGAATATAACCTACAACGACAACAGGTCCAACCTAGCGCAATAAATAAATTGAATGTTTGTAAATCCCATTTTAAGCATGTAACACGAACAAGGTACAAATTTCTTCCTTATATTTTTTCTATTTTTTTTTTCTTCTTATTAAAAAGAAGTATAAAAGAAATAAATATAAGTAAGAGGAAAAACTTTTAAGACTCTGCATGCATGGTGCCCATATAAAATACATGCATAATGGTGAATACATATCGTACACATGGTCGGGTGTGCAGGAAAGGAAAAAAAAATGGAGCAATAAAAAGTCGTCTCTTGTAAGACGTCGCAAAGTTAGGTCAGCCGTGAATATGTGTAGCACGATAAGAATTGCTATTGTTAACGACAAGTACATGAATTAGGAATCTGAAGTGCTGCTGTTCTGTGTTGGTCTGAGCTAGGATATTTAGGATATGTTAGAGGAAAAATGTTAAAAATAATAAACAAATATTCATAGGCTTAAAATTGAAATTTTTAAGTATCACAACAGCATGGAAGTAAACAAATTGTTAACTATTAAACGTCAATGCTGCTAACAAACAGTTGGTTTAACAGGAAGTGCAATATTTGATAATATGCCACATTAAAGCTATATAGCGGAGATGGAAATTAGTGTTGTACTCTTAAATTTTTTTGGTATAATACCTTAGTAAGTATTAAAGAAATCGTGTGTTATTTGAGTAAAATATTGTGGTAAATTATAAAGATTGTATAATTTTGATGACCTCACTTTGTCTAGGGTATATGTGTAGTTTTATAAAAAAATTTATAAAAGTGTAATGCTGACTTGAAGCGATGTTTTTATCGCTCCGTTATGTTGATTTGCTTGGGTGCAACATGTTAAAACTGACAATTAAAACCGACAAATTTTCTTACATTTTTATACCCGCACGCGTCCTGCGTAAATGATATATTACTTTGTCACTCCGTTTGTAATGCCTATAAGAATCCGCATTAGATATAGAAAAGTATCTTAATTCTGTTCAAGCTTGTAAAATGTTTTTATTGTGTCTGATTTCTCACTTGCAGTGCTTTTTTCAAATCTCATTTGTTTCCGATAATGGAACAATTTAATTTTTTTTCAAGCGAAAATTTTTACGCCTCGTTTTGTGATTTGGTTGAGTGAAATCTCAAAAATGACACTTTTTCCATACACCTTTTTTTAGAATTGTTGTTGCTTTTTACTTACTAGAGAATATTATAAAGCCTGCTAATCAGTAGTAGTAAAGTAGAAATACCAACTGGGCATTTTCATTGTCAGTATTTCTACTATCTATGTTAAATCTAGTTTAAAAGTAAGTTTGTGTAACTATTTTTCAATAGTAAACAAATTTTAATACGTTTGTATTTTGTATATAATATTGACTATCCACCATCTTGAATTTTAAAATTCTGACTTCAGATTCGAAATCAGCGACCCCTAAACACTAATAAATGACGTTTAAAATTCTTAAAAAGACATATTATTAGGTGGCAACCCTATTATTTCGAAACTTTATAATTTTGAAATTCTGACGACGGATTCGGATTCAGTGACCCATATTTTGTGTATGATTTTTTTTTTGCCTTCCCCGAATTCTCAAAACCTAGTCACAGTTCCTTAAATAAGATTTTAGGCTTTTGTTGTTGATGTTACTTTTGCAAAACTTTGAGGAAGAACATTTAATAACAATGTGATTAACAATTAAAATACAAATTACTAACTACATGATTAAAAGTTAAATATATTTCTTAAACTCTGAGGCGTTTAGGTGCAAGCTGAGATAACTCAAAATTTCGTACCAATTAAATCCCTCATTACTTTTGTTTTAATCCTAGTAAATAATAATTAAAATTTATAAAATTGATTCATTTAACTTGAGACAACAATTTGAAATAACAATTATATATTTGCCTTTGGGGCTTATGAAATTATTTAAGTTTACTACTTTGAGTATGTATTTATGTTTGTATACAAGTACACAATACTCTTAATTCTGAGGGCGAACTATGTCAATACAAACAATACATTGAGATATTTTCTACTCTACGATTTGCTTGGCATTTGGTATTCGTGGCCAATTTATCAATATACATAGTCATTGAAACATAATCTTACTGTAAAAGGGAAATCTTACCGTTAGCTGCTTATTGTAATATAAGAATACAATCAAGATTATATTGGCTTTGATATAAAGCTTTTTAATTAATTTAAGAGCTTTCATTATTTGTATCCTACAAATTTGCTTTGGTGAAAAATGTTAAGACATTTTCATGATGCTTGTATTGTTTTATAGAAAAAATTATTAAGTTGTGCACACAGCAAAAAAACCCTGTAAACTATTTTAGAAAGTCAAAAGAATTTCTCTATAGTTTTTACACATGAAGAAATGCTTATCATTTTGAACAGGAATGGCATTTAATAAAGTTCACTAGAAATCAAAGAGGAATAAGATTTCTCTTTTATGAAATTTTAAATCTTATCCCCATAAATAACACTGCACACCCATTTTCAACCTTTCCAAAAAATATAAATTTCTATCACAACATTCTATCACAATCAAACAAATTTCAAGTGGGTTTTGGTAAATGAAACAAAACTGAGATACTCTTTATTTTGATTTTTATTTTACTGTATTTTTTAGTCTAGTTAAAAATGTATTTTATTAAAAAAAATTTGTCATGTAATAATCAAAGGTCTAAAACTGCGAATAGGCTTGGCTTCTGACAAATGTCCAACTTGACGCACTTTCCTTTTTTTTAAAAACATAATAAAATTTAAAGCACTTACCTAATGTTTCTTTATAAAATAGTAAATTTTGTAGTTGTTGTCTTTTATTTTTGTCCAGAAGTAATAGAACTAAAATTCACATTTGCACTTTATCAAAACCATTACCATTCGTTAAATGCTTTTCAAACCTCTTTTGTGGCCATTCGAAAATATTTGCTAGTGTTTTTTAAGGAACTTTATTGATTACTTATATGTACATCGGCATTAAATAAGTAATTGCTATTTCATTGCAGCTCATTTAACAATTGGTTACAGTCGCACTTAAGCAGTATCTGTGATTTTAAAGGACATCTTAAATCAATTCAAACATTTAAGAATTCCGTTAATTAATCAGAAAAATAAATCTTCACATGTCACATTGTAAGCTGACATACTCCTCAACAACGCTAATATATTGTTTTCGGCTTAAATACAACCCCAAAAAGACACACACACACACACTTACACACACAACACCCCTAACAATAACAGCTTACTAAAGTTCCATCACGCTGCAAAGTTAACAAACACCACAGACAGAAAACGTACTTAATTTGTGCACAAAATAAGACATCAAGTAATCTGCTGACAAAGCAATAAAAACATACAAATGGAAAAGTTTTTAATTTCTTAATTTCTATCAACAGACAACTGTGTGAAAATCGACGTTTTTCGCCCTCTTTATTTTCGTTTTTGGGTGCGTTGATGTTTTAATTTTCCACACATAAAGAAAATGTTCTGCAATTCTTTCCTTCTATTTTCGCTCCCTTCATTTATTTTCAATGCCAAATTGTACAAGATGTAAAATGTTCAATCAATAACTTTCCCTTTCGAATGCATGCTTTGAGGGTAGGACAGTGCATTTTCAAAAGTTTGTTCAACTTTTCTGTTAGTTTGAGCATAGCAAAAAGACTTTAGAATACCATTGAAGAATTATTTAAAAAAAATGTTGTTTAGAATGATTGAATTTTATAAAAGTTAATACCTACTGGACAAGGGTAATACAGTAAAAAATGGTGCGCAATTAACTGTATCAGCGTAATGCGTTAATGCGTCATGGCGTAGTTTGAAATGCTTTGTTTACTATTAACTATAACAGGTCTTTAATCAGCGCAGTGGAATTTTATGATGGAAAGTGCACTGAGTAATGAGGTAAAATTTTACAATTCTATAAAAGATCAAGCACAACTTAGTCCCAATTAGAAAAATACAAAAATTCAAAGTCTTGTTTCAGCATATTTGTCCAGCAAAATGTTTCAATAGTACATCAATTTTGTTATAAAAATAATGCCATGATGCGAAGCATCTATGCAAAGCATCTAACAAAAAATAGCCAGCCAAAATTTCAAGCAAAGAATTGCATATTTCATGTCTGTATGACAATTTGGAGTTATTGCTCAATTGCATATTGTTTAAAGAAAGTAGGTGTACGAGTCCATCGTCAAAATATTTCGATAACCTTAGTTCTTATCTATACAAGAACCATCCCATCGAATTAATATTAATTATTAAGTCTCATATTGATTGTTAATAATGTGGCAAAGTGGGGTATTGAACCGAGAAAATGGGTCTCAATTCCCAAGGAGATGGAGATAACTTATGCGTGTACATTCTAATTTTCTACGAACGTGCCGCTTCGTTGTGAGATAGAGAAACGATTCATGGAGATGAATAAACATGCTCAAAGTTTAATCAATGATTTGTTTATTGCGCGTCGGTTATATCGGTTCAATCGGAGTGCACAAAAAAGTTAAAACTTTAATAAATTAATTATAAAAGTGAACTATTGCCTTTTATTATAATAAGTGAAAGAAACTTCAAACAAAAACTTCTATATGAATAAGAATTGTTATTATTATTAACGACAATTCGATGTCTTGCGCATTTTGTTTTACTTACGCAGATGAGGTTATAGTGAGAAGTGTTTTTGCTGGAAACAGCTGTCTTATAGAGATTTATATCACAATTATTACATTATTATTATTTAGCAAAATTATCATTATTATTATTATTATTACTTTTATTATTTTTATTATTATTATAATCATTATTATTATCATTATTATTATTATTATTATTATTATTATTATTATTATTATTATTATTATTATTATTATTATTATTATTATTATTATTATTATTATTATTATTATTATTATTATTATTATTATTATTATTATTATTATTATTATTATTATTATTATTATTATTATTATTATTATTATTATTATTATTATTATTATTATTATTATTATTATTATTATTATTATTATTATTATTATTATTATTATTATTATTATTATTATTATTATTATTATTATTATTATTATTATTATTATTATTATTATTATTATCATTATTATTATTATTATTATTATTATTATTATTATTATTATTATTATTATTATTATTATTATTATTATTATTATTATTATTATTATTATTATTATTATTATTATTATTATTATTATTATTATTATTATTATTATTATTATTATTATTATTATTATTATTATTATTATTATTATTATTATTATTATTATTATTATTATTATTATTATTATTATTATTATTATTATTATTATTATTATTATTATTATTATTATTATTATTATTATTATTATTATTATTATTATTATTATTATTATTATTATTATTATTATTATTATTATTATTATTATTATCCCCATAAATAACACTGCACACCCATTTTCAACCTTTCCAAAAAATATAAATTTCTATCACAACATTCTATCACAATCAAACAAATTTCAAGTGGGTTTTGGTAAATGAAACAAAACTGAGATACTCTTTATTTTGATTTTTTATTTTACTGTATTTTTTAGTCTAGTTAAAAATGTATTTTATTAAAAAAAATTTGTCATGTAATAATCAAAGGTCTAAAACTGCGAATAGGCTTGGCTTCTGACAAATGTCCAACTTGACGCACTTTCCTTTTTTTTAAAAACATAATAAAATTTAAAGCACTTACCTAATGTTTCTTTATAAAATAGTAAATTTTGTAGTTGTTGTCTTTTATTTTTGTCCAGAAGTAATAGAACTAAAATTCACGGCTTTGTTTGGATTCTTGGCCACAACTTTACCCTAATGAGTTGCTACTTGACCCCCAGCGATAATATAGAAGACTTTCAGGCCAAACTCGACTGCATAGAAGACAAAATTCTGCAGATCGGGGGAGAGTTTATTGTCGCAGGAGACTTTAATTCGCAGGCGATTGAATGGGGTATGCCTTCAACCAATCATAGAGGAAGACGAGTTCTAGATATGATTGCCAGGCAAGGCCTAGTAGTCGCAAACACTGGAACTGCCACCACTTTCCGAAGACCGGGATGCAATGCTACAACTCCGGATATCACACTAGTATCTGAGAAAATGGCTCACAGGCTAAAATCGTGGAAAGTCCTTGAAGACTTTACAGGCAGCGACCACCAATACATATCATACTGTGTAAATATGTCAAGTCGCCCTGCTCGAAACACCGCCAAAAAGAGCACACGCAAGTGGAATGCCTCTAAATTGAACCCAGACGCTTTTCTTGCCGAAATAGATGCAAACCCCCAAATAAGTTTTGCTACAAATAACGCAAGGTCCATAGTAAACCAAACTATGAGAACAATCGAGAGAGCTTGCGAAAGGTCAATGCCGAAAATAAAAACATGTAGGCACAAAAACTCCGTCTACTGGTGGACGGAAGAAATAGCGCAACTGAGACAAGCATGCTTGCAGAGTCGGAGAAGGTATACCAGAGCAAGACGCTTAGGTGCAGCTTTATCCGAAAATGATGAGTTTAAGATAGCCAAGAACAACCTCAAACAAGCTATCATATCGAGCAAAAAAAGAAAGTGGGAGGACCTCCGAAATGACATTAACAACGACCCCTGGGGGCTCGGATACAAGATTGTTATGCGAAAGCTCGTATCAAAACCACCGATGCTTGAGTTAGAAGCAGATAAAATGGACAACATCGTAAATGTCCTTTTTCCCACGCATGACGTAACAGAAGAAGTCTTGGAGATCCCTCAGGATGATTCGCCTCCACTTTTTACAGAAGACGAGCTCAAGCTAGCCGCGAGAACGCTTAAAAATAAAAAAGCACCCGGCCTTGACGGCGTCCCATCAGAGATTTTGAAAATACTTGCAATCTCGAGACCCAACGTACTGCTAAGCATGTACAACGCTTGCTTAACAGAAGGCATTTTTCCAGAAATATGGAAGAGACAAAGTCTAGTACTCATCAGCAAGGGAAAAGGAAACCCAGAGTCTCCTTCGGCCTACAGACCCCTCTGCATGCTTGACACATCTGGAAAGCTACTAGAAAGACTGCTTAAGCCTCGCCTTGCGACAGCAATTAACACTAGTGGGGGACTGTCCCCAAGACAGCATGGCTTTAGACCCGGTAGGTCTACAATTGGAGCTATCACAGAAGCCCTGACAAGCTTCGAAGATGCACAAACTAGGAACCACTACTCAAGGGGAATCGTCTTACTGGCGACCCTAGATGTAAGAAACGCCTTTAATAGCGTGAGCTGGAAAAATATAATTTACGCTCTGGAAAATCGCTTCCAAATCCCGTCGTATCTAATGAGAATGATGCGAAACTATCTTAAGGATCGTAAACTTACTTACGAAACCACAAGCGGTCCCAGACAAAAACAGATAACGTCAGGGGCCGCACAAGGGTCAATTCTCGGCCCAGATCTTTGGAACGTAAGTTACGACGAAATCCTTCGTATGGATATGCCCGATGATACATATCTTGTCGGGTACGCAGATGATATCGCTGCTATTATCACCGCACGAGACACCACAGACGCACAAAGAAAGCTCAATCAGGTCATGCTTAGAACAAAAGCATGGCTGGACTCTCACGGCCTCCAACTGGCTACAGAAAAAACTGAGCTCCTTCTTCTCACAAGAAAGCATATCCCACTAGAAGTAGAGCTGAGTGTATGCGCGAACACTATCACTACCCAGAAGGTGGTAAACTACCTAGGGATAAGGCTTGATAACAAGCTATCCTACTGGGCGCAGATACAATATGCAGCGACGAAAGCAGCCCAAATAACAGCATGGCTTAGCCATTTAATGGCAAACATAGGCGGTCCTATGCAGAGTAAGAGAAAGTTGTTAATGTCGACAACACACTCCATACTCCTGTATGGAAGTGAGCTGTGGGCTGATGTTCTGAAAACGACACGCAAAAGAAAGCCCCTATCGGCAGTACAGAGAACGGCAGCCTTACGGGTAGCTTCAGCGTACCGCACGGTTTCTGAAGCTGCAGTATTAGTGATCAGTGGAACCATACCAATCGATCTTCTAGCACAAGAGCGCAAAACGTTATGGGAACTGAAGAAGGAGAACAATAACGACAGAATGACCAAGCAGGCGGTTCAGCTACAGACCCTGCGACGGTGGCAAGACCGATGGGACACTGACACCAAAGGCAGGTGGACAGCCAAATTAGTCCCACACCTAGATAGATGGTATAATCGAGAATTCGGTGAGGTAAACTTTTACGTCACGCAGTTCCTGTCAGGCCACGGGTACTTTCGAAAGTACCTTCACAAAATGGGAAAAGTAGAAAGTCCCGATTGTATCTATGGCGACGGACAGCTAGATGACGCAGAGCACACCTTCTTCCAATGTGCACGGTGGCAAGCGGAGCGTAACGCCCTTATATTAATAGTAGGCGTTTTCAACGTAGATCGCGTGCTTGATATTATGGTCAGCAGCGAAGAAAACTGGAAATGCGTAGCCAGATGCGTTGAAAATATTCTACGAAAAAAGAAACGCGATCTGGAAGCTGCCGAGCTACCGGTGGAAAGTAGATAGTGGTAGCTTGGCTAGCTGTGGCGAAATAAAGCGCTGCAGGCAGCTGATCTTGACCTATAACTTGAATGAGGAAATTTGAACCTCGAAGGCAAGAAAGGCAGAAGCGGAGGCCCGGACGCGGGTTTTTACAGATGCTGGCTCACACAGCCAAATACAGGGACCACCCCGAAGTAATGCGAAAGCGGTTCCGGGGTGGGAAAAACTCCCGTATAAGAAGGAGGTGGTTTAGTCGGTAGGCGCTAGCAATAGGCGACAGCGGATCCCGACACACCGGTCAAGGGACGAACTTGGCTGACGGTGCGTAACAGGCATTCCACCTGACCTTTTCCGCAAAAAAAAAAAAAAAAAAAAAAATTATTATTATTATTATTATTATTATTATTATTATTATTATTATTATTATTATTATTATTATTATTATTATTATTATTATTATTATTATTATTATTATTATTATTATTATTATTATTATTATTATTATTATTATTATTATTATTATTATTATTATTATTATTATTATTATTATTATTATTATTATTATTATTATTATTATTATTATTATTATTATTATTATTATTATTATTATTATTATTATTATTATTATTATTATTATTATTAT